>JAUMTR010000022.1:8561824-8582884 GCA_032270685.1 Microctenopoma stevenorrisi
CGATATTGTCGATTTTTTCAAATTTGCTTTTACATTTGGTTGAGGTAAGACACCAGTAAATCCATAAACAGAAGATGATGGAAACAGATTTTTCAAATAAACATTTTTCTTCTATTTCTCACTGCAGCGTTAGTGTATTCCTGGCAGCCAGCCTTACATTCCTCTGCTCCAACAAAAAGCTAATAAAAAATAAAGAACAAAAATAGTGGCACAGCAGACAAATTAATTCATGAAAATAACATAAATGCCATATTAGATGGAAAGCTGCAATGAAATGCTCCAACGTACCAGAGGTACAGAAGAGCTGCCGGTGCTCTTTTAATTATGTGCCCTTGTTACACCCTCTTGAGAGCATTTAAATAGCACTAGTTGATAGACTTTTTGGAAATACCGAGAAAATTTGCGCAGGATTCGGTTGGAAAGAAACTAGAAAAAAGAAAAAAGGGATTTTAAAAACAGAGCACACGTGTGACAGCTCTTTTTATACAGTTCAAATGTGCTCACAGTGAATTTTTATCTACTCGTTTTAATACTGTATAGGGTCTGGATTTCAGTATAGTGTTAGGAGAGTAGTTTGGGTTTGTCTTAAATAGTCTGTAAAATCCTCCACGAAGAACCATATATGTGTTGTTGCATGTTTAGGCTAAAAAAACTACCAGTTAGTGCCAATCATTTTTCTAAACAGATTTTATCCTTGATGATATTTTACATAATTCTCTGACTGCCCTGCAAAACATACATCTACACCTTTTTGACTAGAATTACTGTCTGAAGTCAACAAGGTGTCATAGAGCATTAAATACTGTCTAAAATTCTCATGTCTGGTAAGTATTTGTATTCCCCTAGTTTCCCTGCATCTTTGCGCAGTAGGTACGTTTTAAGATTTTTTATAAAACATCACAGTATCTGAACATAATTCTACGTGACAGCTGAAGGGAGAAGTTAGACCGTCACTTCAGCTTATGCACCACCAAAAACTCAGATGATTTTTAATGTTATAAAATAAAAGAATAAAGAACTAAGTAACTCAAAATCATTTGTTGTGTGATATGAAGTGTTTGCTTCACTGACCAAGTTCCAAATCTTTAGAAAAGAAGGAAAGATTTTGACAGTGTAGTAAAAAATCCTGCAAGATGTAGAAACTCACAGAGAAAAGTTACGGTGCCACTTGCGCCAACTGTGAAATGACTGTTGATAATGAAACATGTAAGTACATATACATACATTTACTGTGCAAAACCACTGGATTGGTCAGTTTATAAATGTGAATTTATACGTTTGCCTTTATGACCTCTCAGGAGTGCCTAGTGCCAACCAGGCTGGCAGCAGCTGGCTGAGCTGAAGAGCAAGCTAAGAGCTGTGTAAGTTGTGGGTTTGATTCCTGCCCAGGCCAGGTGGAAAGTGCCAGGCATAGCAAACCACTGAGTACTGCATCTATCTCTGCCAAGACTGTTACTTTACTCTTGTAAAATACAGTAACCTCTTTAGCTCTACTGCATTTCAGTGGGTCCATCAATACAAATGCGTCTTGTCAAACTGAGATTTGTTCAAACCCACTAAACTTCATTTTAAATTCTAGTGAAGATTTAAAAGATTCAAAAGTTCCCAAATAAGTCAGACATTGTCAGCGGTATAAAATGATGCAACAGGAAGCTAGAACTTTTCCATGCAGCTATAAAAATCGAGCATTAGCGTTAACCTAGAGTTAACCTACTAAAATGTGGATGCAGTGTGGAAAAGTATACTTGTCTTAATTTAGTGATACATAAAGGCTCAAACAAGAGAAACGGGTTAGTGGCTGAGGTGTTAAAAGGAATAAATAATGTTTATAAATTATTGCTTGGCCATTTATGTCTTTTGGCAATATTTTCAGTTAGATGTTATCCATCCTTACAGATGACAGGAGGGAAATTAACAATGAAATAATTTATGAAGGTTTTTGTAATATAACATATATAAAATGAGGTTGCTGACTAATGTTTTTGCCTTTATTGTATCATTTCTATGTGCTGTATAAAATGACATAAAATTAACCTATAAAATTTAAAAAATAAATCTTCAGTGTCACTATTATCCAGTCTCGTACTTGGTTTTTTAATATTTAACTTTTTAATATTGACATTTTTAGGTTTGTTTCCTTTAAAATTATAATCAATGAACCTCATCACCTTTGAATCTCAGGATTATGATTTGATAACATGACAATCGGCTCATTTCTGGCAAACTGTGTAGTAAATGTAACCCAAAAAAACATTAGAGAGGGGGAAAGAAGGAGACAATTGCACAAGAGAGTGTACTCACACTGATAGAACTGTCAAGCATGGCCAGGTTTACAAGCACAAAAAGGTTCGTGTGTGTGTGTTCGCGTGTGTGTTGTATCTGTGAGCATCTGATAACCTATAACCTGAAAACTCAATCCAGCCCCGCAGTGACAGCAAAACACAGACGCACATCAAAACTGAACCTCAGTGACAGCTGTTTATATGCACCACAAGCCTCCTATCAGACACACACAGCATCGGAGTGTGAATCACAATAACCCTAACCACAGGCCACACTATGACAAACTAGTTAAAGGGGATGAAAGCTGACATATTGTATCTGTGAGCTGCACTGAACCACTGTCAATAAAAGGTGATGTCTGTGGACATGTGTCACATTACAGTCATCCATCTAACAAGCGGCGCTGTCAACACGTAGATACACTTTCTGGCTATTTAGAGCTCGTCTCTATGACAGTTGTCCAAGTAGATAAAAAAGATAAATGAATTCATCAACTATAGATCGTTTTTGCGTTAAGCTCTGTTCCTGCTGCATCCCTGTCCGTGCTTGTAGATCGAAACAGTTTACACAACATAAGCTGAGATGCAGCAGATGGGTTCACTGATTTATGTGCAGTGTCTTCCTAAGAAAAGTATTTTCTCACTCACGCAAGCTTCTTTAACCTTCAATATTCAGTTTAGTACTTCACAGGGTTAAGGGCTTTCCAAGTGCATCCAATTTATAAACACCAGTCTGTCTCTGATGTATTTGTGAGAATGAGAAATGAGAAATTTTCAATAAATGATTACTCGTTTATTATAGTTTTGTCTGCACGTCAATTTTAGTCATAGACTCAAACTCCATCACCCGGTGCAATGACGATATCATGACAGACTCTAAAGGATGACATCGCACCAAAAACAAAATCTCATCAGGCACAGTTGAGGGTAAAAGGAACGACTCTGAGCCACTTCAGAATGTATATGAACATTTATCATTACATATTAAACAACATAAGAACTCTAGTCTGACCAGAGGCACAACAAAGACAACAGCAGGAAAAAGTAATCCTATTGTGTCAGTGCATGAAATAAAAAACAAAGCATTTTGAAGACAGAAAACAAATATTTTTCTGTAAATACAGAATTTCACTGATATTCAAATGATCTTCATTGTGATGTATTCAGGAATTAAGTATGCATTGTGCATGTGGGTGTGTGTCTACCCGCTTTGCTCTCTGTCTCTCTCTCCTGTCCAACCGTCCTCCTCCAGCTTCAGTTAATTCATGAACAGCATCATGATTGAATATTAATAATTCACATCAGCTCTCCCTGATGACTCATTACAACCCTTCTAATGGAGAGGGAGGGAAAGGGAGACAGGCATTCACAGATGACAATATAAAAGCATGCACACACGCACACACACACAGGTATCATCCAAAAAAAGTTTTTCTCCCGTTTCTAACCTCCATTTAAAACAGAACCCCAGACAAATGCAAACATGCACCTGAATTCACACATAATAATTGCTTATCTGAACCAGCTGGGGTGTAGGTGTGGGGGCCATGGCAACGGGAAATAGAGAAAAATACAAAACTGACTGGAGTAGAATTATTAAGGGCCTTTAAATTAATCTTTAGACAGTTTAACAGTCTGCGATGGACTGGCGATTCGTCCAGGGTGTACCCCGCCTCTCGCCCGAAGGCAGCTGGGATAGGCTCCGGCACCCACCGCGACCCGATTTCGGATAAGCGGAAGACAATGGATGGATGGATGGACAGTTTAACAGTAAATGGAAAAAAGCCCATGAAATGTAACCTTCCTATTATTGGAGTGAAAACAAAACAAAAAAAATCTAATTTGAAATCATTGTATCAGCATCAGTGGGAGTGTGTGCAGGCTTATGACTGTGTGTGTGTGTGTGTGTGTGTGTGTGTAACGTCCAAGGATTAGGTCGTGAGAGTGTCAAGGTAAAGTTAGTGAGTATTGGTCACTGAATGACAAACACGTTATTAAGACAATTATTAGATAGGCGGGGAGAATATTCACATGAAATAAAGAGACATCAGAGACCTTGTGAAGTTTTCATGGCAGTGACAGACTGAAGAGGACTTAACAGGAAAAGAAAAACAGCTCTGGTTTGGATGCTGATTATTTTCTAAGAATTTTCATGCACTCCTTGGGTGGAGGACAAAATGCTTTGGGTAACATACATAACCCAACAGAACAGAGTAAAACTTCTCTTTCCTTGATAAAAACCTTTTTTTACAGACAATGCTCTCTGTACAAAGCAGGCCACGATTTGAGCCACACACTCGGAGAGACACAGACATGCACGCACGCAGCTGCTCAGCCATTTAGCCCCATTAGTGGAAAGCAGAGTTGAACACCTTGAGGTCTGCGAGGTGTGTGTCGATCGATGAAGGTTAAACCGAGGGTTCAAATATAAACAACTGGATAAGTCACAATCAATAACTCCTATCCCCCGGCAACTGGTCAATACTTCCACACTCCGATACAACTCAAAGAAGAGAGCGGGAGACATAGCCGGGTGGAGTGTGCATGTTATCCAGTTTTGTGATTAGGACGTTAATAAATACGTTCACAGTCCCACACATACACACACACACACACACACACACACACACACATTGATAACCTGCGGTGGCTAAGAAGAACAAAAACACTGTTTCTATTGATTTTCTCTGCCATGTCAGAATACCTTTTGCTGATAGTCTTTTTAATAAATGTCTATTCGCATTCATGCTGCAAATGAAAATGAGATGCACATGCATTGTCCTGCATCCAGGCTTATTCAGCCAAAATGTTTTTCTTTTCATATAAATTCCTGCCATGTGCAGGAATATATAATACTATAATACTATATTACACTTTTTTGTCAAAGAACTTTTGTCTGCACCATGCCAGAAACTACACTACACTGGAAGCAGAAGGGCTAGCAAGAGAATATTACTCCACGTGTGAGCGTGTGCATGTTGACGGTGTGTGTGTGTCCGTCTCGGTGTTAAGCCATAGAGGAGATGGACTCCATATGCAGAGTGTTTTCACAGCCCTGAAGGAAATCATGACCATAGCAGAAAACCCACCAGCTATTCCACTAAAGTCTCATTTATCTGTGTCTTTGTTCGTGTTGTGTGTGTGTGTGTGTGTGTGTGTGTGTGTGTGTGTGTGTGTGTGGGTGGGTGAGCGTGCGTGTTATTTGTGTAACTCTGTGTGTGTTCCCTGTGTGGTTTTTGTTTTTACATTGGCACACAGTCACTCACACCCAAACTCTGTGTGACCAGCGGAAAATAAAAATATTCCTTGTCTAACCTTTGCATGTTGCTCTGGAGGGTGTGTGTGCTAGCATGTGTGTCAGCGTGTTTGTGGAGTACGCGTTTCCACGGGTGATGAGTAGGCGTCTGCAATGTGACAGTGGAGAATAAGGGCACTCCAATTCAGCATAAGGCCGTTAGGGGTGCTGCGGGGTACGAATGTGGCCTCGCGTGCATACAAACAAGGACGCCCATATGCTTAACGATTGTTAATCGCTATATATGCAAGATCAGGATGGTGATGTAATCGAGGATTTCTTTTGAGTCTGAGTCTCAGATGGCATTTCGTTTTGGGCTAACTCTGGGTATAGAGAGAGCACAGCTCAAGCAGTGAGTGTAGATTAACCTCATTCTCAAAGTGCACAGTCCAATTCAACATTACCAATACAAAAATTGATGTGAAACCAAAAAGACACATCATAAGAGACAAATATCAACGGCACTGAAAGAGGAAAGAAGATGCAGTCGATCACTTGTTAATGATATATTCTAATTTGGGCTCTCCGATGTTTCAAAGTCGCAGGCAGCCCCTCTCACCTCCCGTATGTTCCTCGTACATCTTGTCCTGATTATCGGAAGCAGGCATCGTGGGAGAGCATCTTCCTTCAGTTCTCAGTCGTTTCTCAGCGTCGAGGCGCAATCTACTCCCACCTAGACACAAAACCAGAGAAAATTGGTTGATTGTTGCAATAGTGCAGGCTTTTTTCCAGCAGGGCTTTATCGCTGTGATAAAGTTCAGAGTCAGGAGCTATCAGTGATGGCAGGCCAGCTAATACAGCTCAGCCTGAGCCAAGCTAATCATTTACAGCAGCAGCCTAAGCGGGGCACATGGCTCTATTAGCACACTAGCATCATAAGCCTGATTAGTGAGCGCTTCCGCGTTTTGTCGTCCGTCGGCCTGTTTGCTTGCCTATCTGTGAACAATGAGGCTTTGACGAAGAAGATTTCTGAGTGTGAGAAAACAGCCAAGAGGAGAGAGTGGATGAAGCATGAGATACCAGAGAAGATGGGGCAGAGTGCCAGCTTTAACGAAAAGGATTGAATTAGGGAGCGGGTTTGTTGGGGTGCAATGACTTTGAAAAGTGTCCAAATGAAACAGGTGTAAGATATGAAGTTGTTGGAGTGCCAGAAAGAAAAAAAAAGAACAGGCATCAGTGATTACACAAAGAGCCACAGACTCAGGAGACAGCCGCTCTTTATGATAGAATCGATAACCATTCATGGTCGGCTGCTCTGGAACCAGCAGTCTTTCCTCTAAAACACACCGATCAATACAGGTGATTATCAGACTTAACCCTTCACTCTCTGCCTCCGATCTTTAGTCGCCAGACAGCGAGACACTCAGCTCAATATCCTGAGATAACGAGCTCGAGATTCAAACACATGCAGTCAGGCCAGAAGCATCCGCATCACAGCTTAAAGATGTCAGTCGGATAACATACTCATACAGCGCGGTCCCACAATGACCCTCACGAAAACTGATTTCATTTCTGCTGCACTTTTATTTTCTTCATTCTGAATATTGAGAATCCAGCACACCGTCACTGTAAGCGCCGAGTTATGAATCAATTAGTCATCCTATGACATTTCTGGACCTTGCCTGCAACATTTGTGCGCGGTATTGTGTGATTTGCATGATGATGCTCTTGTTGCCCCGGGTTGACTCTATCTCTAAGGTCGACCCCTCTCTCTCATTAGTTCTGACCCGCTGCAACCTTCTCTCATCTCCGGTGACATGCAGGTCAAACCAAACACGCTAATTATGTGGAATCGGAGATGGAGAGTGGCCGTGTTTAGAAGGTAAAAAGTGGCAAACAATAATTAAAGCTGGGGTAAACAGTAGGTTATAAAACCAGCTCATAATTCAGCTTTTCTCACCTAATATTTATCATAATGCTACGAGAGGCCCTCTGTAATAGAAAACTCTGTGGAAAAAAGTGGGCACCAAAGTGCCAAAAAGCTTGCACTGTCAAAATTAAAATTCCCCATGCTTCCTGTGTTTAGCTTATGGACAATTATATGTTTGCACCGCCAGACAAATACGCGCACAGACACACACACACACACACACACACACACACACACACACACACTGTCTAACGGTGCACACGAGAAAAAATATGATTGTCTTTATCACGGCTGCTTCTCTTTCACACTTATCCTCTGATCCAAAATACCTCCAGAACAAACAGAAAACAATTCCAGGCATTTTCTTCTCTGCCAGAGTTCAGCTGCCAGCCACAAACCCCAGGCAGAGTGGGTTACATGGCAGATGGAGTGAAAGTTCTAGCAAGGCCCAACCTAATATTACAGCCACAGTGAACTCACACACACTAACTTACTAAGTACATGTGTGCACAGAAGTATGGACTTTCATGCCTGTTCAATAAGCTTTCTAAACCCGTTATGGCATACTATTGAGTGACATGCAGAGAGACAGAAGTATGAGGGAAAAATAATCCAGAATGACAGAAGTGTTTTGCAATTCAAAGTCACTCAAAAACAATGTATATTCTGAAACAGTATGGTGCCACTAAACAAAAGCGTATGCTTGGCGGCGCAAAGAGAAAAAGAGGTAAGTGGAGAGAGGGAGACAGAGAGGTGCTAAGATAACGAACCATTAAACTTGGCACTGCTGTCCAAAATCCTGAGGAGAGAGAGATAGAGCATCTTTAAACACTGTCATTTGACTTTGAACAAAGTGACTTTTGAAGTGAAAGAAGCCGTTTCCCCCTTTTTCTTTTTTTTTTCTTTTTTCCCTTCCCTCCACATTTTAATGCTCCCTGCTCTATCATGTAAATCCCCATTCAAATTAGTTGGGCATTAGAGCCCTCAGCAGTAATGTCAGAGAGACTGAATGAGATGGGGGACTTAAGCACCTAACGAACAATGAAATTCCCAAGCCTTGGGACAGAACAATTAAGAAGCAGGCTTAGCCAATGATGAAAATTTATTGCTATCTAATACATATTTCTATTTTCTGAACACTAACCAATTTGAATGTGATTAAGGGGGGGTGGGGCGCTTCATTAAAGAGACGCTGGCTCTCAGAGGTCGCTGGAAGAGGAGCCTTTTGATGTTAAATTACAAATACGAAGGAGAAAGGCACTGTCATTGTCTTTTTGGGGTCCATGTATTGTTTTCTGTGGTTCCCCTTAAACGGGTTAGTTAACCCTTCACTGTCCAGGAGAGATGCTAATATGAGGGGCCCTGGAGGAGAAAGAGGAGGGGCGAGCCAGGAATGGAGAGGGCTTTTTAGTGGGATAATAGACAAAATAAATGCCTAAGCATTTATTCCTTTCATCAGGATGAAAGCATCCATCCATTTATTGCTTCCTCCTTCTGCCTTGTGCGTCAGTCATTCTGTTGGACGTGCTCTCAGTGGGTGTCTTTAGAGCCACTTGTACAAGTAGCTGTAGTGAAAGGAAAAGCACAGAAGGAGTAAAACTAACAAGCCCATTAGAAAACAATTCAGAGCAGATTCCAACTTTTTCGCTGCCAAAAAATACTTATTATTTTAAGTTCCCCATATATTTTTATTCAAATTTGCCATATATGTGTATATATTTATTTATTTATCTCTTCTTAGATGTGATATACAGGAGATACAGATGACAGATTGCTATTGTCAGACTGCCACTGATGTAGTTCTGTCTGACTGTGTACCGTGTGTTGGTGCTAAAGTTCTGTCCATGAAAACCAGCACACATAGTGTTTTCTGTCCATACCACTGACAGGACGGTGCTGGTGGTCAAAGAATGCAGCAGCAGGAGTAAGAGGAGAACCCCAGGACGCAAACATCCAATCTGAGCCAGAGCGCCAGAGTTGTTTTTCAATGTCACGAGGATCCTCAGAAAGAGGAGGACGACACTTCTTTAGTTATTTGACTGTCCTGCTCATAGGAAAGGACCATAATTCAGATCAGAGAGGAGAGGAGCAAACTGTGAATATATCTTCTCCCCTGCAACACGCGCCAGGGCCAGATTAATTTGCGTTAATAGATGCGTTCTCAGGCCTAGTTTGGAGGGGATAAAGGACATTTTCATTAACTTTCTTTATATTTAATGTTCAATTAGTTGCGGGTATAACCGGACCATAATCAGATGGAAATATGGGCAGGAATTAATGCCTCAGCAGGAAGAAAGAAAGACCAAGGGATTGGTATGCACCCAATGCGTGCCGCATGCGGATGTGTGTGTCTGTATGAGGGCCTCTATGTGTGCGCCTGTCTTCACGAGGGTGTAAAACCCCGACGCTCAGCATGCATATGATTACAGTACAAAGGTGTTAAATCTCATAAATATATTTATAGAGATTAGTTCAGATATTTACATGAATACACAAACATGTGCTGTTGTGTCAGGGGCGATGCCGGTGGGGAAAAGAGAGATTGAGAGAGAGAGGTTTACAACAGCATAAGGAGAAAATGAATGACACGGAAAATAGAAAAATCAAACGCTTTATTGTGTGGGTGAGGCATGCTTTTATCATCCTGATAGGCAGTGTTTAGTGTCATGTGTGTGTGTCTGTGACTGATGTAGCGTGTTGTGTTGCATGTCACGCTGAATGATAGGATTACTGATTTTCCCCTTAGCAGAACACAAATCACTCTTTTATCCTCCATCATTGAATCTTTCCAGGGTTAAGTGTTTATGTTCGCAGCTTCTCACTGTGCTCCGCGTGCGTTTGCCTCTTTTATGCATTTTGTTTGTGTCTGCCGAGCAAAACATTCAACCTTCGAGAGCAAAGCAAAATGGCAAAAAACTAAATGACAGTTAAAAAACAGTCTTGTCTTTCCTGTCACGAGGAGTGGAGTCTGTGTGGGTGCCGAAGCAGTTTACTAATGGAGACGTTGAGCAGTCAGAGGAAAACATACGGGAGAAGCAGAGGAGGCAACACTGCATGTGTGTGTGTGTGTGTGTGTGTGAGGTCACCGTCTGGGCGTCGTGGCCTTGAGCCTTGTAAAGCTCGCTATGAAGATGACGATGGCTTATTCTTCATGACTTACTTCAGACCTGCAGTCTCCTGCCAAGCTTACCGGTAGCGAAGGGGCCAAACCTTCACGTGCAGATTTTTATTCCACCTTGTGAACTCTCACACTCTAATTCCTGTCTAGAGGCGGTTTAAGTGGAGGTTGCGACAGGGACATCACGTTGGTGATACCACTTTGTGCCCTGTGCTGCCCCTCTTACGGTCCTAATCAGCTTTACTACTTCTTTCTTTCTTTTTTTTGACACAGTCTTTCTCACGCCCACACACAAACATGAACACACACAAGCAGCCTGTTCTGTAAGTAACTTATCGGCGAGCAAACGTCTGCAATGAACGCAGCTGCAATATACTGAGCCATGCGAAGCCACATAATGTTCAGTAATTGTGGGCCTTGATACACAGTGAGAGAGGATGAAAAGAGAAAAACTTAATAGTCTGCGGTCAGAAGGGTCGCGGGGACAACGAAGGATCATCTGTCAAGGTTACACTTGATCCTTTTTTTCTATCACTTCTGAGATTTCTAAATGCTCATTCTTTCATGAATAATAATGCTGAGATGAGAATCATTTGAGGCCTTTGTCTGCCTCAGTCTTAGAATTTCATATTCAAAAATACATAGCATCAAGACAGCAACCACATTCTATTAATTTATATTTCTAAGCGCATTCAGCAAGTGGAATACTTTCTAGTTTGCAAGGACAACTGTGGGATGATTTATCTAAGAAAGAAGAAAGAGAGAACACATAGACTCTACCCACAAAATGCTAACCGCTTGTATGCAATGTGCTTCACTTCTGAATTAATTAAATCAACATATAAAACTAACTCTGATAACGCCATGTGTATTTCATTATTTCATACTTCATGTCTGAGCCTCAATCAACTAGTTAAAATAATCTTTAGTCATAGTCAATGACATTTCTAGTCATAGTGAAGGAAAAGTGGATTTACAAATCCAATGTCCCCTCTGCTTGTATTGGCGTCAGTGTTTATGCACTCCATCCAAGTGAATTCTTTTCCTACTTTCAAACAATTTCATGCTCCAATTCCAAAGCCTACTGCTCGAAAGATAACGGGGAAACATGGAAGAAATTCTGATCATTTAGCTAAGATCCCCTCTGAGTTCATTAGCTGCCTGCATTAATTAAAAACAAACAGGATAAATTGACCACAAATGGAATTTTGGGTGAAATCTTGTCAGCAATCCAATAATGGCGTAAAAAAAAAAAAATTAATTTCAATTACAGTGTAAGCTGTCTAGAGCTGAGGTCAGATCTGCCCCTCTCGATTGAACTTCAGGGCTTCCCAGGCTCTGTCTTGGCGAGAGCATCCAGGGACTTCAACACAGACGATTACTGAGGTAATTTGGCTGAAAGCCTACTTGAATTGTCCCAGACCCTCGATACTATCAGCTTCACAATTAACCAACAAAAACAGATAACCTCCAAATCTCTGCAAGCTGTTTCAGTTATAATAGCAGAGTGTTTCTGCTCAACTCACACACACACACACACACACACACACACACGCCGATACAGTACAGATGTACACGCACACGAAGTTACACACAAGAAGAAGATGCAGAAGACCAAATACACTGTAGGGATTTCTGTCCAATTAACATGCATGCAAAGCAATTTAGAGCCCAACAAGATGTTTTTGTCTGACTGCTCCAGGGTAATTTAGCACTTCTGTTTCCATACAAGCCTGCCATGGAGGGAGGGGAGGAAGAAGCAAAGAGAGGTTAGAAAAGTGGAATGGATTTCTTGATTAAAAGTGGCCTTTTTCCCCCCTCTCTCTGCGTACAGAGGCGCGAGGCTGCCACTACACGCACGCAGCAAACATGCAGCGAATCCATATGCCCTAATACAGAGGCAGCATCGTTGTTAATTTCCTTTGTTAGCCGCCTGCTCCTCTGGCCGATTTAATTTGTGGTGGTGTTTTAGTGAGCGGTGGGTAGGAATTGAATTAACAGAAATCCGTTCACTCCTGCATTCCTCCGTCTGTGTCCCATTGTGTGTGTCAGTTTTACATACGGCTCAATAATTGGACTTAGATTACTGTTGATGTGAATGCATGATCACACTGATGCCTCTGTGTAGCAGACATCTGCCGATGGTTTACTGCCCGACGTGGTTTCTATAACAGGTTGGCATCCATATCTAAATTATTTCTTGCCGACATGCAGGGAAAGAGGACGCTGAGCGATGAGCGAGAAATGTTAATGAATGTAAACGGCACTTTGGTTTGACGCTTTTATCTTGCGCTTGGCACCACTGACACCACAGAACCACAGAAAGAGGCGGGTAAACAGTCGCAATTGCGGTGAGACGTGATGATGCACTGTGATATTATAGAAAAGACAAGACATAAAAGAACAATATATGTGGGCCTCCCACCTTTATTCCCTCCTTCTCACGCTTTCATCACGTAATTAAAACTATAGTCGCTTTCAATTAGCCATCCTTTCTCTCCATGCACGCCTTTATGCAAAAATTAATTAGTCAATTAGCCAATTAACATGTGAGCAGGTCTTTGTGTTAACGAGGCTTTTACAAGCTGTGGCAACCCTGCAGTAAAGGCAGACAGGAAATAGACGCCATGGGACTAGTTTACACCACACAGATTCTACACAGCCAGGCTGTTACAGTAGCGCACAAGCCTGGAGCATGTGCACACTTCCACTTACCCTGCTGCAAACCCTTCATTCATGCCTCACGCAGCAGATGGACTTGCTTGCTTACTTTAGCCCAGTTCGTTGATTAGATGTCTTTCATTAGGTGAATCAAGTATTTTCTGGACTGGAGTGAAGCCAGTAAGACTCCTGGGGTTGCCACGCTGAGGCCCACAGCTGTACGCTGTTCTCGCTAAAAGCGCCGGCCTTTCCTCTATTAAGCCGAGACCACAAATCACTGCAGTTTATTTTTACTGTGCATTGTACACAGACACACATCTCCCTCCCGAGTCACATAATATGCACGCCCTTTCTTTCATAGTCTGACACCCAAATACGCACAGACAGAAACGCGTGCACAGCGCAGTTGTATCAGCATGTGTCTGTTCTGTGTCTGTATATAAATATGGCCCAGAGACAGCAGTAATGGCTCCTGCTTCAAATAAACAGAGAGCAGAGAAGCCTCCCATCCCTGCTTCCCTCTGACCTAAATCACAGCTGGACAGACACCCCATTTCCTCACACTGGACGTTCTCAAGGAGACCAGTGCTCTGCTACCAGATCTGTGTGTGTCTATGTGTGTGCATGTGTGAACAAGTGAGAGGGCGAGCAGGAGAGAGTTTTGATATATTCCACATGTTGCTTACACACCAGACACAACAACTCCTTGGCATACGGAGGAGGAGTGTCATGAAAAAAAGAGGGGACAGGGAAAAGTTACTGCTGGTCTGGAGAGGGAGTTACGGCGGGTATTGGCTGGTGGGGGTGGAGGTAAAAAACACCCATGCTTTTAGGAGAAAAAATAACAACGTGTGAGCTGCTGGGTGTTTTAGTGGGCTGAGGAGGAAGAGGGTATTATAGGAGGAATGAGGGCATATAGGATGATGATGATGATGAAGAAGAAGAGAGGTCATGGAAAGTCCACATAATAGCACTCTCTAATCAGCAAAAAAAAAAAAGAACCTGTCATTCTGGGCTCACGTCACACAAATACACAACTACCAACCCAACCAACACCCTTCCCTCCACACACGCACACACATTATGTGCGAAGATCTTTCTGTCAGTAAAGAGCGCCGGCCTCCTTGAGAGCGTTTATTTTCCCGTTCCGTCAATCTAAACAATCCCTTAAAAGGGATCGCAGATGTTTATAGGCCTTTCTGACCTGCAGACACACACACACACACACACACACACGCACACACACACACACTCCCTCCAGCGGAAGAAACAGAGGCAAGAGCTTCTAATGAAGACACACGCTATGAAGGAAGAAGGGAGAGGATGAGACCAAAGTCAACAGCAGCCACAGCTTCAGTGCGACTGACATAACAAAAACTCTTTCGCGAGATCTATTTACGGACACGGTTTTAGTTTAACGTGCAGGTGATGATTTATACCCACAAGCACAATGTTTTCTGATTGCCACTTGTTAAATTTCAATCTAATCGGGTAAGTGAGAGAATAAACAGTATGAAATACTTCACAGTGGAAAAAGAAGAAAAGGTAAAAGAGGAGCCTGCGTGTGTGTGTGTGTGTGTGTGTGTGTGTTTGCCTGTTATTTTAAAGGCTTGTTAAAAAGACTGCCCGCTCTGCCTGGGCTCTAAAGCCACTCAGACAAGCCGTGTTTTAGTGTAAACACACACAGTGGTTTTCCCCTTACATGGCCATGTGCTGCCAAACTGTGTTTGTGTGTATTTGTGTGTGTTGAAGATGGGTGATTATGGCCATTATTAATCTGCTCAGTGTTTATGTGTACTGTGTGTGTGTGTGTGTGTGTGTTTGTGTGTGTGTGTGCACTGGACAGGGCTCAGCTTGTGGTGTAGAACTGTGTGGTTTGAAAAGCACAAGGTATTTTGTGTCATTGACACTGCACCACTCTACAGGGCACATCTTTCATCTTACACACACACACACACACACACACACACACACACACACACATGTTGGTATAAGCTCTTTGTGGTTTAGGTTACTTACATCCAAAATATCCATTTTGATATCCAAAAGAGGGGTAAAGGAAACGCTCGTCTTTGTAGATTGTGTCACTCGCACTGCGCCAGTGGACAAATCATTTTCAAACTGGTGACTTTTAAAAACTTTATCCTGAATTCTTTTTGATTGCTGACACTTTCCTCTTACTTCGTTAGTTCTAGCTGTGGCCATATATGGCAAATAAATGAAGTTTGAGTGTTTTTATAGCCTTAAGACAGTACAGTCTCCTATCAGAGGATAATGTGTCTTTATGATAGTGACTATTTTAACTTTGGGCAGTCAGGCAGGGACACAGGGGAGTGTGAGGGGTTGGGGTGGGGGTGATAGGGGGGTTCCCCTAAGTCTTGGTAATAAAGCTCAATCCATCTCTCTCCATTCACACACGCATATGCACACACTCAAATTGGCCAACTCCGAAGGCTCTAAGGGCGCTGAACATTGTGATTACGACCGTCTGTCCATGAAAAATTAACAGGTTTATCTCGTCCCCTACCCCACCCCGTCTCTCTCACTCTCTCGCTCTATCTCCTGGGTGTCTCTCTGCCCCTCTCTTTATGGTAGTTACTCTTTGTACGCCCCCATCTCGCTGTCCTGTCCATCTCCTCTCGTCTCTACCTCCAGCCCAGCGATACTTTTCCAATTTTCCTTCAGTGTCTCCCACTGAGCCCAGGGGAGGACCGGGGGAGAATGGAGCTGTGATTAAGTTGATACATTCTAGATAATAAAAACAGAATGGCTATCATTCTCTCCTCTCACTTGTGCGTAAGAGCCTTTCTGCCCCTCCGCCCCACCCCACAACCCCCTTCTCTCTCTGCTCTGGGCAGTTTGGACACTGATAGACGAACCATATGTAAGGACAATAGATGGGAGCCAGCGTACAGATGAGAGGGACTCGCCTTTTCTTTTTCCAATCATGCATTACTGGTGCACCGTTCCACTTGGCAGTGTCACACATGTTAGACTCAGGAGGAGATACGCTGAAGTTCAGCTATCAGCTAAAGCTTCTGTCTGTCCCTGCTTTCAGTTGTTGTTCTTCTTGTCCTGCTTCAAAACATACAATACTGTGTTTGTATGCGTCACGGTGTTTATCCAAGCACTTCTTAACATATTGCTGACTGTAAACTCAAACTGAAACAGTCCAAGGTCCTTTAACAGAAAATCTTTTAAGCCGAAATCATATTCATTAGGAAAAGAAGAGTGAAAATATGAGCCAAACTGACTGTTTTGAGTTCATTTCGGCACAAAGGGACTAAGAACACGTTTTTCTGTAGGTACTAAAAAAAGGGGATTGACGTCCAATGCAGTCACGGTATCAGTGTTTAACCGCAGCTCAGTATTTACCAGATTCAATTTTCACACTGTTTAGAGAGGGTTCTTATATAACATCTGACACCAGCAGAAAGCACGAGGACCTCTCATCCACTACTCACAAACCTCTACGATGGAGTATGAAAGTAGGGAGTTTTGATACCTCTGTATTTCTGGTGAGAATATACCGTACCCACAGTACTTCTACCAAACTTACAATAACGCCGTCAAAGAGGAACACACTTAAAATCAATGGCCTTGTCGTTTATGGATCTAAGACAGAAAGCGTAGCAATGTTTTTTATGTTAAAACCTTAATTTCACTCTCAGAGTCCTAATGGTAACGTACTCGTCTCACTGTTCACAAAGGAAACATCACCCAAACATTGAGATGCTTAGACTTGAATGGCACAGGATCAGGTTTTAACACAATACCAAAGCCACACACTCACAGACACACACGCGCACAAAGGGGTCCGGTAAAAGCAGTCCAAGGGGAAACGGACAGTCGAGAGCTCTTCTGCCAACGGAACACTTTGTTCCTCCAGAACGTAAACACACTGATTTATCTCAACAGCTCTCTTCAAACAAGGCCGGCTCTCTTCCTCCTCTGCTCCTCTCTTCTCTCCTGCAACCTCTCTTTCTCTCCAGCTTAATGCCCCGCTGCCCTCTCTCATTTTGGGAACTTGTGATGTCTGTGTTAGGACTCACAAACACCAGCGGCCCCACTCACCTCATTCTCTTATTCTCACTCTCTCTCTCTCTACCACCAGTCAGCACCGTTCCCATGCAGAAAGAGCTCACCCTCTCGTGCACTCGAACCAGCTACACCAGCCCCTGCATGAGGTGGAGAGATGCTGAGAGCAACGTTGGAAAACAATGACAAATCAAACCCTCCAAACGAAGGATGACTAGGCCTCTTTACCTAACATGCACTAGTGTTGCCCTTTCTTTTTACCCCTCCCTTAAGTTCCTTTTACAGTTAGCTAAATACACGCCGCCTTCTTTTTCCATTTCCTTTTCTCTTTCTCCTCTCTCTCTCAGGATAGAGGTTTGATGGCTTACACTGATTCTAACATCACAGTCAGACTGACAGTTGACATTCTCTTTTCTTTAAAAACCTGTCCTGCTCCTTTATTTCCCTTGCTCTGTCCAGATTGGTAGACTATTGTCAGAGGTATAGCACTGAGAGGCAGGCAGGGAGGGGAGGGGAGGGGCGGGAGAGATAGTAGCTTTCATAGTCTCCTGATTGTGTGATTTCAGGGGTTGGGGTGAGTGGAGGGGAGATGGAGCAAAAGTGAAAGCAGAGAAGTAAGGAAACAAAAAAAAGAGACAAGTTCAGAAAGAACGCAGCACAGGTGGGTAACATGCGTCACATCCATTTCTTAATACACCTGCTTTCTTTCTGCTTAGAGAGATGTCCCACGGACAACACTTGCAGATTACCAGTGAAATAACACTGTAGTACACTCAGGAAGGCAACGAAGAGGAACTCTACAGAAGTGAACAACTAATATGACGTTTCCCCTCCCACTGTTAGCGTCTGTGTAGAATATTTACATCCTCTGCTCTTTTTCTGTCTCTCACCTCTCGCTTGGAAATGTTTCCACAACAATGCGACACAGATCTTGTGATTGAGTTTGTCCATGTGGAAAAACAATACAAGCCGGAAAAATACTTAATGCCTGGTATTTTGTATACATGTCAGATCGCATGAATGTAAGTTTAAATTGGGGCAGTTTATGCATCGTGTGTGAAAGAAAGGCAGAAGAGCTGAGTGGAGAGGAGGCAACTGAAAAAAGGAGAGATGGAGGAAGTGGTGCGGTGCTTGAATGCTTTACACGTGGATAAAGCAGCTTCAGTTTTATCTTTAGTAAGTGTTACAGAACATATATGAACGACTGTGTCATTATCAAACTGAAGAAAGAGTAACTGTGACCAATGTTCAGTACTAGCACACTGTTAAAAAACAATCAAGAGCCAAGATTTTATTAGAGACTACTGAGCATTTACAATTCATACCACTTAATATTAATAATATTTTTAGGAGGGTTGTTGGTTTCCTGTTGGTACCGTCTCCGTTGCATCCTCGTGACTCCGCTGGCAATGGTCCAGGACCATGTGAGTACATTGCAAACTGAGCTTAAGTCTTAAAACTGGATTTTAACATAAAACAGCACAACTATTAAGTATTATACGGGACTCAACTGAGCTCATCCTGTACCACCTGCCTAGTGTTTTGTCTGATGCTCTTTTTTGTTGTCTTTGAGTTGTCTGCTGTTTTTTCTCTCTCTCCTTTTCCACTAACCCCGGCCACTCGAGAAGGATGGTCGATGAGCCTGGTTCTGCTGGAGGTCTCTTCTATTAAAGGGAGTTTTCCTCTTCACTGTCGCCTCAGTGCTCACTTGAGTGGGACTGTTGGGTTTTATACATTATTCTTTATTTACCTGTATTCTTTATAAATTAAACTGAATTGAACTTTAATGAGGCAAATTCCTTAAATAACAATGAACATGACATTGTTTTGGGTTGGTGTAATTTTGGATGATAACGACAGATTCATGGTCACATGTTGTACATAACAGAAGCTTTAATTTCTTATACATACAATCATAATAACATTAGTTCAATTATACAGATATTAACTTAACAGATATTAATTAACACAGATGGAAAACACGAATACTTTTTTGTACAGATTTGTTAAATAAAAACAAGCACAGTGGTAGTTGAAGGGTCATTTCAGTGGCACTGGAAAAACTCTCTTTTTTTTTAAGAGATGCCTCGCCAATCAAGCCCTCACCACCGCTCCTCCACTCTCCGCCACTCGCCCTTCTGTGTGATGTGTTTAAGCCAATCCCATAATAAAGGATGCGGCCATACATATTCATGATAGAAATCTAGTAATTAGTAACCCCCCCCATGCACACACATACACAAATGCAAGCGCACATGCTTCATGCATATGTATGTTCTTGGCAAACAAAGGCAGTGGCAGTGTGGGGTATTTTCTATTAACACACACATGCACGTGTGTGATGGCACAGATAGCAGTCCTGCCACTCAGACCCAGATGCTCCTGTGCAAACACATCTACGTGCATCTATGATGACATATAAGTTTTCTCTCTCTCACACACACACACACACACACACACACACACACACACGTTGGTAGAGAGGGGGGGGGGGCTTTTCCTCGCTCATCAATACAGAATCTAAAATGTTCTCTGGATGGAAAAACAACTTTAAACACATTCAGTCAGCACTGCTCTCTCATTCACTGTCTTAGAGAGAGAGAGACACAGAAACACACACACACACAGTCCTGCATCACTCTTGCATCACATTTAACCAAACACAGTAATGCATCTTTTTGCTTCCAAACCCTGGTGGGATGTCTCCCCCCTCTCTCTCTCTCTCTCTCTCTTTCTCTCTCTCTCTCTCTCTCTCTCTCACACACACACACACACACACACAATCACAAACTCTTTGACTGTTATCGCTCATGACACAAAAACAGCTGAATACAAGTGAGAACTGGAACATGTAAAATAATTGCATCATGTGAAGCTTTGAACCTGAAGGGGTGGAGGGTTTAGCTTTTGTGGAACACGTATTATATGATACAAAGAGGAGTCAGACAGGTTAGGAATACCTTATGGTGAGAAATAACTTATGGCCATCCCCTCCCACCACTACTGACATTAATATACAACATGCATTTATTTTGCCTAAATATCTCTCCCCTGCAGTGCAACAGTCAGCTGTAGTTAGACTACAGCATGATTAAGGCAGGGAAAGACTCTGGGCTACAGATAAACATTTCTATGACACGATCAGGAGATTATCTTGTACAATACATCTGTCAATCATTCCTAAAAACTAATAAATACTAGTAAATACGGTGTCCTGGTTAGAAGTCATACCTTTATTTTCACCAAGAAATCAATGCTCATCTAATCTTAAAAGCAAATCCAAAGACTTTAGAAAAGGTTTTAACAAGAAAGAAAAAAATTAGTATGTTACCTGATAAGAGAGGAAACAAACTAAAATATTTTGCACTTCAATATGAAAAGGTAAAGATCTATTTACTTGATTAAAAAATGACTGATATGAATAATGTCTTTATTGGTACAGCAAGGTACACACACTCACAAACCCCACTCACGCGATGTGATGAAACACACACAGGTTTAGCAAGATGGTGAAAATGAGCCACTGTCAATCTTACTCCATCACTGCTGAAAATAGAAAGATGGGATGAGGGAAGACAAATAGAACATCCGTTAGAAGGACTGCAGTCCTGCATACCAGAGACAAATTGATTATCTCTTTTTAAAGAAAAAAAAATTAATTACAGTAACAAAATTCATCTGGAATGAACTTTCCTATATTTAAATATATATTCTATTAATACTAACACTATACTAAATCCTAAAACATGACCTTTATTCTCTATAATAGTACAAACATGTTTCTTAGTTTATTCCA
>JAUMTR010000022.1:8583356-8606033 GCA_032270685.1 Microctenopoma stevenorrisi
GGACACTGCTGTCATTAAGATTAAAATATGTAAAAGCCTAATTTGAGGGTTGTCGGGTTTAGCCAGTGCTCAGACGATAGAACTATCTGTGCTCAGGTAGCCACAGTCCAGTGAAAACTATTTGAACAGCACCACCAGCTGAGAGTGCTCTCTGTCCTTATTATCACATCCTCAAATGTGCGCACACGTACACACACACACACACACACATACACACACACGTTGGCACACAGCGCACGGCTTTCTGAACAGGCTCATCTGAAGTTGTAATGGGTCAGGTATAAAGGGCTTTTTTGTGTGCATGTCAATCAAAGAAGTATGAAAGCCTATGAGCATGCAGAGAAAATGAGAGGTTTGCCACAAAGAAACATTCATCCGCCTAAAATAATACTGCTTAACAGCCATTCACAGAGTCTCTCACTTTAGCATATAAATCATAGTGAATAATCAAGTTTCTACCATCGAAAGGCCTTTAAATTAAATGACAGCAGCACTGAAAGGTGCAAAACAGAATAAATGAGTACAGATCTGATGTTGCCATGTTCAGGTATTTGATAGATTTTCATTATGTTTAATGAGTTTTAGAAAATGTTGATGCACATGCAACACCTTCACAACTCTGCTGGTGTGAAATCACTGACCTCCGATAAAAGAAAAGACTCTTGTATGAGGGATATGTTTTATTTCTATATGTAGTGTGTGTCCCATATCGCCACTTCCCACATTGTACCCACAACCACACACCCCTAGTGCGGGAAGAGGAAAACATAAGACAGAGAAAACGATGAGGAGGAGGAGGAGGAGGAGGAGGAGGAGGAGCAGGAAATAAACTAAACTCTGGTAAACTGCACCTGCAGGAATCTCCTCCTGTGTATAATGAGAGTGTTTAATGAGTGCACACTACTTAACGCCTCTGTGTGTGACTGTGCACGTCATACGTATGCACGTGCGCGTGCATGTGACTGTGATAATTGAATAGAGACACAGTCTTTATTCCAGCCCCCGGCACCCACACAGAGAAAATAATTCATGAATACATTTTGTGCGTCCATTGCATATTTCTGTTGTTCAAGTTGCTCTCCCCTGTTCCTGGTGATGGTATAGAGTGCCCATTGACAAACTGGAGGAATAATATTGCAGTTAAGTGGTCTAATAAAAACAGGAAATATGAATAATTAAAACATATTACTTAATCAAAATGCAGATAGAGTATAGCTCTGTGGCATTGGGGCCTAAATAAGCCACTCAGGCTGAGTGAGAATAAACCTGTACGTTTTAGGACTTCCACTGGGCTTCCTATATACAACACAATTGTGAGTGTGTGTGTGTGTGCGTGCGTGTGTGTGTGCATGCGTGTGTGTATGCAGGGGGGCAGACATTGCAAAACGGGAAAACAAGAGACAATGCACAAGTACAATTAAAAGTGGGACAATGTAATGAGATGTTTATTGCATAGAATAGAAGAAAAAAAGAGTAAGTGAGAAATGTAAGGGGGGGGCAGGCTGGTGGGTGGGGGGGGGGCAGGAGGTGGTGGAAGAGATGAACAGTTCAATTTATCAAACCCCTTTGCTGCAGGAGACTAATTAATTTCTTTGTGTGATTGCTTTTCCACACAGTGCACATATACACACACATATTCACCAACATGCACGTTAACGCGCACACACCACAGTCACCTAAGCCAACATTATGGACCTTAGCGCACACACTGACAAAGTGTACAGCTCTTTCTTTCTCTCTTTATCTTCCTCAGTCTCGCTTTCAAAATGTTGTCCCCCACTCACTATCTTACTCCTCACATATTTGTTTAATTTGTTTATTTGTTTATTTTTCTATTATTAATACCCATATTTCCGTGCCAAATTAAGTTTTTAAATGACTTCGCACTGTGCTTCAGAATTTGTTGAGGCAACTATATTGAGATCATGATTTTGCTGCGCCTGACAACAAAAGCAAAACCTATCAAACAAAAAACTTGAACCCTTCTCTGGCATAATATCTACAGAGACAGAGAAAGTACAAAGAGGAGGAAGGCAATAACAAATGCATTTTGTGTTTGGTACACTGCTGAACTTAAAGTTTACAAATTTAACTAAAATAAATGACTTGATTGAATGATTAAAATTACAGAAAACCCAAATGAAGATAATAATGATCAGTGGCGTTGGTTCATGTTTAAAGGCACGAAATATCCCAATTTATATATGATTGAAACAGGAAATAATTTATTAAGCCATTTGGTGACAGCCCAAGTCTGTATTTACAACAACCATCACTTTGTTCAGTAATATAAAAACCTGGTTTGCCTATTACATGCTTAAAATAATTTAAGCACCATTAAATTTTACTTTTTGACACTGCTCTTGAAGCTAATTTTACACACGCAACCTAGCTAACAATTAGCCTATCGCTAACATTAAACAAACATTTTGCACACATTTTGATGCTTGTTATTTTATGGGTCATTCATTGTAGGCTAAAGAAGTTATAATTTGTCTGCAATTGCTTGTGAGGTATGCCGGGGATGAATCTGCTGGAAGGATGGCGGTACCGGATAGCTTAGCAGTATAGCGTGTCCAATTAGTTTGTAGGCAGGCCATTTATCATGCTTCAAATCTGTCTGGAGGCACACAAACACAGGAATTTGATTAATGGCAATAATTTTGGAGGGGCATAGAGGTGGAATTTTAAAACAGTGGTACATATTAGGATATGCCCCATGTGAATCACTTTCTTAGTAGGAACTGCTGTGGC
This sequence comes from Microctenopoma stevenorrisi, assembly GCA_032270685.1. Taxonomy (NCBI): domain Eukaryota; kingdom Metazoa; phylum Chordata; class Actinopteri; order Anabantiformes; family Anabantidae; genus Microctenopoma; species Microctenopoma stevenorrisi. Next base: position 8,586,111 of record JAUMTR010000022.1, read on the forward strand.
ACACGCTTTTGTTAAACATAGTGGCGAAAAGTTGTAATGTTACTCAGAACATTAACGACAGCTCAGTCTTATTCATGTCTCTCAGAAGGTATTGGCAGCGTGTTGGCATGTGTGATACTAAAACTGAAGAAGCTGTATGAAATTCAGTTGTTATTAGTTTTAAACATAAAACACTGAAACTTCAGTGATGCCTGGCTTAAAAAGTTACCCCACTCTCTCGCCATGACTCTTTAAAGTTATAAACAAACATCTACGTCCTTCCATAATAGTTTAATAGGTTTAACATATTTTAACATCACAAACTGATTGCTTTCTTGAATTCATTTACTGAATGACAGATTAATCCTGTGTGCAATAATGACACTGAATGTGTTCAAACCATGCTGACTGTAGTGTAGTCAAACATCTAATTTTGTTGGATTATTTTAAACTATATTCACATCCCTGCACAACATTATCCATTATCAAGTCCAAATGGGTACTGGTGGGTTTTTCAATAGCAAAAATTGTATATATTTCATCAAACATTTTTTTTAATCATTTTTTTTCTATTACTTATACTTATTATATCTATTACTTACTTATATGCAGACATGAAACTGAAAGACAGAAATATACAGTATATATGATTGTTTTGATAATATGATTATCTCTCTCTCTCCACTGTAACTAGATGGTTGGTTAGGAAAAATTTTAGTGTGATAGTGGTTATGATTATGGTGATGATCATGATTACAGTTTGACTACAGTAGCTTCATACCAGTAAATGGTTTAATGCTATGTACTGTACTTGCAAATGGTTGAAATTCCTTGGTGATTTAATATTTTGATGCAGCAGCAACTGAGCGGGTGAGTTTTTCTGCTGTTTGTCAGTCTTAAAGGGGGGGAAACTGCTCATGTGTTGTGAACTGGGGCTTAATGTTTATTGTCACATTTGTTAAAGTGTTAAAGTATAGTTGGAGAGTGTGGTTTATTCAGTAAATTTGTTTTGTGATCAGGGGCCTAACATTAGAACTAAAGTTTGATAAGTTAAAATATCTGTTCTATGAACAAGGTATGTTGTAATGTTGGTCTCAGTCTCTTCGACACTGTTACATGTGTAAAAAGGTAATAAACGAAGACTATGTGTTAACACAATTTTGGCAAGCCTGGACAATGTTGCAAGCATGAAAAGTGAGGAGGAAAGACACAAATATGCACGTATGCTTTGCACCTGTCTGGACAACGCTGGTGAATTATTGTACTTTGGCCTCTGGTCACAGTTTAATTAAACCACACATCGCTATGTTGCAAACACAGTGTAATATAGACTCCTCTGGGTCTGTGTATCTCTCTTTCTCTCTGCCGCTCTCCCCACCCACCCACATACACACACACACACACACACACACACACACACACGCCACACACACATACATGCAGTATGATAACTTATGCAGCTTAAACAGCAAAGGTGCAGAACTTTCTCTTCATCCTCTCCTCCTCTCTGTTGTTATTAGGATTTCCTGTAGAGCAGAGCAGTGTGTCTTCCACTGCTGGATTGGAACTACAGGGTCACACTGGAGAGCTAAAGCCTCCACCCTCCACTCCACTTAGATGGACCACTCTTTATCCTGACCTTCAGGATAAGGAGTGAGTGTGTTCAGAGGGGATAGGTCACAGCTCACAGAGGCCTGAGAACTACTCAATTTAAAACAAGTCACTATATGTACGTCTACTTATGATGCCAAACACAGTGCCAAGACCTCAGTGTCCATCAGATGTGTAGTTGAATAATAAAAGAAGTGGTAGTATCTCAAATCATGAGATCATACACCCACACAACTCACTATCTCTTAACTGTTCAGACAAACAAAAAGGTGTCTGGATCACTTGGCTGGCAGCCACAAACAAACTGAATGTTCACACACACATTCAATATCACAAACCTTTGGCCACTGGTGCCTGGGTGGACCGGATGGGAAATAATTGAAAGTTGGCTCGCTTCAGAGAGCATGACACAAAACCAAGAGGGGAACCAAGAGCATTTTCACACTGTTTGTATGCGGGAGTTAGTAGGTACTTGGGATAGGTCAGAGGGGGTGTCTGGACCTGCCCAGGGGCCAGGCTCAGGAGTGAGGTGAAAGCAAAGAGGGGGGAGGGAGAGGGTTAAGTCCTTGCTGCCATGGCTAATGCTTCAATCTTCTTGCCCCCCTCACTACAACAACACAGGATCAACAAAGACAGGATCAACAAAGCTCCAGCCAAAATCCTCCAACGCACTGACACAGAAAATTCCCAGTCCTCCCTGGGCCGCATAGGGAACAGCAAACACACACATGCACACACACACACACACACACATATCTCCGACTGCTTAGGGAACAACAAACAAAGGCTGTAAATACAGCTGCAGACGACTGGGCAGATAACAGCCAATCCCTATCCCCAACTTGTTCCGTGGCTCAGTGGCTACTGACTGCCCTCTGCAGCTCGCTGCCTTGGCCATGCCTTCTAAACAGTACAAACACCTGCTGCTTAATGCTTCAACTCACTCAACTACAGCATCCCCTGTCAAACAACAAAGTTTCTATTCTCCTTGTTGGGTTCAACTTTTTTTCCATGCTTCTCTTTCCCTGTTTGCTTTTATGTGTTTCTACTTTGCGTTAGTATATGTGTCCTATGTCCTAGAAAATAATTCTGATGACAAGCAGCACTTTCAGAAGGATGAGCACACGAAGGTACAGTACCCAGAGGTCATTGAACTCTTACACGTTCAGTGTACAGATGCATTTATGCAGAGACATACATCTGCACAAAGAGGGCAGAAAAAGGTCATTAAAGCCTATGTTTTAGTGGAGTAGACAGAGCCGGACGTTGCTGTGTTTGTGTACGCGTCTGGATGGCAAGATGGAGAGATAGGAGGAAGGGAGAAGCTAAGAGTGATAGAGAGAGAAGGAGGAGGCGGGAGGTTGGGCTGGTCTGCTGCAAAAGTGTGTTTGATGTAATCCAGGAAGTTAGTTCAGTAACTCCATCCCTCCGTCCCTCCATCTTAGTGAAGGACAGGAGAAGGAGGGATGAAGGAGGCCCTTGTCTGGAGAGCCAGGGGTTTTCCACATCTGTCCTCCGCATTGTAGCCAGCCTCTCTAAACAGCCCAGGAGTCTGTTATGGCTGGGGGAGGCACGCACACACACACAACACACACACACACACACACACACACACACACACACACACACACAGCAGCAAAGTCTGAGTGAGCCTTGTGGAACGTTTTAACACTGATTGCAGTTAAGCATTAAATCATCCATGCTAAAGTTACCAGTGAGAGAAAACACATCGGTGTGCAATTCATAGCGAGGTAATGTCCATAGTGCACATGTGCACGCGTGTGTTTATGAATCGCCAGTCACGCAACACTGCCCTGCCTGCTGAAGGGATCCTTGTCTTTCTTTTTTCTCCCTTCCCTTTTTTTCTGGAATGCTCTCAGCACACACTTGCTTTTTCTTTTTTCTTGAGATTTGACCCCACACTCCACCCCACCATCAACAATACATTACTTACCCACCGCCACTCCCCAACCCCTCAGCTGCAATCTTGGAACTCTTTCCTACTTTCAGTGCCAAACAGAGAGGTGCACATTCACCAGTACAATCTCCAGTTTAATTCTGTAGGCTGTACACTCAGGCCTGAGGCCTGTTCAGCAAGGAAAGAGGATTCATCCTTACCCACTCATTTGTGCCCCTTGTGGTTACACAGAGGAATTGTTATTAATACTGTGAACCGGCTGTAGTTAAACTGTCACAATTGAGTGAAGAATAAATGTTCAGCCAATATAATCAATACATATAATCATACAACAAGTGGTATGCCTTAATGGAATGCTAAATCCAACTATTACATGTTAAAATGTAGAAGTCACAAGTAAGCCTTACATCACTCAGTCACAAAATTATATCCACTAGTGGTCTTCATTTTGTGGTGGGGGGGATCGTCGGCGTGGCCACCAGTCCGTGTCTGTGCAGCACCATACATGGCAATCTGCTTCTCACAGTGTTCTGTCACCTGTCAATTATAGCCAGCGTTCAGGTTTTTCCATGCTGACCCCAGTTCAGCACAACATTAAAATCAACAGTTGGATTTAATGTTGTGCTTGATTAGAGTAGTTCGGGCTGTCATAACCGAAGGCTATTAAATGTCGTGCACCTTGCACAGTGCAGGGCTCTTTATTTCTTACCTTGAATATACTCTATGTCAGTTTCTTAGCAAAGCAGTCACTCTACATTTTTTCTTTCATTCTCTCCGTTTCAACCATTTATGCTCAGTTTAGCAGGCTGACATGTCATTGTAGTGGGCGTTTGACAGTCAAACACATTTCAATGTAATTGCCACCTCATAACATCATAATTACCATAGATGCTACAGCACTCATTTCTGAGAGGCTTGACAATAATGGGAACACTGTAATGATAGGTGTGTATCTAGTGCAAATGTGCGCACACACACACACAGACACACACACACAAAGGCCAAACCAGCATTGTTCCCACATGTGTACTCTGGCCCTGGTCCTGGTTTTTTTTTTTTTTTGCAGTATCTCTTTATGTAGATATCTCCCATTTAATTCAATTAAAACTTTTGAACAACCTAATTGGAAACAACTGCTTGGAAAAATTAAATTACATAAACAAAACTATTCTGACAGATTACGTCTAATATTAGGCATCTGGGCCTTATTAGGCTCCAGTAATAACAGCACCAACACATGCGGGGGACAGGGGAGCAAGACATTTTCTGCTGTATTAGCTTTGACTGGCCACGCAACCAGAAGGTGAGCTGGGTAGTGTGTGTGTGTGTGTGTGTGTATAGCTGTGCACTGCACAACAGCGCAGTGTTTATTTATCCTCTATTAGAGCAGGAGCAGACATTAAACCCAAACAGGCCCTGAGTGGTGCTCCCCCCTGTTGATTCCCTCTTTCCTCCCTCTGGCCCGATTAAGAACATATGGAAATGGGGCACACTGAAGGTGAAAGGGAGGGGAGGGGAACACGTGAAATACATATATGTGAAGATGTGTCAGCAACTATATATATGACTTCTTTGAGGTTCTGAAGTACGGTTTAAGAAACTTAAGGAATAAAATCTTCTTCTCTTCTCTTTTAAAGCAGTCACGGCATCGCTAATACGCTTACAAAGTGCACGGCCTGTTTTTTATCAGTTTTACTTGCTATACTTTCATATAAGATGTGCCTGTATCAGTAAGCAATAGGTGGGCTTTAAGAGTTACAGTGACAGATATGATAAGTTGTATTTTGAACCATTAGAGCTGCCGGTACACACCTTTACAGGCTACTGCTGGCAACTGTTGTCAAGGTCAACTCTCTCTTCCTCTTTAATCTCAAACTTTCTCCGCGATCTTCCCCTGACCCTCAAACCGCCGCTCACCGTCTTTCTATCGCCCTCTCTTAGTCTCCTGCTGTGGTTTCAGCCCATGTCATCACATCAGAGTCGACAGCTCTAATCACTGTGTAGAGCAGACGGGCTGTAAAACATGGCAGGGTCTGACAGCAGGGCTCAACACACACACCTTTCATCTGCCTTTACCAACACAGAGTCTCTCACATATACATACTGTAAATGTACACGGGCAGACGAATAAGTACACAGCACAGTCATTTGCACAGTGCACACACAGACACACAGATTCACGGAGACCTCATATTCCAGCAGTCCCTTTGGGGTGTGTTGTAGTCATGGTTTCCTGGCTGGTGTTCTCCTGTAACCCCAAACACAGCACTACTCCACTAGGAGATAGGAGGAGGAGGAGGTAAAAGGAGGATCTGTCAATCAATGTCTGATCCACCTAATCCTCAGGTAAGACAAGAGCTTTGCAACGGCAGACTGTCGCAGGCCAGACGGTGTAAAGCACATACACACACATGAGCATCTGACCCTCAACAGTGACTCACATCTTCTCTACAATTTGAATTTCGTGTGTCACTGGCAAAGACGGGTAAAGATGTCTGCTGATTAGACATTTTGAGGCTTCTATCAGAAACTAAATCCAAAGCCCACAGCATTTAACGTAAATATTAGATTATAACTTAAAATGACTTAAATTCTGCACAAACACACACAAAGTATCTACATTTAAATCAGACCCTGACTTTTTCTGTACTTTTGAATGTGTTGTGTGTGTTACTGTTGATGCAGCAGTTTGTGTAAGCGCCAGTATGCATCCACGCCAAGCCACAACTTGAGAATAAAAAGCAGTGAGTTCTTTGTTGGTTGCACAGTTGGTTTCATCGAGGGGTTGGTTTTAAACAGCATCAATTCATACAGTAAAATAAGTCAAAGCTGAATTTATAAAAAAAGCCTTTTCAATGTTTATCTTTAGAGACATGGTTTTGTAGGAAAGCAATCAAAAATGTTTGGGTATTTATGAGTTGTGCCATTCAGAGCAAGCAAATTTCCCTGTTATATAGGTATTCAAATTATTTTTTAAGCTTAGAGGAGGAGAAAGGACCAGTGCCACTCAAGGTTGTTCTGATTGTAGTTGAATTTGGTTGGTGTCCTTGCACTGTCCAGTCCTTGTATTCTCTCTAGTGCTTGCAAAGCTGTATGTGTGTGTGGCTACGTGACGTTTGTGTGTGTGTGTGTGTGTAGGCGTGTGCTTGCATGCAAATACAATTATTAAAAACATTTTATTGACAGCCACTGTGCTCCCAATAAAAAAATAATTCAGAATTCCAAGTGTGGAATTCATTAAGGACACTTTAGCATTCAGCAAGACAACAAGTTCAAAGACTGAATACAGGTTGCATGCTTGAAAAGTTTAAACTGTTTTACTCACCCAAACTCCGTTCATCCCATAATAAAATATTCATCCGGACACACAAATAACTGCTAATTAAAAGAGGCTGCTATTATGTTGTCACACGCAGCACAAATAATCAGTGCATACCAAGAACCTCTATGAGGCATTATTCAAAAACATTTTCACAGATATTAAATATAACAAAGAATAGAATTGGTTAACATCTTAAATTGTTTGTCCTTGAATAATATTGGAGTACAGAATAACACTGATACAGTCCCTGCAAAATATAGCCGTGAGGATAGATTGGCATCCTTAAACCACCTGAGCACCAGACAGAATTTCAGCTTTTAGTCACTGGAAATACATCACAAGCGCTATTCAGTGACTACAAAGCTGAATGTGTGTCTGGTACTTAGGACGAGGAGCAAGGCTGCTTAGTTAACAGTTAAACTGGCAGCAACATGTTTTCGCCAAAAGAAGCCCTGCTATAATTCAAACCTGTTGTTTATGAGGAAAAGTCGAAAGCAGGAGTTTTATACCTCTGCGAGAACTTTTAATATGGGCAAAAAAATGTGAGGCACCCCATGATGAGTCACAACCATAACATCTCTGCTGTAATATAACGCACATAGGGGACAGTTTAAGCGATGCGCATATCCTTTTCAATGTCGCCCTAAAGATAAGAGGGAGTGAGAGGGTGGACCGGCAGTGTGTATGTGCATGCTTGTATACATGTGAGCATGTGTGTGTCAGGAAACAGGATGGCTTCAGAAGATTTATCAGTGCTTGATCAGGTTGCGAGTGAGTTACTGCTGTTACCCCCCTCCCCTGCCCAGGGGCCAGGGTGGTATATCAGTCTCTATATGACACATGCACACATGGACACACACACACACTTAGGCATGCATGTACACACACACACACATAGCAGCGAAGTATATCAGCCAGTCTGTGACGGGCTCTGTGTGTGTCTCTCCCATCATCTGGCCATTAGACAGTAATGGCTGGGTGAGGAGAGTAGGGTTTCCCTGTGGGCTCAATACAACAGCATTTATTACACACAACAGAAGCACCATCCTGGCCCTGCCACTCACCGGAGAGGCAGAGGAGGAGGGTGCAGGAAAAACAAGCAGTGATAAAGGGGAAAGGAGGAGATAGGTAGGCTATTGTGTCAAGAGTTCAGGGGAACTCTCTTATTTGGGCATTTACCTGCCTACGGAATTTATTTACATGTTTCAATAGAATAACTTGTGATTTTTAAAGAACAACAAATGGATTGTACTGTAAAATGTTAGTAATGCATTTTATTCTACAGCTTTTCCTGCCAATAATATAATATGACCAGTAATTTATGGAGGCTAATGTTTACACACTTTAATTTGACCCCTCTCCTGTGCTTTTGTTTCTTGACTGCATGGTTTCTCACCTGACAAAAACCTTTCGGTGGTTTTATCACGTTATTACATTTAGATGTTAGAGCCTCACCATAAGACATATTACACTCCTACTCACAATGAGGTCGCTCAGTGATGACGTCTTTAAAGGAATACTTCTCACCAGCAGATAAGAGGGATTGATCAGGTCCATGAGAAGTACTGAGTGTTGGCATGGCATCTTAGCTTAGTCTACAGAATGAGAAACAGGAGGGCTGACTCTGTTCAGCATCAAAAATATGACTGCCAGTAATTAATAGACTAGCTGTTTCCCACTGCAGTCTTTATGCTAAGTTAGAACAATCCTGCCCCAACCGCAGCTCTGTTCTTAATGTGCAGATTATATTGATCCCCTCATCACACTCTCGAAATGAAATCAAATAAGCTCATTTCTAAAAGTGTCAGAGGATTCATTAAAAACAACGCACCATGTGAATGTTGAGAAATGAAGGAGAATTACGACGTCGTCACGGTTTAATTGTTGTACTGACCACTGTTCAGGAAGGTTATGTAGTACAGCAAGGAAAATTGAGATGAACCGTGAACTTCAAACGGGCTCATTTACCACTGAAGCTACAGAAAATAACACCAAATAAAACTCTTGGTGATGAACCAATACGTTTGACAACAGATAACAAATTCCCTCGTGTGCTCCTGATATCTTTCACGTTGCCCTGTGCGAGCCTCCTGCGTAACCCCCACAGCAGGATTAAGAGGCGTGAAAAAGAAGGGTTTCACATGCGGGACACAGGGATGTACATCATGTTAGTGGCGCACAAAATGTGCGAATGGGCTGTAATTCCCCAGTTTAAGTCCCTTATTTCCATTTTGTCATGTCTGAGCGCTTGTCATGCTTTTGAACAAACATTGACATAATTAAAATGCAAATGCAGTTGGTGGTGGAGGAGACAGAGAGAAATCTCTAAGCTGATATGCACACAGATACAGATGCACAGAAGGAGAAGCGCACACACACACACACACACAAACCCTTACAGGAAACACACACAAGCAGAAACTTTGCATGTCAATATAGCAAACGATGATAAAGGTTCAGAACAAATTCGCTGTTTGAGCAGAAAACTATTGAGGACCGTGTAAGTGGGTTTTTGTTCTGATCCTCTGAGTGCACTGTTGTGCGCGTGTGTGTGTGTCTGTACATACACACAAACACACATGCACACACAGGGTTCTTTGGGTTTCAGGCTCCCCAGCCCCTGGCCTTTATTAAGAGCAGTTGTTTGATGAGAAAAGGAGCCGGCCTTCACTCCAGGGCCAGGCAGAAGCCTGGGGAGTGGGTAAGTGGGTTAACCCAGAGGCCCAGACAAAGCCTGAGGAATGGATAAGTGGGTCACCCGCCCTCAACTGAACACTCAAAGGATCCACTCTGACTCCTCTCCCTTTATTATTAGAGCTGGTCTAATGTGTGAAGGGACCTCAGGAAGGAACACAGCACTCAGCTCTGCATGAGTGAGTGAGCTTGTGTGTATGGGTATGTGCATGGAAGTGTGTGTGCGTATGTTTTGCTGCTAAAGCTCAGAAAATGCAGTGGTCCTCGAGGACCCTGAGAAATTAGAAGTAGCGAGTTCAAGGCTGCTGCACAGCAACGTAGCACTGCTATAGTGTGAACAACATCGGAGAAAGTGATACAGAGAAAAAGTGGCATCTTGTGCGAGGGATGCTCACACCTTGGCTACCAAGGGGTCAGGCATGTTGAGACAATGTGGTGCAGAAGGCGAGTCCAACCACAGCTAACCCACTAACATTTGTTGTTTCTAGCATGTTTCCTTTATGCATGTTGTAACTTCCCTGCTGTACTGTGACAGAAAGAAAGAAGAAGTTAGAAACTGAGAACATCTTTCTAAAGCAAAGCCCTGCGTGATTAATATGCAAAGGGAAGATCCAAAAGACCTCTCAGTGAATTGGCACCTTGTAAATTGATGATGATATGAGAACCTGAATAGTAATTTAGCAATACGTTTGTGATACAGCTGACATTGTGCATAGTTAAATTAATAACTCCAAACTAAGCCAGATGTAGCCACTATAATTATTTGGTAAAACCAGGTGTGCAAAAGTGCATTTTCACTCCAAGGAGAAAATTAAGGACCACTCAACTTTCATTCCTATTCCTTTCATTCCATACCTAAGAGAAAAAATGTATGAGAAAATGCCACAAATTGTCACTTGTATGTGACGGTTTCCTTTAATACCCTGTGAGTAGCACGACTAGCTGTTTTGAACACGTATTACACAAGCAGAAGAGTTTTTAATAATTACTATAATTGACTTTTTATTGGTTTTGTTGTTTTGTTTTTTTAAATCAAAGAAATAGTTTGAGAACAGCGTTGTGCATTTAATCCAGATTTAATTTGACTTTAATTGGTGCTTTAAAATCAATTCAAAAATAGAGATACATATTTGTTCTCCCTGAAAAAACATTTATTTGGTTTTTTGCATATAACTTTTACAGCCAGACTGTGAAATCCTGTAAATAGTATTGAATTGTATTTTGAGAAATTTCACAGTCTCAATAAATATTATGTCAAAAGCAGAAAACATAAACACTGGTGTTGTTCTCTGTGCAGTGTAACACATGTGAGAAGTACAGCTCAACTACAATAGTGCAAAGAATTTACCACCAAATGGTGCAAAGCAGTGCACACACAGAAGCACATACTTCAGTGGGAAGATCAGCAGGAGGATCAAGTGTAAAGTCTCTAGTGTCATGGAGAGGCCTTTGATGTAGAGGAACACAAACAGTGTAACCATACCATCATCACGCTCACAGAAAGGAGAGAGAGAGAGAGAGAGAGAGAGAGAGAGAGAGAGAGAAACAGGCACATACACACACACACACACACACACTAATTCACAAATTTAGTAATTATGTTCTCACCACACTGTCAATAAGATTTACTTTTATTCATCTGGTAACATCTAGTTTCCTGTCATTTGTTAGGCGTTGCAAGATTAATGAATGACTTTTACTCCTCTAATTTTGAGTGACACACACACACAGACACACACACACACACACAGCGTGAGTGAGTTCCCACATAAACAAACAGAGTTAGTCTTTGTATTCTGCTACACATCACCATAACACAGATCAACAGTCCCTGAGGTAGCGGCCAAAATAAAGATCTCATTACTTTACTCTCTCTCTTTCTCCTTTCCTTTCTCTCTCTTTCTCTCTCCGTGGCTTGTCAGCTGCCAGACCCTGACGTCTCCTTTCATGTTAGCCAGGCCTCTGAGAGGAGCTGAGAGATGCTGAGAGGCGAAGAGAGCCTCCCAGGGCTTTGAGCAGCGTTTGATTCCTGCTAGATAATAGCTGGTTCACTGTCAGCCCCAGGATGATCAGTTAAATCCTTAATCACTGCCTGTCCACTTGCATGACAGTTATTTTAGGGCTCTTCTCTGGACCTTCTTCTCTTTTTCCAGCTTTCCTCTTTTTCCCCCCCTCTGTGAAAAGTAATCCCACAGAAAGGGAAGCAACAGAAACAGCATGCTGTGGATGGGTTTACAGATAGAGGATGGACAAACAGAGGGTGTTGTGGAAGCTTTCTACAAGGACAGTGTATATGTTCTTAAAAAAAATAGAAAGAGCTGAAAAACATCAATGTTATGTGATTTTTGTAAAGGGGATAAAAGAAGAGCAGAGACGGACAAAGGGGAAAGATGTTGGCACCAAAAGGAATAAAGACAAGTGCAAAGACCAGCCTCAGAAGAACCCTTCTTTGACCTGTCAGCATGGAGACTAAAAGAAGGGAAAGAATCAAAAAAAAAACCTCCACCCTCGTGTACCTGACTCTTTTTAAAGGACATTAAAAGCCACGCGTGGAGACAGGCAAGGCATTGTCTGTCAGCCTGTCCTGTAACAGTGTCACAGGCTGAGTGGTACGGGAGATGAGCGTTCCATGTTCATGTCCAATCCAGGCCCTTGATCAAGATTGCTCCACAGCCAGATGCTGCCACTACTGACAGCCTCACCTCCACCCCCACCTACTTCTGTCTAGAAGACGAAGGGCATTTCACTTTGACAAAGACAGAAGTTTGGGGGTTGGGGTATGGCTGGTGGGGGATATTTCAACTACACTGACTACAGAGGCATCACAGAAAGTTTTGGACAGCCTGGACGCTGACATTGTAGAGTGTGTGATAAGTTATCTGATCTTTGAAGTGTCCATAACTCAGTCTTTTGGGGTTGCAGTTTTTTTGCACTGGCTACGTCTACGGGCGTGAGAATCAGTCCATGTGTCATGTGTTTAATCCATTAGCTCATCCAGTCTCGTGAAAATGTTGCATTTGTGTACATTTGTCCAAGTCAGAAACATGATACTTCTTTTGATTTGACACCTATACTAAGCAAAAGTTATTTACGTGCACAGACTGTACAGTGACTTTTTCAAAGAATATTATATTACTCTTGTAAAGCATGGGTACAATATTAAACATCAGGTACAAGATGCAGTGTAACAAATTAGAATTATAATTTCATACTTGAATATGATCTGAGACATAACTCAGTTATGTCTCTGCAGTTTCAGGCTGTAAAACTCAAATGTATGTGATGCTATGTAGTTGGATATATTTCTTTGAAATCTTCTCATCTGCCTGTCACAGTGTGCACTACTGGGTGCACAGAATGATGGTTTTGTGGCTACACTGTATAAAGCACACCATACTCCATTGCATCATTTCCACAAGTCTAAACCTTTGACCCCTTCATTCGGGTGGCACTTTGCTACAATGCACAAGGAGCCTTTCAGCCAATAGAATCAGAGCGCAGCTGGAGGTCAGAGAGTCGCAGACGCATCATGCATGGAATTCCATAAGGAGGACAGAGGTCACTCTCAATCACAGTCGACACTGAGCAAAGAATCAGGAGGCTCCTACAGTCACAACAACAATCACAGGGAGAAAGTGACACGTAGGAGAATAAATGCAGCTACAACAATAGTTGAAATATTAGCAGTGGCGCAAGGTCTTTGGCACCTGCTGATAAAAGAGGAGGAGGAGAACTTAAAGAGGAGAATACGTGGATGGTTGCATGCACATGGTTCATAATGGTAAAAGGAGAAAATCTGCCAAGAATGAAACAAGACGACTACATGTTTCATTAGACTGTTGTTGATTAGGTAGCAAATTTCATTGTGTGACTGTGGTTATACAGACTATTGTGTGTGTTACATGTATACATGTAATGCTTATGAGACCTTTAATGTTTAGCACATTTTATTTTACATTTTAAGTTTATGTTAGAACCATTTATTAGATGGTTAATATACATATTGTGCTTATTGTGATACATATAAGAGTTAAAACAAAGAGTTAATTTATCTCCCTTGACCTTCTCTGTGACTCTTTATTACAAATGAAGACTTTTTGGTCTGAAGCAGCGTGGAAGGTGTGTGTTGGCGTAGGTCTGTGTGTGCATGCTGTACACATGTGCGTGTCTTCATCTGTGAGTGAGTCCCAGAGGTGCCCTAGCTGTCTAAGCCACTTCTGCAGATCTGTTGAAAGATCATCAAGAGACTTTTTTTTCCCCAAACTATGGGTACGTGGGCGTGTGTAAGGGTGTGTGTGTGTATGTGTGTGTGTGTGTGTGTGTGTGTGAGGGTTTGTGTGTTGTCTCCCTGGCTGCGTCTGCTGCTTAATGCTCACTTTCATCACGCACATGCTCAGAAGTGACAGTCCCTGTCTCTACAAAGGGATTTAGAGTATCACCAAGAGACCTGCCATCTCTTTCTCATTCTCACACACACACACACACACACACACACACAAACATGCAGAAATATCCACACAAAGTTCACTACAAAGGGATTGATGATGTCACCAAGAGACGTAACTTAGTTCCACATAATTTCCCATTATTCCTCATAATGAAACTTAAAACAAGATAGAGGCTGTTAAATTACTCTTCTTCTCGACCTCCTCTCCTCTGTTCTCTTCGCCTTTCCTGATCATTATTTCCTGTCATCTCTGGCAAATCTCCCCTACATCCCACTCCCTATTGGCGCGTATCCCCAGAACGCACGAGAAAACATCAGGCCCACAAAGGGCTAAGCGCGTAAGCTAACAACCGATACACAAAAACACAACAACAAAGCAGTTGTTGTCAGGTTGTTAAGTCCCTGCAACTGTTTCCAAGGGTCGGAGAGACGGCAAGCAGACAGAAAGAGGGAGAACAGGATGAGATGGGCTTTGGAGAATAAAAGCCGGCTAATCCCTGCATTTGGATATGAGAAACGCAGGCCCGCAGGAGAACGCATCAAAGCCAGCGCTAAATTAGCCTACATACAGAGCGAGGGGAGGAAAGAAGAGACAGAGTGAGAGACTGCTGATTTGAGACAGTGTGAGAGGAGCAGGGAGAGGTAGTCTCTTAGGGCCCAGATTAGCAACACACACTCATTATTCTCCAGCATTGCTGTTGCACACAAACACACATGCACACCCACAGCCGTGCACACAGATTAGAAACATACACTCATTATTCTGTCTCAGTGGGACACTAAACCCTAAAATCCAGCATGCTTGCTGGGAGCACTTGCACAGAAACTGGCTAACGGAGTAACGGGGCCCAGCACTGCCTTTGTAGCTGTGCATCGTTAGCCACGCTAGGCACTAGCCTAGAGGTGTGTGTGTGTGTGTGTGAGTGTGTGTAAGGGAAGAGCTGACGAAAGCGGCAATTAGGAATAGAGGAGTGTGCTGGTTCATTCAGCTCCACAAGTGGAAGCCATCCAAAGCACATTAAATAAGGAAGTTAGGCGGAGAGACGGTGTAGGTTAGGACGCCTCTGTGTCTGCGTGTGGGAGAAGAAAGTGGTGAGAGAAGGGGGCGGGGGGGCAGAAAAGCTTGTCCAGAAGAAGGAGCTACGAAAAAAGATAGGAGATAGGGTTTAAGTTTCAGAAAGAGTCATATAAAAATGATAGGAATCATGTTGGGTAATGGTGACAAACGCTTGGATTTTTTAAATTTATTAAACTTGCCATTGGTAGGAAACCTCGTGGGAAACCAAATATGCTGTTGTGTTCTGGTTACTAAAACAGCTACATCAGAGCGCCTGAGCATGCACCTGTTCGACACAGGTGAGGGACATGAAAGTAAATCAAAAGACTCTTTCAAAGCTCTGGATTACTCAATTAAGCTCTCTCATAGAACAACATGCAACAGGGTTTAGCTGGATGGACGAGCAAATACGAAGAGGGCATACCTGTGTGTGCAGAACGGCTGCCTCCATCAATCCCTATTTGAATCTGTTCAGAAAATCCCTGTGATCCAAACAGCAGAAATGATTGCTCTAGGCCATAACCTAATTTAGCTTATTTGAAATGAATATGCATGCTACCCTGAGGGTCTATTACCCTTAATGCACTGCTGACAGTAATGTTTACGTCATATTTTCTGTCGGATGCTTGATGCTGTTTTCTAATAAAGCACAAGAAAGGATTGTTCTTAATGATCAGTGTACTGACCTGACCTCTTCCTGGAATATTAGGAAAATTTCTGCCTTTATTTTAAAACCTTTCTAAAACCATACTAAAATACTGTGCTTACAATGATCAAGACTATTTTTTGTACATAGTGTTTTCTGGTATTTTTAAGACATCGTTAGACATCACTTCATTGTGCTGAGAAGGGCTGGTGGTTTTTTTTATACTTTGCTGTGGAATTTTAAAATATTACTGTATGTATTTTTTTAAATACATTTCAATTAGAAGTGAATTACAAAATAAGGGCACAGCTATCTTAATGTGTTTAGTAATAAAACCTGATACGTCTTCTACTGTAATCTTAACATCTCACACAGCAGCAATGCAGCGTCTAGTGCAGTGAAATCTATATTGTCTCAGGAAATAATCTTTACTTTTATTGCTTTATGGATAAAAGATGAACATTTCAGTAACTTAAAGAGGTGTCTTCTGTTCACACCTGGCATAAACATCATAATTTGACCGACTGCCTCTAAACACATTTATTGTGCTGTAAGTTCCTAAAGCGTTATTTAGGAGAAGTGTCAATTTCTCAATAATCATGAAAACACACAGTTTTTATTGTGACTTAATATATGATTTCTGACCTTGCTCTTTCAGTTCCCTGCTCTACCTTTTCTTGTCCTCCTTCCTCTCCTTCTCCTCAGAGAGTAGTGGTCCATGCTTGAAAGCTGCCATCTACCTAGCAGGTTGTTCAGCCTTCCTTTCTCAGTCAGACATGTGCAGACACACATACACACTCACAGTAGCAATTATGGCAATCAGCAAGCCGACCCAATTAGTGTTTCCTGCTTGTTAAGCCCTGGGGGTTGGCTGCCCGACCACCTCACTTTGCATAACTTAATCTGCAATGACAGGGTGTGACACCCAGACTTCTGACCCTACCAGCAGCTTGTGTGCGTGTGTTTGCGGGTTTGACTGTGTGTGTGTATGTGTAAGACCCTACTAGTTGTGTAGTAACACGTGTGGTTACAATTTGAATTTACCAAATTGCTCCCAGGTTGAGGGAGCCTCAGCCAGAGCTGTGAGTTCTGATTTCAGAGGAGGCGCAGTCTATCTGGGTGTGATTGTGTACCTGCCCCTCTTCTCCTATGGGGTTCTCCTCTGTCTGAGCCAGTTAAAGGCTGATGGACAACTCTGTTAATATGCAGCTTGCGAAGAGAGGCATAACAAGGTCTTTCCTGCAATTCGCGATACACATCAGCTGCAAATGTAAGCCTACTATACTCACTCTTATCCACTGTGTGTAGGTAGAAACTAGAAAAAAAAAAACACAAACTCCTACTGCCATGTTCCAACTCAGCTCCTCTAAGCAAGTGCCACGATAGTAAAATTTGTTTCATGGTCAAACACTTGTTCTGTTATGAAGTGTATCAGAGGCCCTCCCCTTCTCAGTAAGTGGTTGCCCCGTGACACATGTTGCTAGGCATTAAACCTGACAGAAACCATGGTTACTGAACACAAAAGAGCTATTGTGGAGGTGTGTTTGATCTCAGTATGTGTATGTGTGCACGTGTGTGTGTTTGAACTCAGTGTGAACCGCATGGAGTCTGCGGAAGCTTTCTGCGTGGGGAACAAAAGCACAGCGAAGTGTGTGGATGTGGCCATCACCCTGATTGCCAAGAGAGGAAGCAAAACAACAACTTATATCGTCTTCAGCTCTCCGTGTTTCTCTCTCCTCTCGCTTTTTAATTCTCTCTTTTGCTTTCTTTTTTTTTCGTTGACTAATTGTTTTTTGTTGACTTTTTTTTCTTCTTGAGTTCAAAACTGGCAGAAGCAGGGAAAGCGTAGCAGGGTGTGTTTTGTGAGTATCTCTCTGGTGCCTATTCCATTAAAGGCAGACTGATAAACAGGCTAGGATAATTAAAGGGGAGTGATAAATAGTGCTGCCTTAATTAAAGGGGAGTGATGAGGACACGTGTCGAAATGTTTTGTTAGCGGGCCGACAGACAGATGAAGGAAGAGAGTAATTGCTTTGGATTAATTATTTGGATACAAGCGGCGAGAGGGTACACACATCTCTTGAGGGCTCTTTCAGGATGGAGGGATGGAGAGGAGGGGGAGATATAGAAGAGACGGCTGGTTTCAAGGAAAGATTTACTGGCATCCATCTCCCTACAACAGCTTTTTGACTGAACATGAACGTCCTCCATGAGTAGGAGACAGGGGAGCAAATCAGAATTAAAGTCATGTTTACTTTGGTATTTTCATCTTTATTCATCTAGGGAAAATTGAGCGAGGCTTTTCCAGCAACACCCTGCTTCACATTTACACAAGCACACACTTTCACACCTGGGAGCTGCCCAGGTCAACCACATGCTTCAACTGGTGTCCACTGAGCAGCTGTCAGAGGTGAATTGCCTCACATTACCAGCAGTTATTGATGGAGAAACGTCATTAGTCATTTGCTTTTCTCAGGATTCAAAACCCTGTGGTGAAGTCTGAGTCTCTGTAGTCCAGGTAAAACCTTTAATCAAAATGCTCTGAAGATGTTCGGAAAATGATCTGTCTGTTAATTGTAGTGCTTATTTCCCTTCGTATGTATAAAATGCGGGTAGTCATTCTGTTATGTTTCCATATTTTAAGCTTATTCTGGATTCTGTACATTTTATTACATATTTAGGTATTTAAGAAGAGCATCCTTACATATTTATATTGTTTGTAGTTATCACAATTGTAAATACAGTGACTAGGTAAGCTAAACTAGGCAATGTTGGATGTTTATAAAGGAACAACTGAAGGAGATATATTGTTGTTCTGCTTTTTCATTCTGTTCCTTGGAAAATGTACACTATATAAAGTATTATCTCCTAATGGTAATCCCCAAATTATAGAGTGTGATATTCTTTCTGTGTACAACAGTTTCCATGTGCACACTCAAAGCTCCGGTTCTCCTAACCAAGCACAGAAGTCAAGCATGTGTGACCTCCTCGCTCAGCACTGTGTGTGCGTGCATCCTATTGAAAGGCTTGACTTCACTGTTCCTTTTTCGTAGTAACAGTCAGGCACTAAAGCCTTTTAAATGTACAGCGCATACAGACACAGTTCATCACGCGTACACTCACACTCTGAGAACCATTCACCTCACCACTCCACCTGCAGACTGTGTGTCTTTGTGTGTGTGTGTTACTGTTGAGGTTATTGTGTTTAAAGGTAGAACCATCTGTGGTGTGGATCACATCCAGATGTCCTAGACTCCACCAACACTCAGATCACCTTACATAAATACTTTACCACGTGAGGCTCTCATTTAGCCATATTAATTGACGGTAAACTTGCCCTGGAATGAAGGCCTGCAGACACACACTCACACAGACACACACAGTCCTGCATCACAGGTGGGTTCCTTCACTCACAGGAGCAGCAAGTGGGTAACCGGTGGTAACCAGACTCTGATCAAAAGGAAGATTGACATAAATAAAGAGCCTGCAGGAATGCATTGTGCAAACAAAATATGAGCTGGGCCCCAAAACATTCCCCGAAGGGGAGGGCTGAGGAGGAGAAGGTGAGGGACTGAGAGAAGGGGGGGCAGTTGAGTAGTTTTCTTTTTTATTCCCTCTTGTACTCAACTCTCCTGTCTTTCATTTTCAGACAAGTGACTCAGTGTTCAGAGAAAGAATATAAACAAGTGCAGACCAGGTGAAAGTATCGAGGAGAAAAAGAAAGAGTACAGAGGGTGTTAGATGTGATGGATGTTTATTTTTGGCAGCAGCAGACTCATCAAATTTAAACTGGGGAGATTAAAACCCATGTACTTCGGGGCAGCAGACTGGGTTTCGCCCCTCTAGTGACAGTCTAATGTTCTGGCACCTATTGTTGTCACTTCTAAACAGGACGATATTTAATCCCTGCTCACTGAACCTTTGATATCGTAGACTTCATCCCTTGGGCCTCTATGGTTTGTGTACATGCACACAAAAAATGAAACAGTCACACAGACACACACACACACACACACACACACACACAGACACACGCATATATATAGGTACATAGATAGATAGATAGCTATCTATATCTATCGATATCTATTGATAACTATATCTATCGATAGATATAGTTAGATATCTATAACTATCTTACCGGTGGTAACCAGAGATATATATCTATATCTATATATATATATCTATATATATCTATAGCGTTATGGTCGTGTGTCAAAATATATATATCTGGATCATTATATATATA
>JAUMTR010000022.1:8606133-8644426 GCA_032270685.1 Microctenopoma stevenorrisi
ATATATATAGAGAGAGAGAGAGAGAGAGAGAGAGAGAGAGAGAGAGAGAGAGAGATAACAAAACTGTCTGGGGAACATCCATGTAGCTTCTGGTGTCTGTTTGTATCCATGTAAGGCTTCAAATCTAGAGGGGAAAACAAAGTGGCATAGTCCACGTAGACATTCACACACACTCCACTGTACACACGACCATAACACTACCATAAGAGGAATTTACAGCTGGCACTGAAGGGTCACTTTAACCAGCACTGAGACATTTTTAGTTTTTCTTTCCAAAACAGAACCAGAGATATCACTAAAAGGACTATCACTAAAATTAGTGACCCACACACAAAAACAGGAACATATACACAAAGACAGAGACATTACTGTTTACTTTAAACACAATGTCATGTACATCTCCTCTCCTGGACTTGTGTCACAAGATGATGAATATTAAAATAAACTGTGCATGCTTCGGTGAGTACTTGTGAATAAGTGGGTATGTGTGTTTCTGTGTGTTTTCCCCCCACCCCAACACATCCAGGACCAGTTAGAGAGTAGAAAAGAGACAATGAGGAAGGGAACGCTGAAAAAGCAACAGAGCAATAAAGAGATCCATCTCTCAATCAACATTTCTCCTGAGGTTTCAACCTAAGTTCTAAGGGAAAAACGTGCAGTACGTTCTTTTTCCACTGTGCTGCAGACATTTTGCACTCTCAGTAGAGACTGAGGGGGGACCCTTCAAGGGCCTCTCTGCACTGAAATCTAACTGTATGTTTGTGTTTGGGGAATTTGTGTGTGTGCATGCCCCACAGAAAGGTATACCACCCCTGCAGGTATGGGTGACACACCTCTCAGGTGGGTAAGGCTGTTCAGGGAACTGGGGAGACAGCAGATCCCGTTAACAAAGCTCCGGGAAATCAAGCAGGCAAAAGACAGGTAACTGACCTTAAGGAGAAAAAAATAAAGGAAGAAGCACAAAAAGGGGGGGGGGCTATGAATTTCCTTTACTCCTTTCCTTCGACATATCTGTGAAGATCGCTTAAGAAAAACAACTCCTGCAGAGAAGGCGAAGGCAGAAGACTGAAAAGGGCTAAATGAAAGAAAGAAGAAAAGAAAAACAAGGAAAGGTAAATTGAATTAAAGAGGCCAGATATGTCAGCAACGCTAGTTAACATTGAGACAATAAACACTGCTCTCTTTCATGTAAGTGATAGGGACCAGAGGAAGATAAAATGGAAAGATGAGCCTATGTTGGTTTGTACACACATGTTTCTCAGAGCCCTAAAACTGGCCTTCCAGAGTCTCACACACACAAACATACACACTGACATTTATAACCAGCGAAGGTCAGATGCCAGCACACACCCTATGACTTCCTTAAGTCCCTGCTGCCGGGCTTCAGACCAAAGCAGACACGCAAGTATCAATAAAGCGCACAAATTCACGGCAGCAACACACAATGAATGACTTTTTGCAAAAGCCTTTGTAGCTTGTAGTAGTGTGAAATCTCTGAGATGGCCCCTGCCAACACGCAGGCTTTGACAAGCAGCAAAGAGCATCAGTGGAGAAGGTCTGACGGGTTTTAATTGATGTTACACTGCGCAGGGTGGAATTACAGAGCTTAAGTAAGAAAAGGAGTTAATGCAGTCTTCACATATTAATTAACAGTGCTGTGAAACATGACATTTCCCGTGCATGCACACTATCCCTGCACAATGCCATATGTCATCTCTTTCTCTCCTGCTCACACTCATTCCTCCCTTGAACGCTGGATGTGTTCACAGCAGGTCTAAGTCAATAACACCTGTCTGCTTTGTCCGCATGTGCAAGTGTGAATGCACGTGTATTTGCATGCATCAGACATAAAGAGACCCATTGTAACCTAATCACTTAATAGGAGTTTTTTTATCAGCCTAACATCAAAACAAACCTCTGCCTTAGCTACTATCTATGTTCACGAGAGAAATTTTTTAAAAAGGTGCTTTTTAACTACACATCAGGACTGAATGTCTTAAAGTCTATTCTATTCTATTCTATTCTGTAATGGTGATC
Organism: Microctenopoma stevenorrisi; assembly: GCA_032270685.1. NCBI lineage: Eukaryota > Metazoa > Chordata > Actinopteri > Anabantiformes > Anabantidae > Microctenopoma > Microctenopoma stevenorrisi. The sequence continues at coordinate 8,608,171 of JAUMTR010000022.1, forward strand.
CATTCTATGCACACACACAAATACCCCTGGTGCCCCATCAGAGAGGTCAGAATAGGGAGGGGGAGGTGGGTAACATGCCGCTGTATTAGTGCACTTTTACCATGGATGAAGAATGGCCATAAAAGGTAAAACCATCCTGCTCGGACCTGCTTACTGTAAACAAGCAGAGAGGAAAGTGGAGCGGGTGAGAGATGCCGTCTGGATAGGTGCAGAAAATGAAAAAAGCAGCAAAGAGAGAAGGAGAAGGAGAGTCTAAAGATCAGGGTTTCATATTTTGATCACTTGCCAAGTACAATAAGGACAAATGCTAAAATTCCATGTTATATAAGCAAGAATGTCCTATTTTTAACAGTTAATTATTACTTTTCCATTGTACATCGTATGTGCAATATTCCACAACAAACAAGCATTGAGTGCCCTAGCTAATTTTCTTTTTTGCATGTTTGTTTCACTAAAATGATTCACATCATCAACCTAAATTACATTTTACACAAAGATAACTCAAGTAAATACAAACTGCAGCTTCTCAAGAAAGTCAAGAACTGATGAGAAGTAACTACGTATATACGTCTCTGGCGGGTTACAAAACTAACACGGCACTGCATAAAAAGAGCATCATACCACCTGTCATGCATGGTGGCGGTAGTGTGATGCTCTGGGGCTGCTTTGCAGCTTCAGCACCTGGACAACTTGCCATAATTGATTAAATCATGAATCCCCCTGAAAATCCTGAGGGTTAATATGGCCAAGGCTGGCAGGAACTAGTTATCAGGTCTAGCAGGCAATTACTTTTTCACACATGGCCAGGAAGGTTTGGGCCATTTAAAACTTGATTTTGTATTTACCCGAGTTATCTTGACTTTAAAATTAGTCTGATGATTGAAATCATTAAAGTGTAAAGCGTAACATATGCAAAGGGTATTAAAGATCAGGAAGAGGACACATACCTAGTCACAGCACTTTACATTGGCTTCAAACCCATTTGTCTTGCACAATTGATTCTGTTGTCAACCTTGTTTTAGATAGATAACGTTACCATTTTGACTCATAACTCCAAAATTATGTGTGAAAGGGTGTTTATTGACATTTTGGAAAACTAATACTTAAATCTCTCTCTTCTAACCTGTTAAGTCAGTAGTCAGTTTAACATTTTAACCTGTTCACATCCCTTTGAAAGCAGGTCTGTCACAATCACTCTACCGCCAGATTGTGTGCTAACCTGTTTTCAGAAAGCAACTTTCCAGCCCTCACACTTTGGACCTCATTGATTGTGAGTGAACATGTCTTTAGACCTCACCCTGATTTCTGCTTCTGACCTCTGGAACTATGATGTTTCTGATTTTCCGACTACATCCTACTTTAACTTTGTGTTTTGAATTGTGGATTATGAGCTTGGTCTTTGGATATTGGACCTGTCTTTGTGTATTTCCTCTTTGCCACCCAATTCTGTTTTGTACTTTGGACCCGTCTCTGCTCTAGATCTCCGCCTTGTTCCATGAGCAGCATCTTCCTCTTCTCTCTGTTCTTCTCTATGTCTGGATAATGAATTGGATTTGGATTTACGACTGTGTATAGGATGTTGTGTTGGATTATGTAACTGTATTGCTCTGTTTCTCTGCATCCCTGTCATGCACCTGGCACTGACCTTTGCAACGTTTGGGGACCTGCTTTCCCCCTAAACCCATTTGTTGTCCTACCACTGGAGTCTCTCCATCCCTGCACTTACGAACAAAGTATGTTAACCTGTTGCAGCTTTTTCAGTATCAGAAATCTGTAATGTGGGGAGTCCTGAGCAGTAACGAACAGCAGACAAGTCAGAGATAAGAAAAGAATGAATGCAGGTGGATACCAAGATGTCCTTGAAGACAAGCTACTGCAGAGTACAAAAGACCTTAAACTGTGGTGATGTTTTACCTTTCAGCAAGTTTACATCACTGAAACAATGCTGGAGTTTATAGACAAGTTTCCGACTATCCTTGAGGGACCCTGGGTCATTCTACTTATTATTGTCATTTTTTGAATTGTATTGGACATGCGTGTTTGAATGCCTCATGTGCCTGTATAAAGACACTGACTTTTCTAAACTCCCTGTCCAATCTAAAGAAACACATTGTGGTAAGCTAACTAACTTACTAACTAACTTCAGTTATCACAGTTAGTCTGGATAACAGCTTGGCGTGTGCTTTGGGTCTGACATTAGGAGAACTCTTTCTTCTCTTGGTGACAGGCTGGTTATTTGAATCACTAATATTAAATTGAACTTAGGTGAACAATGAACATGCAGAGTAAACGTCCTAATTCTCAAAGTTTAGGCAGCATACCATTTACTGGTACTTTCATTACTCAAGTAGTTTTGGTTAAAGATTACTTGTCATACTTAATTACAGTATACTAGTTACTTTAAGACTTTTACCTGAGTAGAATTCTAGTCGGTGACTTGAACTTTTTCTAAAGTAATTCTTTGGGATCTATCTATCTGTACTTTTACTGTAAAGTGTGACTTTCAGGAACTTTATAAAACACTGGGTGTGAATATGAACCATCATGCATGTAAATATGATCAGCACATGACTGTTATCTTAACTGGTCATAAGCCATGGCCGATTACCAATCATGTCCAATGAAGACAAAACTCAGAGAGAAGGTTTGGGTCAACGGCTGACACAACTCCCATTTCACTGCTGTCAGGCCCACAGAACACCACGGGCCCGCTCTTCAGGAGTTTGTAGAGTGGTGTGACAGCTCCACTAACTTAACTAGAGCTCAACGTAAGCAAAACCAAAGAGATGGTGGTGATCTTCTCCAGAAGGCAGAGGGACCTGGCTGCATCAGTCACCACCACCATCCACGGGAAGCCAGTGGAGGTAGTTGAGTAGTACAAATATCTGGGAACAATCTTTGACAACCTCCTGAAATTCTCTGCCAGCACAGAGCAGATTCTCAGGAAGTGTCACCAGCGGCTAAACCTTCTGAGGAAACTCAACTCCTTTGGAGTCAGCACACGCATCATGATGACCTTCTGCTACACATTCCTGGAAAGCATCATGAGCTTCTCCATCACCTGCTGGTTCCACTCCCTCAGCCTTCTAAATCAGAACAGACTGCAGCAAACCGCATCAGTGTGCTCTAAAATCGTTGGCCTGCCTGTCAGAACTCTTGAAACAGGTTTACAACCAACAGGCCACTAGACAGGCAGCAAAAATCATCACCGACCCCTCCCACATTCTTCACCCTGCATTTCAATGGCTCCCCTCCGGACGACGCCTCCGCTGTATCTCCTGTAGGACTGAGAGGAGGAGAGCCACCACCTCTGCTTTTTACCTCGAGCCTATAAGACCATTTCCTACACCATAAACATAAACTACATTCTTTCTTACACTGCCGACACCTTATTTATTGAATTCACCTACAGTCATTCATTCACCACTCAGTCACTTTAATCTCAAACTGTGTATATACTGTGTGTATATTTTTCTTTCATCTCATTCTTATTGCATGTGTTTGTCCTGTCTTATCTTAAACGCCACGCTGCTCTGTTGCATTTTAATTTCCCCTAGGGGACAAATAAAGTCTTCTGCTTCTGATTCAGATTATTTTATACACTTAAACTAATAGCTTAATGTGCTATTATTCAGAAAATAATCATTTGTGATATACCAATAATTGACTAAATATAGTATATATAGAAAAAGCATCATTGGGGTGTGAGGAAAAGTCCATTCACAAGAAAGAGCATGCGCTGCTGTTTGTTTTTTGTCTTGAGATTATTCCACAGCATCTCTGGCTTGAGGTCTGGGTTTTAACTGGGCCAAAAGACAGATCTTGTGTCTCTAAATGCATTTAGTAGTAGATTTCCATTGTGGTTTAGGGACATTGTGGTACTGCTATCACCCAACCTCTTCTGCACATTCGCTTGTGGACAGCCAGATTTTGGATATCTTGATAAACAGACAACAAAAAAGCCAACTAGAAGATTGAGCATAAGTCTTCCTCACCACTGATCATCAACTGTGTGACAGCTGTGGAGAGAGTGAGAAGCACCAGGTGCCTGGGGGTGTATCATTTCTGAGGACCTCTACTGGTCCGAGAACACCACATAATTGGCCAAGAAAGCTCAAACTTGTCTCTACTTCCTCTGCACATTGAGGAGAGCACGATTCCCACCCCACCTCATGTGCTCATCAAGAGTGTCCTCACCAGCTGCATCTCCATCCCGCAGGGACATTTTCCACATTCACCTGACCCACAGAGCCATCCGCATCAATGGTGAATACAAGTATCTCTTTAGTCTCCTACCATCAGAGTAAAGGTACCAGAACCTCTGGGCCTGCTCCACACGACTATTGACCAGGTTCATCCACCAGGCTGTCTGTCCACAACAACCCTCTCTAAGTGGGAACACTTGTATGATTTCAGTGTCTATTGTGCTTTTAATAGGTTCATGCAACAGAATTATTCCAAACAAACAACATAGTTTTTTCTCTGTAAGGAGTGTGTGTCTGGTTATAAGTGTATGGCTCAAGCTTCAGGTTACTACCACAGTGCCTTCCAGAAGGATACTGAAAAAAACGTGGAACAAACCTTATCAAACTAAAGCTAAACATGTGCTGGTTTTAAAATTGTAAAGATAAAAATTAATGTTTCTTCTTGTTAAAAAAAAGTGTCTAAGTGTGTTTTGCATGGGCAAAGGCTGCACTTATAAACTCTTAATATTACAAAAAAAATTTTAAACTTGAACAATATCACTTAGCAAAGCATTAATCTATTATTCTTTATTATTGGTCTTACTTGTGTTTGCTATAGATCTCTACTGTGTAAAAGTTTCTTCCCCAGAATATATTTTTCTCCTATCTGACAGGGTGACTGGGGACGAGGTGTGGTATTAAGTACATTATCTGTTCACTCAACTTGTCTTCTCCTAATTCACCTCACAGGTACGGTTTCACCAATTTCCCCTTTTTCAAGGCAATATATACAAATGAATAGATAGAAAGATAAATAAATAAGTCACACTCCTAATAATGAAATTGCATTGACCAAAAGCATTACAGTTTAGAGGAGTAATTGCTTTTAGGTTTTAATTTTTTTTTTTTTGCAGTTGAAAAGCACTGGGCAATAAATCTGTATATGCACTCCCTGACACACACACACACACACACACACACACACACAGAGAGAGGTTGGCTAGGGGCAATGTAACAATGCAAAGTGGAAAAACATAAGTCAGGCTGTGGAGCATGAAAAAAGATGTGTTCAAATGAATAGAGTAAACCATGGCATATAAAGAGATGCATCAAGGAGCAGGAGGATAAATGAGAGATGAATGGAAGCAAAAGGGTGAAACAGGGAGAGACTGATTTGCGTAATCCCATTGTGGAAATTGACTTTTAAATGTAATATTCAATTTCTGCACTTATGGAAGAGTGTGTGTGTGAGAGCCCTGCTTTTTTGGTTAATAAAAATAACAAAATAATGTACTTGATACATAAAAGCAAATAGAGAAATGAGAATAGGCGAGCTTTGGAAGGTAGAGGCACATTTCTACAGCAGACAAACAAAGTGTGACATCCTTCGCTAACAAGGCTGGGAGAATTAGTTCTACCTTGGCCTTTCCGGTTTCACAATCAAAAGCAGAAAACCATTATGATTTTCAATAGAAGTACAGCATTCACCACAGATACGAAGAATGAATTATGAATATACATGAATGCAGTATTCGTGCAGTTGTCGCTCTGTGTGTATGGCTGGTCAACTAAAGCTAGAGCCCGGCCAACATTAACAAACTGGAAGGTGCGTAGAATAAACCTATTTATGGTGATGTATAGGCTCAGGAAGATCAGTCCAAAGTCAGTTGACCAATAGCTGCTACTGAAAGTTAAACATAATCAGTTTCCGATTACAAATGTGCCAGTCTAAACACTCAGTGGGCACTGATTGTTGTTTAGATATTGAATGCACATAACAGTATAGTTCCAGGTGTTAGACAGTTGTTATCGTTTGATAATACAGCTCGCTAATGTCTATTTACATGAGCCGTCACAGCTAAGGAATACAGAATATCATAAATAATGTAGTAATGACTGGGTGTGAATGTGTCTACAGTAGGACATGGTGAAACAGAACACAATTATATGTAACAGAAAGGAAAAGATCGGGACAGAATACAGCCCAACAGAAATGAATAACAGCATCTGTGCAGACAGTAAAGTCCAGAGTCAACGTGAAAAGCACAGTACTGGCTTTCAAATGCATATTAGCAGGAGTGTCACGCTGTCATCAGCATGCCTGTTGTCAGCATATGTTAGGAAAAAAAATCTATACATGGAGCAAGATGATGACACCAGAGATGCTGGAAGTGGTTAATGAGATATCAATTCTTTAGGGCTCAGATCGAATGGAGCTCCGTAAAGGCTTTTTCACTATTACATGAATAATTTACATTTCTAAATATCATCAATAAATGATCAATTACATAATAGTGACGCTACCTACAAGCAGTAGGTAAAAGTTATAACAACTGATACTCTACACATGTAGTGGTGGATAAAGGGACACATCTCCTACAACGTGGGCCAGGAACATTTGATGAAAAGTGTTGCATAAAGCATTTATAACTGTGGCCAGCAATTCTGTTTTCAGGTTGTCTGCCTATCTTGCCGTCCATCCTATTATTGTGAGCACAATATTTTTAGGAATGCCTTTTAATTTAGCACATTAGTCCACTCGAATGCAAGGGTGACCCCATTAGATTTTACTGGTTAAAGATCAAACGTCTAGATCACTGTGAAATATGTGTTAAGGCAATATGGAGACTTGGAATTCATTGAGAGATTTTCTTTAAATTTGGCACAATTTTCTATTTAAACTCTTCGCTTAAAATGGTCTAGGGTTCAACAGGTTAAATAAACGTGAGTCAACCAGACGCCTTGTTTCACATCAATCGCTCTTTTATTTGCAAACACTAATTTGCAAGGTGAGGTTGAAAGTGTCAAGGACCTTAGCATCGAGCATTCCTGCCGTTTGCCTTTAGTCTTAGTTGAATTTGTGTAAATTAAAAGATGTCTGCATTCACAGATTCAAAGAAAAACACCGTATAATGACTGACAGCATGTGTGACCATCAGAATCTGTAGAAATAAAGGCAAAATAGATATTGCAGGTGTGGGCACGTTTCATAATGAGATACTACCTGTATGAACTACTTAGGCAGCTCTGTGCCAAAGACAAAGACGAAATCTCAACATGACATATGTTGTATTTTCCTGATTCAATCATTTAATTTTTTGTAAAGACGTTTTACTATGCATGTATCCAATGGGTATGGTGTCAATTGAATCTTGCCAGTAATGGATATCAAAGGATGTTATATTGGTGGGTGAATTTTATGCAGTCTCTAGGTTAATGCGACATTCTTGGAATTTAACCTGAAAACAGCATATCTCTGCACTTACGCTGTTTTGAAACAAATCTAATTGAATAGACGGCCTGCTGAAACATGTTGTTGCAGAGTTAACGCTTAAACACAGGTGCACAATAGGCATCGGCCTCTCACACACATACACAAATGCATACGCGCACACACACACACAGGTCCCATTGCTCTAGCTGCAATCAGTGTGTTTACATAAGGTGTCGAGAAATTTTCATTTGTTTTGACAAAAAGCATCGGGTGAAATGAGAAATTCCAAGACAATGCACTAAATAGCCTAGACTTCATCATTCGTCTCTAAACTGCACACACACACACACACACACACACACACACACACACCTGCTGTCTGCCGCCAGCCATTGACGAGGACTGATAGAGTGAACGGAGACGAGGACAGAGGAGTCAAACAAAGGAGTGAAATATGAAGACAGGAGGAAACAGAGAGCCAAAATGAGAGAGGAGGAAGCAGAGGGATGGAGCACAGGATGAAGCTGACAGATATTAAAACAGCCAGAACACACCGAGAGAGCTTTCCCTTCCTGAGAGCTAATATACAGAGATTAGTGGGGGGCGGTGGGAGAGAGCCAGAGAGAGAATGCCTTTCTGGAAACTTGGAGAAAAAAAAATCTTAAAACTGCACCAAAGGAGAAACTTCTTTAAAGCCTAAACCTGCCTTATCAGTCAGCCTCCCTTCATCTCTCTTTCAAATATTTAAAAACTCATTTCTTCTCGTGTAACATCCTGTGTATTAAGGTGGCATTCAACAGTGAAAGCATATGATTTACTTACTGTTACCCTAAGTACATTTTAGGATAATACCGCTGCTATTAAAATAGGCAAAAATATAAATCATTGTACTCATTGCAGTGAAATCCCCTTTTAAGCTGCTGTGAAAATAAGCCCTCTTTCACCCTGCCTCCAGCCAACAAATAAAGGTGTAATTGATGTGCAGTGAGTTGCCAGTTCGAGGTTGTTTTATGTCTCGGTGGAACGGTCATGGCAGTGGAATCTCACTGACTATTTTCACCAGTTGTGTAAGCCTCGCAGGGGATTCGAAGTAAATTTGAGACAAGCTGAAAATGTATCTTTTTTCCACTGTCTAGCTCACTGCACTATGTCACAGACATGCACAGATTGCATATACACGCACACACACACACACACACTCAAGGCACAAAAATACATGCGCAACCCCCGGACTTCTCCAGAATGTGTGGACGGGGAAAGGAAGGTGGGGGAAACTAATATTTCTCTTGAGAGAGATTGATGTGATCTGTTCAGGACTTCATTGTTTGAAGACGATTTGAGCGAACAGCCTGTTCTCAGCAGACCTAGCCATTTGTGTGTGTGTGTGTGTGTGTGTGTGTGTGTGTGAGTCAACAGCGAACCATGAGCATTAAGGAAAGAAATTGCTCTATTATTTTAGCGACTGCAACAAATCAGTCGGTTCACCTTTGTCCCTCTCAATTGTTCGAGCGAACATGGACAAACTCCGCCAGCACACACAGGACTGGCTGCTTGTTCGTGCACTGCATAAGCCAGGCTGAGTGAATAGACCCTTCCACATCCAAAGATAAAGGGATGAAGGATAATAAAATGTGTATACTTTAGTTGCTAATACACTCGAGCTGGCCTTTCATGCACTCGCCAAATCTATCTCTAAGGAAAAAGGCAACACGCTCACACTCACAGACGCATTATCAGATTGATGAATGCAATGGAAAAATTTTACTCAAAGTGTTGCTATGACTGTTTACTTAGAGTGCTGCCATTATGTAATGATGACGGACATCCTCTATCTAATCAACCAGCCAAGCAACAGTTTGAGAACATCATCAGTGCAGCAAAGCAGGTTATAAAATCTGGTCGAAAATGTTTTCAAAGGTAGTGTGATAATGGTGTATGCATATAGGTATGAGTATGAAAACAAAGTTATCAGCATTATGGAACATATGTGCTGCACACTCAGACGCTGACAAAGTATTTGATGTTATGATTATATTTGATCCTTCGTGTTTCTGTCCGAATAATTTCTGACATTGCATTTTGGGCTCTGTGTGTTAGGAGGGCTGTATCTAACCTTTCTAAATGTGAAGCTGCCCTAATGCTTACTAATAAATCTATATTGTGATTATTGAAGTTTAGGGTTTTGTGTTGTAGATATACATTCCTATACAGCTGCAAATGCAAAATAATAATTATATTCATGCAATAATTATGGTCTGATTAACATATTTTTAGTATGAATGAAGCCCTACATCATTTAATGGGCCGCCAAGGTCTAAGAAGCCCAGCGTGAGTGGTTTGATTCCTGGTTCCTCTCGGCTACGTGAGGCAGTGTCCACAGACAAGATACCAAAACCCTACAGTTGTTGTCCACTGGGTTTTTTTTAACTAAAAACTAATCAGTTCACCATCAACATATTTGTGACTTCCCTACAAAAATGTTTTTGTGACTGCAGTTTAGTTGTAGGAACATGATTTCTAGGAGAAGTTAGTTAAAAAAGTCTAAGGTATTTTCATCTGCTGCAGAAGGACCCAGGGGAGTTTTTGTCAAGGGCCAGCTGGCTCAGGTTCTACTCTTAATTTTTGACAGAAAATGATGAAGCAAGCTGGTTAGCCACCTCTCTGCTGTGTCATTCAGGTGGCATTGTTCAAAAATGAAAGCAGCTTGATGAATAGGTCCTGTGGGAATAGAGGAGGGAGAGAGGCAGAGACAGAGAGAGGGAGAGGGAGAGAGAGAGAGAGAGAATACTTGGGTTACTACATGGTTTGCAGGACAGGTCCTACCTGTGCAAATGGTGGAGCAGCCACACTAGCAATTTTAGCAAATGAGCAATTTATTGGCACTGACGGCCTCATTTTGTTTTTAACTTGCTGATGCTCAAAACTGATTGAACACATTTGTTGAACACGTTTTTAATGTACAGCCTTGTCTGATTTTAGAAATACTCCAAACTACTCTGTTCTGAACAAGCTGATACACAAGCTACACAACAATGGGTTACAGTTAGAAAACAGGAACATGTAGTACATGAATTAAAATCAAATGACAAGTAATATTGTCTTTCTTTGCTGTGTTTTTGTACATTTGCTGCATTGCATCTGTTCAGCTGTAAAAATTCAGCTGGACTAAATTGAAATGAGGCGAATGTTGAGTCACAGTTAAAGTTAGAATATGATCATGGAATAACCCAATCAAGAGTGTTTGTGTGTTCAAAGATGAGTGGAGATCAACTTTAAACTTGTGCTTTGACACACTGCATAATCCACAGTGGACACTACAGTAGTGACTCGGAGTCATGGTGTAACTGTCCTCTATCACAGTTTTAACGTTTAAACAAGGAGCTGGTGATGTATTCCTTATTTTAACACAGCTGTTTTCGAATGCAATTCGTAAATGAATTATTTATGTTATAATTGCTCTCTCGTGTAGTTCAGGAATGTTATTGTTGATATAAGCTCTGCTGTTGCTATAACATTATTTAGTCATTATCATTTTACTCGCCGTTTAAGTACTTCAACATCCCGAGCCAAAACTGCAACAGAAACTTCATTGATCTGCACTAAACATAACTGACATCCGATTTGTTGGCACTATGAAAGAATTTTTAAATGTGATCTGTCACTTTCTGTTCGCTTTATAATGCTTTATGATCAGCACTTCAGGCAAAGTGTTGGTACTTTGTTCTCTTCTCAGACACGTCACGATAATAAGAAGCGCCAGGTTTCATCAAGCAGAAGAGGACAGGTCCACATTACAGATGCATACATCACTGCGCTCATTTCAGTATAATAACACCTGTCGGGCCTGATGAGGAGGGAGCGATGACGACTTCGTCTGGGAGCAGCTCAACACAACGTGTTAAACACTATAGGAGCCAGTGCATAGCAAACACACATCTTCTGGTTGAACATATTATAGCTACATGCGAGTGCAGACACATCTGTTAGATCGATAATGTTTGTAAGGCTTCTTCTACATTAAGAGGAACATGGTTTTAGCTGGTCCTGCACAACCACTGGAAAATTCAGGCTATACTACAGGCACAGTACTAATGCCATGTACGAAATTTCCCACCTCGGAGGACAATTACATTACATATTTGTCCTTCCACACAATCAAAATCAACGAAAATAAATGTGGTTAGTGTTGGGAAATTACTTTTGTTTAAGCAATGGTGTCTTTTGTCGATATAAGCTCTTGAGTCAAACCAGCTCTTGTTTTAAAGAAGCCAGCGGAGCTTCATTTAATAAACTCTGAGACAACTGATTCATGTGCACACAAAAAGGAAGACACTTATCATTCATACATCACCTAACCACATTTCTCATATATTTTCTCAGAATAAGAAGTCACAGCACCACAGTGCACATAGAGACATGCTGGTATTGAAGTGTACAATTACATGTATGAAATACATGACCTACAAACTGTTACTGTAACACAAAAGGCACCAGAAATAGCCCACAAGGCTCTACTTTGAGCTAGCTGCTTAATGGAACCTTTGCATTATTTAATATGGCCATCCATAAATATCACAGTCGTGGATGATTCATCAGATCATGATGATTTGCACAAAGACACAAAAACACACGAGCAAACATTGCAGTTTTTGACTAAGATGTTTTGGAATGGAATTTATTTGGCCACCAGATGTCCCTGTAGTAAGTTTTGAACGTTCCGAATGATTCAGTAATTTTCTGGAAGAAAAATGATTCGATCTCCCAAACGTTCCATTCCTGCCATCACTACTATTTAGTTAAGTTGGTCATACTTACCATGTGTTCAGGAGACAAAAGTTGGAAACTCTGAATTACTTCCTCTTTTGTAGATTCTGTGACATCACGAGCGATGTCAGAGAGTAGACCAAGTGTGGGCGGGGGGGTTAGGTTCACTCTGCTATTTAGTTTGAGTTTGGTAATTGTTGGAATTCTGAAAGTAGCTGCCAATATGTAAGGTTAAACAGGTTTTTGTGTTCTAGTGAACGTTTACTGATAAAAGTAAACAGTAAATAGTTAAGAAAATGTGTGTTTTAGAAGTTAAACTGTTCGTACCTGTGAAGGAAGTGGTTTCACCTGGAAGGAGGTTGACTATTTAAACAGTGCTTTTAGAGCAGCAAGGCGATAGACACCTTGAAGTGCAGCTGAGTTATGATAAGTTGTGTTTTCCTCAGTTAAGCATATTTAACTTTTTTGTTTTTGTAAATGTGTGTTGCGGTAGCACAACTGTAAATAAATGCTGTTAAGGTTGTCTGAATCTGCCTCCTATCATATCAGCCACTTTGGCCAGGCTACACCACACTGGACATTTAATTATCAATGTCTGTATATGTGTTTTGTTATTTAGATTTATTGTAAACATTTGCTAGTGTTAACAGGAAAAGCAATTGAGCTATTCAGCTCCGCAGTAAATTAATTGTAATAATTGCTGTTTAGCTGTATTTCCAAACGTAATTTGTGGTTTTGAAACAAAGCTACAAGAAAGCAGAACAAGAATTAACACTGCGATCACTTCACTGTGGTACATCCCGTTTCAGTTGATGTACTACGTGATGTCAGATCACTGGCTGCGTCTTTCCAATCATCCTGATAACATAAGTATTTATATAACAAACAAGAAAAGGGACCTCCGATTGTTATATCCTACATCATCTGTACGTCATCCCACGTATGATTTCTGAAAATATGAATCTCTCAACAAACGGTGCGCAGAGCTATGGATCAGCTAATTAAGCTCACGGTTGTGGATACATTTGGAGCAGCTCTGGAGTAGAAACAGATATTACAGTATGTTTTTCAGACTGCCAGTCAATCCGGCTTCCTAGTGTTGTGTATTCTGTACAGTACACATCAGGAAAAGAATCAGCCAGACCAACTCAAACCAAACATGTATGTCATATTGCATTACAGCCACAGTTGCAATGCAACGCAACAGCCACAGGCCAGTCATCACCACGCATAAAAGGAAGCTTTGGCTTGTCCTTCACTGTATTTCCAACATTAGAAATTAAGTTTAATGTCTCTCTGTTTTTTTTTTTTACAAACAAGGAAAAGTGCTGAAATAAAAGCCAACACGTTAATGGCAAGTTTAGTAATGTGTCTGGGCCATGTGCTTAAAAAAATCAAAGTCAAACTCAATGTCTTAAACTTCTACAAAAAATGGTACATTCTGTATACTTCATTATTAACAGATCAGATCTCGCTGTGGTGAGTTGAAGCGAGGTAAATGGAATAGAACTGAGTTGGCTTGCTAATGGACTTCGTACTGTGGCACATCGGTTTATGACAGTCAGTCACTGCTCGCTGCTGTCACAGGTTTTAAGCTTTTAACCAGGCTGTACGCACCAGGAAATAAAGCCCCCTCCAGAAACATCAGAAACCGATGTGTGCAGTACCCTTTAGGAGACCAGTAATACATGCACACTCATGCCTCACACACACACACTCATACATATAGCAGAAGCAGTAGAACAAGGCATTACCATAAATTCATTAGAGTGGTTGGGCAGTATTTATAAACATGCAGAGATGTTGTTTACAATGTCTGACTGGATAGATTACACATCTACACAGACTAGTGAAGGAAACACTCTCAATATACACAGTGTTTACACTGGAAGAGAGAGAGACCGAGGGAGAGGGAGAATGGGTTTGAGTGCATCGCTCCACGTCGTCCCTGAATGGCATGTTTTACAGAGCGAAATAAACATGCAATGAAATAAACACGGCTCGGCTGTGCTCCGCTGCACTCTGCTGCCATGCTCTGTAGCGGGACAGCACAGTAGGACCGCTGTGAACGCAGGTGTGAGAGGCGAGGGCAGGATCAGCGCATGTCAAGGGGATGATTTTTAATTGAGAAAGTGAGACAAGTCTTCAGTGTGACGTTCAGAAATGACGGCAACAAGCTCTGTCGCATCTGGGTTTTGTGGTAATAATAGCAGTTAACTGTAAGCTTAACTTTTTCTGTTGTTCCTGTTGCTCGCCGAACTCGAATTTTACGCACCAGCATGAGAGTGGTGTCAGTTTTATCTAACGCTTGGCAAAATATCCAATAAGCTTATTTTACAAAATGTTGAACGTTCCCTGACACATTTGGAGATTGAACTTTGTTTTACTTGAAATGTATTTGTGTACAAAGAAAAAGAGAAATACTAAATTACAACGGTTTTATCTGAATTGCTTGTGGCACAGGCTTTGACACAGGGTGTCATAAACCATTTGAGAGAAAAGGAGGCAGAGAGTATCTGCAAAAAAAGCGATAAGGGTGGAGCAAAGAAGACATAGATTTGCCGAGGATGAATTTATTGCTTTGTGAAGAAGTGTATATAAAGAAGATGACTGGGAGACTGGGGGGGGGCGTGGAGGAAATAGGGAAATCAGACAGGTTGGACTATGAGAGCACACACAGACGCACTCTGTTTAATGTCTTGCTGACATTTCTGCTCTCCATCTCCTCCCCACCGACCTTCTCCCACTGGAGACGAATGGGCAGAGAGGAAAAGCCAGGGGAGAGAGAAAGAAAAAAGAGCACACAGGAGAGTCTGGGAGGAGAGTCGGCGCTCTGCCTGTACTTCAGTCAAGGTCACAAGCTCCAGACAAAGTCAAAGGTCAGGGTTCAATGGAAGGCCAGCCAATCAGAAGGAGTGCAAGTCTAAGTCTGGGATCAGGTTTCACTGTCATTGCTTGTCCCTTCCTGTGCCCTGGTGAAACGCGCTCCATCTTTCTGTGTTGTCGATCTTTTTGACTTTTTGATATTGCTGTCTCCCATACTCACCTCTGATTTATATCCACACAGCTCTTTCATTGTTTGCACTCTGTGCCCATCTTAAGAAGCTATAGCTGTATTACAGTATTACAAAAAAATACTGCTGGGCAGTTTTGAGACTGACTAATAGCTCACTCCCTGAGTCCTTGAGTAAATTCCTTCTGGATACCGTCACTCCATTAACCCATGCAGTCAGGGCTATGCGTATTTGTGTCTGCGTATGTGCATCATTGAGGCTTTCATTCACTGTCACTGCTCTGTGTGTGGTGCTCATTTCATTGCTCTAAACCAAACCATGTGTATTGAATGGCTGGAATGTTCTCCACACACGCTCGGCTGCCTCCACACCTCCCATCCATTGACCCAGCCCTAGATGGTGGCGTCCGTAACAACACAGGAAAGATGTTGGCTACCAGCTTTCTTGTTGACCCTCATATTTATACATTAGCTCACGAAGCTAGTTAGACAGAAAGGTGTGTTAAACTGGGTCCACAGTGACACAGTGAAAGTAACAGTAATCTGTAATTTAATGTCTTTTTTGCTCCTATACTAGAGCATTTCTTCCCAACCACTCTACAGCTGTTAGGACAGTCCCTTGGCTGGAGCCGTGCAGCTCGGCGACAACAGACAGCAATGTGTTGATATCTGGCCAGGCCTGAGAAGACTTCACTAACCTGATCAGCACCAAGACAAATAGAGAGGTGATTGCTTCCCTGTGGCCCATCTGGCTTCTCTTAAGGAGACGGGAAGGGAGAAAGAGGGGTGTGCGCATATCTGTGTGTGTGTGTGTGCGTGTTTTTAAAGGCTGCCACTTTACATAGGGTATTTCAAACACACCCCTGACTTGCCGACCAATTACGGCCAAACGATGCTGTCAGACTGACTGCTTTCGCCCGTCAATAAACATTTTGGTTGCGACTGTTAAGGCCTCTCTGGTCCATAGCGCTGCCCAAACAAATGACTCACTTAGTTCTGACATTCCAAAACGGAAGCAGCAGAATTCCAGTGTGGGGGAAGAAAGAAAGAAAGAAAGACCTTTATAATTTAACAGCGGAAATCAAGGGGTGAGCATCGTTCTGAAGAAGTTGAAGGTTGAAACCAGCTGGCCATGCAGGTGTGTAGTAGGTGTGCAACTTCCTTGTTCCCACATACTAATGGTAGGTTCTGGGCTACGGTCCCAGTGCAGAGTGATAGCCAGTGGCAGCTACCTCAAGCTGAAAACCTCACCTCTGCTGGGACACACTGAAAATAAACCCAGGAACCAAAACGCTTCAACCTTAGGCCAACACCGGGTCAAAGTTCCTGGAGGATGTTCCGCTCCGTGACTGACTGTTGTCCACACTCCCACCTGCTGGCCACCAAGAAAACAACAGACAAATAAAGATTAACGTCCCAGACAGTTCCAGGGCACATAGACTTGCTAAAACAGGTTTAGTCCAACATAAGTTGTTTTTGTACCTGCTTACACATGCGTCAGCTCCTGTTTTTCTCTGTCCCTGCTTTTTGTCTCCTTCTTTCTGTTTCTTTCACTTTGAGCTAATAGTAAACAGAGATGCTGCGGGCTGGGAGCTGTCCAAACAGCAGGACAATAATAACTGTTTGTTGTCACCACGGATACACACTTTCATTTCTGCCAACACACACTGAAGCATCTGGATTCTGTTAACTGTATCCAAGCAACTCACTAGTGTGTGTGCGTGTGTGTGTGTGTGTGTGTGTGTGTGTGTGTAGAGATTTTTTTTCTCTGGACAAATTTTGGTTCATAATTAGCTCTGCACTGTGAGGACTTCACAATTTCAAAGGGTTGGGGGTTAGCACTCTTTTCCAGGGTTAATTTTAGAATTAGGTTTAGATAAGGATTAGGGTAAAAAAAAAAAGCGGGTAGAGAATGCATTATGTCAATGAGTATCCTCACATCTAAAGGGAGACCAACACGCATTTGTGTGTTGGCTGAGACACTCATGTCCCAGACATGTGCACTTAAGTTCACATGTAAAAATAAGGAGAGAGAAAACATTCAGCTATTTTAACCTTTAAGTTTCTGCACATCACTCAAAGAGTTAAGATTGTCTTCTTCAACTCAGTTTGTGTGTCTGTGTGTGTACATGTGAGAGTGAGCGGGTTTGTGTATGCACACGCGTGTGCATAAGCTGAGGAATGCCCTTTCCAGTTAGGGAGCAGGGGCCCAGGCTGGGGGCTTTAGAGAGGGGCCCTATTTGTGTGTGTGTGTGTGTGTGTGTGTGTACGTGAGTCAGTGGGAGCTTAGCAAGGGGCCCTGTGTTTTGTTCTGTTCCACATCAATGGGACGTCAAGCCAGGTTTGGGCCTGACAGCACCCGGATTAAAGGTTTTCTACCAGACTCTCTCTACCCCTCCCTTGAAACACATACACTGACACAAACACACACACACTCAGAAACATACAAATACACACACACACACACACACAATGGGCTAAAAGAACAGTCTCAACTCTGTGCTAAACTGTAAATTACAGGTGGCTTTAGGCTGTTGACCAGCGCCTCCCAATAAGAAGTAAAGAGGTACATTGTATTCATATGTCTGTTTATTGCTTAAATATATTAATATTCAATACATCTGTGCTGCAATATGTCCAAAATGAAGGTGATTTTTTTTTTGGAAACCATATTGCAACTTTTCAAATTTGCATTTTATGTTGTTGCTGAATTACATGTTATGCTGAGTGCTTTTTTTGGCCACCCCATTTACATCAATCCATTATGCTTGGATAAATAATAGAAATAAGCCTGTGCACTGCCATTACACCACATCTTGCAGCCTTCTTGAGATACAAAAAGGTGGTCGTCGAGTCGTCTCTAAAAAAACAACAAACACTGAACATTATAAGTTCACGAGGGGAGGATTCATCTGGAAGCAGCAGTTCAATCTTACAAAACACGTTTTGTTGAAATTGTTCTTAATAATCTCCCGGTCGACTTTCGGCATGCTTCAGATGCTTTCTCAATCATATATAATGTGCTTTAGGGTGCTGTTGTTGAACAACGTGTTTTAATACAATAGAGAAGGCAAGGGAATTAAATCTGATAAACACCACTAGAAGAAAAGTCCAGCACAAAAAGCAAAGAGAGGCCAGGACCATACATTTTACACGATTGTGTGTGTGTGTGTGTGTGTGTGTAGATATTTTGTGTGTGTGGTCGGTCACAGTTGCCAGGGATGTGAAATTGCATCAGCTTATGTATATTCACGTAAAGTGCACTAATGCTAAGACATAATCAGTGAATCCCTTATACTGAATGCACAGAGAGCACACACACACACACACGCGCGCGTTTTCAGTCTCTTCAGTGTCTACCGAGGTCGTAGAAGAAGCAATAACGATGATGCTTGAGTGGTGGCTATTCAGAGTTGTGATCATGAAGTATACAACATTCCACATAAACACAGCTAGTAATATCCATTCTATGAAATCTTCATAGCTTTTTATTGGAAGAAAAAAAAAGAAGTAGTAACACATTGACCCTGACCTGAAAGACAGGTTCATAGTTTCACAATTTGTCTGATTTAACAGAGGATATTAAAAGTCTAGGGTTCTTTCTACCTGTCTAATTTTCATTGCATTGAAGAAGATAAAAACCAATTTAATCAAATGTATTTTTCATGGTGGCTGGCAAAATTAAGGTCAACCTGAAGGTTAAAACACAGTAGACTTTTAAGTTTCACTTTCTGGTTCATTGTGTTATGTTATGTATTTCGATTGTGGACCTGCTGAGGTTCATCTCCTGATTGAGATACTTCACATCACTTGTGTGAACATAGAACAACACAAGGCACGCTCTGCTTTTATACACGGTCGCTGGCTGTGTTTGCTTCAGACGAAGACAGCATTTGGAGCAACTTTTTAATCTCCTCTAGATGCAGTGAGATGGAGAGAAGAAGGGAATAGACACTGTCAGTACTCAGGCCAAGAGGCTGCAGCTCCTGCTTCTTTTTCCCAGGTGGCCTCACAGATCCAGCGGTTCATGCCTCTACCGGACATTCAGCTGACAATAAACACGTTTGATGCTGAATGCTGTTGGGCTGTAAAGTTCCCACTAAACCCCTATGGTCTGGGCATTAGGGAACACATTCATGCCGGCCGCCTCGGATCCCCCATGACTTAATTAGTGCTCTCTGATTCTCAGCATTAGTTTACTGTAAAGGAACAACTTTTATCCTTAACTGTAATCAGCTTGCCCAGAAGAATAGAGCACAATAAGAAGCCTGTTTGAAGTTTTCTTTGTGTTATCTCGAGCGCTTCAACAAAAGCCCAGTGCAGCTTGCCTCAGAGTACAACACTAGGCCAGCAGGCAGCCCAGTTGTTAAAACCTGCGCTGCTGTATGCGGAACCTCCACTTCTGTTTCCCCTAACTAAGCCTGGAAAAGCAATTGTTTTTAATTATCTGTTAATTACAAAGCTAACTTTCTCAGGCGTATGGGCTCATTTGTTCCTAGTGGATTTGTTGTTTTTTATAGCCAAGTGATTGTGTTATATTGTATTATATATAAAAAGTATTTAGTTATTTTTTTAAGAATTCATGTAACCTGGCCCAGCAGTCTCATGAAAGTTTCCTCTCCTGATTAAAGGGATTATTCCCAAAGTGAATAAATTCAACCATTTATTACCGTTTGCCCTCCTCACCCACTAAAAAAAGATTTTTTGTGACGAATACTTGAGGTGTCATTAATATGCATAATCAGGCAAATCTGGACATTAGCCTAGTCTTTTAGGTCTATTATCAGGAGATGACCATGACAGACTGCCCAGCTTTTATGAACCTCCTTATATTTCTTATATTCTGCTTGCTCTGATGATCAAGGTGACCGCTAATTTGATGACAATCCTCTTCATCTGTTCTGGCAAGTATAATAAGGAGATCTACATGGAGGATTTAAATGCAAAATGATTTATTCCATTTGAAAAGTAAAGTGGTTCCATTTTTAAATAGCTGGTCCTTCTATAAAATAAAGGGTACAAATGTTGATTAGGATGGAGTGAAATCTTTTCAAAATGTTGTTGACCAACCAGGAGTTTTATTTTACTCACCAGTAAAAAAAAAAGTGTCTGATTAAGAGATTTCTGAAATTCTATATAAAATATATATGATCAATGGTGACAGAATAGAAAATAGAAATATATGTTTTACCAAGTTAAAATGTCTGTATTCCAGCGTCTGCCTTTGACATCGCGGTTCTCTAACTGTAGCTCTCTGCAGATGATGGTGGTAGCTTCCATAAGTGGTACAATTGCACCATCTAGTGTGATGAACATTGGAATTCTGGTAACGTGGAGTCCCTGAACTTGCCAATTTCCAGAAAATATAATTAGTAATAAGTTTTATTATCACAGAGAGTTTTTATTTTATAGTGCTGATGCTAATCTTGAAGAAAGTACCTATGAATTTGGTTTTGAGATCAGCACATTGAGAAAATTTGAAAAAATGAATCTTTATTGCACAATCAATGGTTTAAATGTCAACACATAATCAGTTGTCTTTTAATACAAGAATTACCACAATCAAATAAATAACATATGATCTAACAACTTTGTCAATTGTGTTGGTTTGCATCAATTTTCCAAACATGCAGCAAAAGAAGTAAATCTGAAAATATGTATAAAAAGTAAAAACATTTTATCTACAAGGTAATCGTTTAAAATGATAAAGTACATAGAGTAAACAATGTAATTGATTTGATCCAAAGATCAAACATTTTGATGATGTGACTGATAGGGCCTGTAATATTTACAGCCTTTCTGGAGGCTTTCTTTATTCTACTTGACTAATAGAAATAAAATAGTGTAGTAGGGTAGAGTAATAGTTAAAACAGTGTTGCTTTAATAAAGTTTGATTTCAATACCTTTATAATATAATTAGAATTATATCTTTATTAGATAACTAAGAGACATTTGGGACTGTATGATTGTGCATGTGACAAATAAAATCTGAATCTGAATCTGACTGAAGTGAATTCTCTGCTTCCTGTTGTACAAAGTCACTTTAGCAACCCAACTGCATGCTGACATAAAGCCTCTCCAAGTACCTGTCTCATTATTCATTTTTTGTTTGCACATTGTTATAATTCTCTGCTTTATTTTTGATACTTGAGGTTATTTTGTGGAACTGTATTATAATACAAATAATTTATATTTGTAAGGGTTTTTGAACTAAGTGGACCAATAGCACTCAGACATAGACTGGGCATCAAGTACGATTATTTAATTAACTTAAAGCGACAAACTAAAAAAACACACTACCAGAAATACAACACACACAAATGCAACACTAAACATATATATATATATATATATATATATATATATATATACACATACACAGGAAATAAAAGAGAGGAATTAATGCTCAACAGGTGAAGCCAATAAGACAGAACCTCAGTATACTGCAAGAACACAAAATCACACCGAACAGGAAAGGAAACCAGGCGAATAAACAATAAACAGTCCAAAAAGAGACAGAAAATACAGACTAGACGAGTGCACAGGGAGACGAACAGAGGGACGGGATGAACAGGAAACACAGTCTGTTTCCAGGAAGAACAAGGAAACGGACAAACCAGTGCAGGATCAGACGAGAGAGAGAGAGAGTGAGAGGGAGGAATATAAAGGGACATAACTAATTGCAAACGGAAGACAGGTGTGGGTAGTGCCGGGCGTGTACAGGTAAGTGAGTGAAAGGCAGGTAGACCGTACCGGGACCAGGGGCCCGTCTCAGAAAGCAGGTTGAACAAACTCTGAGTCCAAACCAGAACTCAGGGTTGGCCAACTCTCAGTTGTCCAACTCAGAGTTGCGTGTTTGTGTTCCTATAGCTCCCTGTGAAACAACTATATAAAGTGTACCTACAAAAACAAATTGAAAAGAGGCATTTTGTCTTTCTCTGACTCTGTGGAGGTGACGTTTCAGTCAGAAATGATGGTGGCAGACAATGTCCAGCAGATGGCGCTGGCAGAGGTACCCTCTGTCTCCCAGTAGATAACCATCAAACTCTACTATGATAACACAAGATACAATTTATGATTTCAGTTGCAATAAGAGGGAACAGAATATTGATCAGGATGAAGCTGTGCTGTATATAAACTCACCACGGGCAACTCTGTCACTCAGGGTGGACTCTTTGGGAGGAGGCCACTTTGCCTCTACATTGTTAATAATGTGTTCAGCATCACTTATGATCTTCAAGGGGGAGAAAAATAAGTATATAACTTATGCATATACTTATAAGTATATGCATGAGTTCTTCCTCAGTTGTTAACTCTCTTAATAGAGCAAGAATGCAAAGTTTTAGCATAATCACTAATTCATTACATTTAACTGACCATTGCTATTGTTGTGTATCAGATTTGCTACAAAGGAAAATGCACAACTGTGAATGAAGTACTACAGCATTAAAATGCTGTTCACACAATGTCTTTGTCAGTGATCCAGGCTACAGTTGTCACCTTCCAGCCACAGGGCTTCATCAGTTCTGACTGACATGTTTCTAAACCCAGTGGAGTCATTTGTTAGCACTTACATTTTTCTGCATCAGGCCCTAGGAGAGGTGGGCCATAAACAGAAGAAAATGAAAGATCAGTCGCAGATAGTATAAAAGGAACTCACAGCACAGGTTTATTGACAATTTATTTTACTAACTGATACAACTAATTTTAATTTAAATAAATAAAAGTGTATTAATTCTGAAACCACATTACAAATGTTCACACCAATCTTTTTGAAATATTAGCAATATTCAGTCAATATTACACAATAAATTAAATGTTGGTAAAAATGTTATAAAAAAATGAAATATTTCCCTTTTTTATTAAATTTCCACTCCCCCAGATTTACAAAACTAAACAAAAGAAAAAAAAAATATGAACTGAACCTTGGCTCAAACCTTGAGGTCTGAACTGATCTGTGGATGTGTATAATTGTTACACCCCTAAACACCACACGCACACACATCATAAAGATATTACACATAAAAGATTTTTTTAACTTTGATAGTTGTCTAATTTAATTCAGGTTAACACAAAAATGGCTTCAATATCAATGCAATTCCTATTAGATGGTCATAATTAAATCAGGAAATCACCCATTTCAAT
This sequence comes from Microctenopoma stevenorrisi, assembly GCA_032270685.1. NCBI lineage: Eukaryota > Metazoa > Chordata > Actinopteri > Anabantiformes > Anabantidae > Microctenopoma > Microctenopoma stevenorrisi. The sequence continues at coordinate 8,631,491 of JAUMTR010000022.1, forward strand.
ATCTCCTCTGTTTTTGAGGACGGTTACAAATACATGCAACTGTATTCTACAGTAGTTGATTTAAGATATAAGTCAGCCAAATAAGTCTAGTTGTAAAGTAGTCTTAAGACATCCCAGATTATTCACAATATACACATTTGTAACAAACAAACAAACAAAATATATTTTAATTAATACTTAAACTATTTGCTACCATTTTTTCTAATGTATTACTCTACAGTAAGGCTGTTTACAGTGCCTACTACATGTCAGTGGTGATAAAAAAAACTGCTAAGGCCTCTGTGTGTGTCATTGCATCTCACATCCAACAGAGAGCGCCAGTGTCTGCTGCATACACAAAAATGCTGTATGAACAAGCTTGTTATTAACTAGTTATGAAATTACAACCAGAAAATGTATTTGTGGCAGATTAGACCTCCTCTCAGAACTGATTTAGGTTCACCTGTAAGAGCAGGTCAAAACACACCTATTAGTAAATGTAAGTGCTGTGAACGAATGTCATTTCATCCAGCCTCATTCTGAGGAGAAGCGTGATCAACCATGAGCCTGTTAAAAACACGTGAAGAACATGGAGAGCCTTTCAGATTAAGTTGTTTACCTGACTGATTACTCTTTAAGTCAGAGAAAATCACCACAGACCCTTCACACCCCAGACACCACCTCTTCCTTTTCCCCTCTGGCAAACACTACAGAGCTACGTTTGCTAGAACAACCAGATACAAGAACAGTTTCTTCCCTCAGGCTACAAAAGAGCAAAAGCTAATCCATGTTTGTTTACTAGCATGGATACAAAGACATTAAACGGTAGAGAGTTGTCATTAGTGTTTTAGTTACACCTACCTGCTATATTGATACGTCATACAGAATTTACACACACTCCTCAGACTTTCACTGCAATATGCTTAAGACTGATTTCCTAATGAAATGGATGAAAAATATGTTCACAAAAGTGCAATTATGTTGCTGCTGTTGTTTTACTCACATTGTGCTTCATCATCTGCGTGTTGCATACTTTAGTTGACTCTGCCTAGCTAACAGATCACGTTTCTGTGTTTGGTTTGTGTGAGACACACACCTGAATTAGCCTGTTTTTCTGAGCAGTCGATGGAGATTCTCTGTCATTCAGGGGATGTTATGAGAATTTTGAATCATGGCTTTTGGACGTTATGCTTGTTAGTTTTGAACGTTGTACCTTCTATAATTTTCTATAAGCCGTGTCTCTGCCAGATTAACCAGCCTGTCACTGAAGGAAAGAGGTGAAACACTTGATTGAGTCAGACACAGGGCCGTGCGTGTGCGTGAGCATAGGCAGATTGTGAAATGCTGCAAAATAAAGCTCAAGCGTGGAACGTTTGTGTGGGCATGATTTGTAATTTGGGCAAATGCTCCCAAAACATGTGAAAACACAGCAAACCACAGCTATTTGTTTGTGATTTTTTTCTTGTCCATGTACATGCTGCAACAACAGCAGAGAATTCCGGGGAACGTCACGTGTGAATCGTATTTGATGTGGAAAACCAAGTATACCACATACAACAGCATTATGTAGAAAGCAGCTCCCTCCTTAAACATGTGGGTCATGCAAGGTCAGTTTTCTGTGAAGGCCAGAAATAAGGATAAGGATAGAACTAAAACAGGATAAAACTGTAGGACATTTACAATATTTTGGAAAAAAAAGTTTATTAATTTAACAAGCATACAAAACAACAAATAATCTTTTTCAAACTACTAATACAGTTTCAGTGCAATTCCAAAATATACATCTTCAGCAGGGCATGTTAATCAAAGTTACTCATGTCAGAAATAGCCATTTAAATAATTCTTTCAATTATCATTTGACAATTGTCCTAGCCAGAGGAAGCTCACAAGTGATACCTTTTTGAGGTAAAACTGTATACATCCAATCGTTTAACGTACAAAACAAAGCACTACATCACAAATGAAATATTAAATACATTAACAAAAAACGTAAGTACTACAGCACAATACAAACCAATGCATTTGTAAACAAAGTCTGTAAACATAAAGAAAGTATGTGGTTATAGATATTTGGTTTGTGAATAAACACCGAGCTGATGCACTGTATCCAATAATTATACCACATAAAACAGTATTTGGTGTGCAAGTGTAGCAGACTGTCAGCTTTAATTTTAAAGGTGAAGGATGTGAAGGTCTGGACTATGTTGTCCTCTTCTATGTGTGTATTCTCACAGCCACTGGCTATAGCATGAATAAACCTTAATCCTTTTCCTTTAGACAAGACATGACATTCATTTTTTTTCCTCTTCAATAATATATGCCTACTATACAGGCAAAACTCACTCACAGAAACGGTTATTTTAAGACAGGATTAGCAGGGCACAGCAATGAAACAAGCTCTCGCGGATGGCACTGCCAGGATGGACTGATTTGAGTTTAGTCCCTTGTAACTGGAGGATGCTGCTTGTGTAGGGCACAATAGGCTGAGGACAAGCTCATCAAAGATGAGCGGCTAACATACTGAATCAACCCCGAGTCCACAGCTTAACAAAGGTTCAGCGTCAGCAATCACAGCATCAGTAAGGCCAACACATTATTCAGGGGTATCCGTTCGCAGTGACTGGAGCTTAGCTTCATGAGGAATTCCTTAAAAATGTGTAAAATGTTAAAACGGGTGCAAAGAGGACGAGTCAGTTTGTTTAGTTCAATAATGATATGTTCTGTGAGTCTTTGGACTTAACTTTGTCGACTTTTCATGTGCTACAATTCGGCCGCTACATAGAACTAAACAGTGGTGTAAGGAAAACAGCATGGACGTGGATATCCACGAGTCCCACGAAAGTTCATATCCATTCATTTCCATTATACATTTCCGATGTCACTGATTCCGGCACCGTTTACGCAATTTGCTGAACAATCAATAAACTTTCAATTCAGCTGCTCCAGTCCTTTGTGGAAGCACAGCCTATGCATAAGTTAGTATGTTAGTATCAGATACTGCTACAGTAACATTTATCTGGCTGTTAAACACATACTGCTGCTGTCAGGCAAGTAACAAACACTGAATTAATATATCAAATTGATATAATGTCTGATTGTAGGCAACCTAAATCAAATACATCTCTAGAAAGTGAGGGACTTTGTACACTGCATATAGAAAGTTCCTTGCCTTTTAAGGACGTATTTTTTGTGCTATATCTTGTGCTATTTCTCCAATACATGGTCTCAAAATCACTTAAACTTTCAGTCAGAACCCAGCCACGCAGACAAAATTAACCATAAAATTGTTTTTTTTGCCGATTATAGCATATGCAATGTACAGATTACTGTATAAATACCATTAAAAAGAAGGTAAGCAAATTGTAGTAGCCTTATCAGAAAACTGGTCTCAATGTAAACTGCATGAAAAAGCACAGCATTCACTGGTAAGCACCACTGACTTGTACCACACTCCCAACTTCTCATGAGCCATGAGCTCAGCAGAGACTCCAATAAAAAGTAGATTAGGGAGAATTGTCTGTTATTTTGAATCTATTCCACACCGTATTAGGGCCCAAACAAATGCACAAAACAGAAGAAAAGAAAACACGTGACTGTATGTATGTCTGTGCTTTTAACAGTGACAGTGATGAAAGGCATGGTCACACGTTAAAGGGTAATTCACCACTGACTTCCAAGGGCCAAGAATCGTATGCTGTTCTCGTGGGTTCAAAATTTCAACGTGTTTACGGTCATCCCATAAGCAGTGATGTCAAAACAGGTGTTCTCAAACAGCTGTCAAATGCAAAACATCGGCTGTGACATCACCGTTTGCACAATGTTTTTATATTTCAATCCATGCAGAGTAGCAGAGCAGCACTTTTCACCCTGTGTGAATCAGTGTTCAGTTACCCTTTAAGTCTCTTTTCTCTCCCATCTTAGCATGGTTTGTACACTCTCTCAGCTCCACTTGTCAACAGCGGTCATTTTCTCATTGTCCATTTTCCTTTCTACCTAATGCACTCCTCCTCTGATGGGGTTTCTGATTCTTCGTTCTCACTGTCATCCAACTCGGGAAGATCTCCCCACAGGAGGAGATTCAGACCTACAGACAAATCGGAGGGTCACAAAAGCCCACTGAACGTACAACAGTATGAAATTGGAAAAAAATTCCAGTTTTAACCAAAAGGAGTTACTGCTTACCTGTCGCATCTAGTCTGTTGAGAGTAGATACTGCATCACTATTGAACATCCAAAAATGGCCGTTGTTACAGGAAAGCAGGCAGGGTTTACAAGGGGCCACAACATGATAGCCCACCACATTACCACTGAGAGAGAGGGGGAGAGAGAATAAAGACTAAATGTGTGTCAGCACTTTGCTGGCAGCACATCTGAAAAAGTGCTAAATCCACTAGTGGCTGTCTATTATCTAACAGATGTTTGCTTTTGCTCCGTGTACATCAACAAAAGCCGGGAAATACAAAAGAGCTCCATAAACCTCACTGTATGGCCAAACTCTTCTTTAGAACAATATTGGACACAAATGCTAAAGAACATATTTGTATTTTAACTATGTATATATAAAGATGACATTATGGTTTGCTCGTAAATATTTTTTAAAATTAAGGAAAACTATTTTTGAAGAATAAATACCAAATACTATAACTTAACTCCATCTCAAATATAATAACTTGATGCTTTTCTGTTTTATTTGGTTGTAAATTTTATGCATTAGGAATCTGCAGTGTAACATAAAGACATACATATGAAGGTTTCACTTTAGGGTCTGGGAAATTGTTGTGGTAAACTATTTTCTGTTTAAGTAAATAAAGCAACAAGTTAATCAAGGAGAGAACCAATATTTCAGCCATTGTGTTATAGCGTTGTGCAAAAAATGACAAACAGTACATGCCTTATTCTTCTGCTAAATGGGGTAGATGTACTGTTGAACTGTGTTAACGTCTCACATTAGTAGAGGGTCTATCTAAAGCAAAAACCTACACGCTATAAAGCTTTACTTACCACTTGAGACATGCAATGTCTCTCAGTTTGCATTTGCAGCTTTCAGTGGAGTAGCAGCTGGCCACAAAGTCAACAGTTCTTGGGGGAGGGTGCATATAGTGAAAAACAAACAACCATGCAAGGTTAAAACCTTTACTAATATCACAATGTCACATTTTAATGTAATGCTCAGCATGGGTGCTGATAATGTCTCGATGATTTCTCAAAATGTGAAGTTAGATACATAAGTAGATCTTCCCATAGCAACAAGAGCAGATATAAACAAAGGTTAGCTGAACTGCTACATTAGTTAGCACTTACCTATTGGGAGGTATATCAGTGGAAAAAAGCTCAACCTCAGTGTCTGCAAGAAGTACTGCTTTCATGCCTCTTGTGCAGAGCAGACTGTCACAGAAGATGCAGTTGACCTGTGTCACACACTTGTTTTTGAAATTAGCGTTGGACGTAGACATTGTTGTCCTGCTAAAATGGACGAACTTTCTCGCTCTTTCTGGACCCACACAGCAAATGCAGCAAGACAATACAGGAATCGTACACTGATGTTGCCCACTAATCGCGCAGCGCCAGAAAATAATGTTAATAGTAGTAAAAATCGATTAAACATCAACGTAAAGAGGGTCGCTTCTACCTCTGACGTCCTTCTACAAACGTTAGCCGTTTCCTAACGATGAAACGGAAGGCAGCTAACATTAGCTTGCGTACCGAACGCACGGAAATGTCTTCTTTCGAGAAACGATCTCTCTTTAACGGAAACGGTTAGCTGTATTATTGCTAAATACACAAGACCGCCAATTAATTAGGCTGTTTTACACAAGCGGTTCAGCATCCCCTCAGCTGTAGTTAACAGCTACCTAAATGGCTGTCAGCTTTGTTTACAACTTCCTGGTCTTTAACAGCATTTCCTGAAACTAGCTTTAAAAGACCCCAGACTTGACATTGATTGGATACACCTCGTAGTAACTGACGCCATTGGTCGCCTTCATTTCAAAATCTAAGGTTCATTGGCTATCAACGTGACTTCACGTGCTCGCGTTCAAACGTCCTGGAAACAAATTGGCTCCGCTACACGTCATTCAAATTTCGTCCACCAATAGGGGCGTGGGAAGTCCAGCTCCCGTTGTAGAAAATAAGGCTGGGCCGTGGTTTTCAGTAACAGTTAAAAAGTTGATGCATTAACGTTAAAGAGGAGAGAAAAAGAAAAGATTGGTGTGAAATAAACACGGCACATTATATTGTTTTGATAGAAGCTTCGAAATACAAGCCAATATTGATGCACTTCCACTGGGCCAAACAGTGAAATCACTGTTGTGGAAATCTTTGCTAGCAAACCAAAGCTATGTTTACACTTTCTCGCTATTTCTAGCTAATTTGATAATTCAATTAGCTGTGTTTGTTAAATAACTACTATCACCAAAATCAGGTGTAAGGACAGTAAATAAGACGTACTACATGTGCACGTTTAGGAGCCACTAAACACTGGATTACATCATTGCCAGTGGCTTCTCGTCTTCTATGTGACACATCTTAAATGGACTACGTTTTAAAGTTGACCTTTTGATTGCAACTTCTTCCACATATGCTGCTGGACTTTAGTTTCGCTTATCAAATCAAAGAGGACACAACTCGTTTGCACCCAGTGTGTTTCGTGTACCCGCATGTGTGCACGATGCCTGTCCTGCGCACTGGGGCTGACCAGCAACCAGCTCCTCCATCTCCACCGCCTCCCCCCACCCTGCCTCCGTCCCTCTCTGACTTCAGCAGGGGGAAGAGTACAGCAGTTGAGTTCAGACAGGCAGACTGGCTGCGAGGCTGCAAATATCGGTAAAAGAAAACCTTTAGGAAGCGCCGACTGACAATCTCTCGCAGTGTTTAGGAGGGTAATGACTCTCCTTTCACTGAAAGTTGTTTGCACCATAACCGGTTTGGAGGAGGCAGCGAGGCGCGGCGGCGGATGGGAACACGCAGCAGCAGCAGCAGCAGCAGCAGCAGCGCCAAACTCACAATGCGCCCGGAGTGAACGGAGCCACGGAGACAATACGGAGCCGCGGCCACGCTGACGAGCTGCAACCTCGTTTCTCCACATCCCCGCTCTCTTTTCTACTCAGATCCTCTCCCACGGTGGCGTTTGCGTCCCCCCCCCCCCAGTTTATTGACAGATTGAAACGGCATCGACTTCGCAACGAGGGCAAGTGGTTTGATCTCCAAACTCAGCCATGACGTCTCCGGCGAAATTCCGAAAGGAAAAGGAGATAGTGGCGGAATACGAGGCTCAAGTTAAAGGTAAAACTTTTTCTTTAAAGCTTCTCGTGTGTGAAGTGGAGATCTCTGGTCTCAAATGTCCACTTTATTACCAACGCGGTGTGTTTTCCTCGTACTTGGCGGATTGTGATCGCGTGGTTTTCTGTCGCCTGCTCTCACCTCTCCTATCAGACGTAGGCAGCCTCCCTTTGTATTTCACCAGCCATTTATGAAAGCTGATTGTCAGTGTGCGGGTGCAGCAGATCAATAACGTATCGATAGTGGCAGCGGGGAGGAGGACGTCGCGGCCAGCGTGTGGTCGCTCGCCTTTAACGCGGCGCGCAGATGGCCAACAAAGACAGACAGACAGAAAAAAAACGCTCAGCAATCCAAGATATGTCTTCAAGATGGTTCCTAAAGATACGCTCATGCGAATGTGTGTGTGTGTGTGTGTGGACTACCCCACACGACACACATGGGGTTTCGACATGGAACAAGACAGGGCGTTTTCTCCCTCTCTGTCTCCTGCGTGTCTGCGCTGCTGGTGTGCACTGACGCTCGCTCATCCTGCAAGCGTGCGTGTGTGTGCGCGCGTGTGTGTGTGTGAGAGAGAGAGAGACACGCAGACTGCAATTAAATAATCAATTTGTAGTAAGACTTGCTCATTGATCACAGTTGATTGGCGTCGCTTGTTCGTGTAGTGAGGAACGTTAAGATGTTATTGGTGTGTGTGTGTGTGTGTGTGTGTGTGTGTCAGTGTCATTGTGTCGCCAGGCAGGTCCCCTGCATTCAGCTATGCACCAGTCAGTCAGTGTGACACTCAGTGCTTCCTGGATCTGTAGGTTCAGGCATGTGCATTGAAGGGACGAGGTGACAGGATGAGGGAGAGGAATGTGGAAGACTGAGGATGGGATATCATCCCTCACCCACAGCATGTTTCCACTGCTGCTGCTGCAGTGCCTGACGACTAGATAAATCAGCCTCCACCTTCTTCATCACTGTTGCTTCTCATGCCCCTGGATGAAGATGTGTCCTAGCCCTGACTCCGCGTGGTTCTCCAGAGCCTCTGTCCTGGGCAGTGAGGCGCGGAGTGACTGGTGTCATCAGAAATAGCCAGACGTTATATTCAACAAGTGTCTTGAACTGTGCAGGAGTGATAAGCTACTGGACTCTACCTAATCCTGAGTAACTTAACTCGGTTAATCACGTCTCATGAACAGCTCCTGTTGTTTACCTGCCTGTCTGCAGACCCACCACAGTGACATTAGCGCTGCCTCACCGTCCCGGCAGGACCACATGTTTCTGCTCGGCAGACTGTGTAAAGGTTTTCTGTCCACGCTGCGTTGTGAGGGTTGTCTGCTGTTTGTCAGACCGTGCACCTAATGTTTGCCCATTGACCCTCTGCATTGATTGCTTCTTCCAGTTACTCCGCCTGTGTTGTGCTACGTCTCCCTTCCTCACTCTGTTCACGCGTTGTTCCACATACCATCTTCCCTGTTTGGAGTTAACAGATGAAAGGGTAAACCTGTGCATCCACATAACTGTCAGAGGTGTGTGTGTTTTTCCATCTGTGCAGAGTCGTCTCCAGATGCCGCGTGTGTGTGTGTGTGTGTCTGCTCTGACATTCCCAGGAGTCTGCCTTCTCTAGGAGACGCAGTCTGTCATTACCCCGTGAACTGCTGTTAGTGATCGTATAATGGAGGGTATCAAGCTGCAATACGCGAAGCAGCTACAGGTCACATTGCTGTCGCCACTTTTTTTGCTAACACGTGTTTGTCTTGTTTCACAAATGTATAATAGAGCTGCTCTGCTGCTTCAGTTAAGCCAAACTCTGAACCACTATGGGGGGCGGGTCATGTCTCCTACACTAGCTTTAACGAACTACTGGAGTTGTGTGTTTTGTTTGGTGAACAGAACAGTTTCGCTGTCACTAGTAGGCCAAGCACGATCGCACTCGTCCACGTCTGGAATAACACGGCATTCGTGATAGGCACAGTAATGAATTCAGGTGGAATTGTGGGAAATAATTTGACCTTTTACAACTGTGCTCTGCAACATTTATGTGGTTCCTTAAAGTAGATGTGGGCACGTTAGACATTGTCACCTCACCTGTATGAATGTGCACCAGGGCCTAAGTATTGTCAAGGCTGTGTTATTTCATGCAGGCAGAGTGCTGATACTCTAATATGGGCTTCTGGCTGATGCAAGGAACCTTCTGCTGTGTGTGTGTGTGTGCGTGTGTGCGTGTGTGTGTGTGTGTGTGTGTGTGTGTGTAGGGACATGCACATGCCCACAGATTGGCTGACACAGACTGAATTAAAGGTAAGAGTGATAAAGATGAGTGACTCTGAGCTTCGCGACAGTTACCGGCTCGGTTACATTTATCCCGTCAGCGCACATCTACCATCTAAAACTGCCTCTTGTTTACCCAACAGCTAGTTCGCTGTATTATTTAGGGGAAAAGCTGTAATTCGTTGCACTGGAAAACATTTTAGAGGAAAATTAGGGAGTGATGAGTCTTTAAAAACATTTGGCAGATGTTTCATTTTTTGAAAGTACAATGTGGTTCAGCTCTTCAGCATCTGTCACAGTTTTACACATCAGACACCGTTAACCAGCAGTTGCCTTTGCAAGCAGTTCTGTTTGCCAATGATGCAGTGTATTGATTATGGTATTTTGTCATTGGATCCGATGCAGAGGTGAAGAGCACATTGATTTTAACGCTAAACACTGACAAACATGCGGGCAGCATCTCCGAACGGCTGTCAGCGGGTAGAGTTTTTACACTGCTTAATAAACTCACTCGTCTTTGCTGAAATGACATTGATTTGTTGCCCTGAACAGGATTGAGCTCTTGTGGCCGTAAAGCGTAAACTGTGTGTCTGCCTACGTGTGCAGACACACACACACACACACAGCTGCGTGTTTACAAGGAAGACAGAGAGACATATGATTTAGGATAAATGGCTGCTTTCACTCGCACACAATGGGAAAGGTGGTGACACAGCATGAGGTTTGTCTGCGAGCTGGATTGCGGGTGCGTGTTTGTGTTGGTGTGTATGACTTTGCTGGGTGCATACTGTTTTGTTTGTGAGCACGTTGTGTTGACTGATGCAGATTTGATGGAGAGGAGCAGTGTTCAGATACAGATGAAATGGAGATGAATAGAGTGTGACTGTTACTGCAGTAGTGACCCATCCTTACAGCTGTGTGTGATATGTTGTAACAACCCCTTGTCAATTAGGAGAGCACTGACTGAGTTCAGATGAGCAATTACCAACCACAAGTTAATCACATAGTGTTTACTTACAGAACGGCGCACCAGTGTGGGGACGTCTGTCAGAATGTGCCGGTGAAGTGAGGAGTCCAGGATCTATCTGTGCGTGTGTATTGTTCAGTGAATTAAAATTTGCTGACGGAGCTTAAAATAATCTGTCAGGAAGGATGTTTGTGTGAAACGGGGGCTCAGGATTCAGGCTCCAGCACACACAGATTGTACAGTGAGTATGTGATGCTTCCTGTTCGGACACACATGGCTGTGTGCCCGGGATCAGGACTTTTCACATGAAACACACAACACACATGTACACAATGAATGTGGTCAGTGTGGGAGGGTTTTTTTTTTCGTTCTCAAGTTTCAGAATCCAAAAGAGCTGAGAGATAAGGGTGAAGTATTATAAAAAGAAAAGTGCTGTATTGCTGTTTAGAACTAAATCCTCCTCGGCGCCTGTCCCACTGGTCATTTAGTACAGTTCAGCCGAGGAGTCACCTGCTCATTGCTGCTCCAACCAGGCGGCAGGAACAAACTCTGCACCACTGTAGGGGAAAAGTCACGTGAACACCTCTGCTCACTTTAACAAAGGCTTGATAAAGTAACCGAGGCGCTTGATGACTGTGTTTGTCATGATCAGCACAAGAACCACTAGGATTTTTGTTTGGTGAATATAACAGATTTTCCTTTAATAGTAGCACGATCATACTTATCCGCGGCACACGCCTGGAATAACACGTTAGACACAGTATGCCCATTTGGAACTGTGTTTCCCTCGCTGCCTGTTCTACCGTTCATTTTGTCCAGGCCTGTGTGTGTGTGTGTGTGTGTGAGGAGGCGCAGCAGCACTCGGTAACACTTGCTGTGTCAGCAGCAGAAACGATGTGGCTGAAAACACTCATTGATTTTCTGTTCCCTTCTACCTACGTGGTTCCTCATTCTCTAGTATTTGATATGACACGTTTCTACGCGGCTTTCATGGCTCTGCTGCTGCACCTGAGTGAAAACACTATTTAATAACTGTGCAGCATTGCCCTGCTCCGGTGCGCACACACACACACATGTACAGAGCGCCGGTCGCAAGTCAGTGAGTGTGTTATTGCGATTTGGATTGAGATGTCCCATCCATCTTTGCCTACTGCGGATGAGATGCAGTAGAAAGAGGAATGTCTGCTATGGTGACTTCCACAGGTACTCAGATGAACCAGTGTGACTGTACAGCACCACCCAGTAATGGATGGAGTGTGCTGCAGAATAATGAAAATAAATGAAGAAATAAACACGCGGAGAAGGAATTCAGCCACTGGAGCCAAGTGGATAAGGTCAGAGTTCAGCTGTTCATTCGTGCCAGATGCTCCAGATGCTCTGATTGGGCAACAGATGTTCTGCCTGCTTTGGTGGATAGACCCAGACACTCCGGCTGCCACCCCTTAGGTCTGCAGGGTTGAGACATGTTGGGATTGGTTGAAATCTCCCACTCCTTTTCTACAGGTGCTTCTGCTTCGATGTTGAAGAAACGTGTGCGTAAATGCACCCACATGACCCTGATGTGTATGCACAGGTCAAGACGTTGCATCTTATCTGGTGCTATTTTACAACACGGTGAAGCTGATGTCGTATCTAGCTATGCAAAAACACGTGCCGCTCCAGCCTGTGTTGTGTTACCTGCTCTGTTTTTGAATAATGTCAACTGTAACACAGACACAGCTGATTTCTGTGAAATGAAGTCCAGGAGAGTTGCGATGAAGAGAGAGTTGCTACTCGACCATGTCCGTGTCTGCGTGTGCAGAACGGTAGCAGGAGATTCTTTGGCATTTTTGTATGTAAAGATTTCATGCATTTCATAATTGTTGAATGGAAATCTTGCAGATTAGATCTCTCATTGTTTTAGCTGTATATGTTTACATTGCACAATCGTGCGCGTGTGTGTGTGTGTGTGTGCCCTCATTCAGATTTCACTCTTTATTTAACGTGCACACACACTCGGCAACAACAGAGCGACTGTTGGGAGTGTGTAAAAATGTAAAAAGCAGACCCCCCCCACTACACACACACACACACACAGAATCTGTCAATTCCCTTTCTCACTTCCTCTTTTTCAATCTCTTTCTTTCCCTCAGCCTGCATCCAATGAACAGTCAGACCATTGTGAAAAGAGCTGCTGGTCTGCCCCTCTTCCTCTGCCTCTCTCCTTCCTCTCTCTCTCTCAGGATGGCTGTCAGTCATGATGAAACTTGACACACTCATTTTCAACAGGCCTCCGTTGACAGTTTAAACCAATGACCGTCACTTAATTCCGTCTGCGAACATACGTGACAGATATCATGTGCATGCATGAGTCTCCGTCAGTGGTGGACACTGACTCACAACCAGCTGAGAGTGTGTGTGTGTGTGTGTGTGTGTGTGTGTGTGTGTGTGTGTGTGTGTGTGTGTGTGTGTGTGTGTGT
>JAUMTR010000022.1:8644526-8708234 GCA_032270685.1 Microctenopoma stevenorrisi
TGTGTGTGTGTGTGTGTGTGTGTGTGTGTGTGTGTGTGTGTGTGTGTGTGTGTGTGTGTGTGTGTGTGTGTGAGAAAAAAAGGGAGAACATCTTTAAAAACAGAGGGATCTATATAAAGCCAGGTACAGCAGGAACAAAGCCCACTCATATCCTCTGTAAGACAATCAATAGAGGAACAGACATCAGCTGTAAACAATTAGAACAGAGGCAGCAAGAAGGCACGGAGAGAAACTACAACAGTAGAAAGACTGAATAATGCTCCCGGGGGATGCCAGAGGAAACAGGTTGTTTGAACAGTCCTCATACGTGGCCATAGAGCAGGAAGAAAAGCAAGGAGTCTGACCGAGGAGGGAAAGGGGAGGTAGGAGAGCAAGAGGAAAAAAGGAGGAGGAGGGATCCGGGAAATCTGAGTAGAAGCGTATTTTTGCGATGTATAAAGAAGGAAAGAAACCCCGCTGCTCCTGGGCTGCGTGATCCATATGCTCGATTCCGTAAATGTGTGTGTACAGTACGCACTTGTAATAGTCTCTCCTTCCCCCTCTATCAGCAGCTTCTCGCAGCACGTAGGCAGAGTTGGTTGCTAGGGTTACCGAATTGTCCCCATTTTTCTGGGTTCGTGAGGAGAAGAGGGAAAATGAGAAAGAATAACGTAGATTTGTCTGCCCCCCAGCAGGGTCTGGCTAATCAGGTTACCACTCTATGCGATCGCACACTTCGATTCCATTGACCCTCCTCACCATGGTGTGTTCTGTTTTTATTAGCTCTGCATCCCCATTCTCCTTATTTCCTGCCTCCTTTATGACTTCTGTTCAGCACCTTTTGTCTATGTGGCGTCACGGTTGTCTCCTCAGGCTCTGTTTGTGTGTCTGTATAAGACAGATGATGGGAGAAAAATCTAAATTGTCGCTGGCTCGTCTTGATTCTTTTTTTCTTTTTTTTTAAACTCGCATTACCATTAAACAGTGTGAATGAGCAGACGCCGAGTGCTGAGGAGGTGGGTGGGTTGGGCTGGTATCAAGGAGAGGATTTCAGCATTGTGACAAGTGTGTGTGTGTGTGTGTGTGTGTGTGTGTGTGTTGGAACTGAGCAATCGCAGCTCGCTGGTACTCTCCATTCGGGTTCACACCCCGCTAATGCTGTTTTAATGAAGCCATTCATCACCTCCTCTCAGCTGAATGTGCATCACTTCCACACTCGTTTCTCTCGCTTTTCTTTCATGTGAGTGTGTGTTATCTGAGGACATGGTGTTTTTCCCTGCGGTTGCTATGTGGATGTACCAGTTCTATTCAAGATGTTCCCAGCATCAAGGTTGCTCCCAGTTTCTCCCGTTGTTGTTGCTCATAGGTTTAAAGAGGCCTTACTTTTTGCATCTTCTGTTGCATCTTCTTATCCAATTTCATCTCATCCACTCACGAGAATTAAAAGACCCCACACTTGTATATGGTTCGCTAGCTGCCCTGGAGAGGAGCATCTCCTGATCTCCAACCCTGAAAATGGCAGGAGCCATCTGTTGTTTCTTGGCCCCTTCCAGACCTCACACTCGAACCAGATGCACAGCGTGTGTAAGTGTGTGCACTGCAAACACGTTGACCTCTGCTAGAGGTCACATTGAGGTCAATGGTAGTTGCCCATGTAGCAGCAGAAGGCAGGTATGGAGGTCCAACTTCTCACTCATCTGCGTGGGACACTTCTTGACACACAGAATGATGGTAGGACTCTCTCCACCTCTAGAGGACCAAACCTTAATCCAGTGACTATAGTTAGGAAACATTGGCTGGGAGGAAAAACTCTGAGAATGTGTTCTACCTGCAGCAGCTGTTGTTCTGGAGCTGTTTACAGGTAGCAGCACATACCTGAGGCCCCATATTTATCTCGCTGGATGGTAGGTGCCTGTTAACAGACTCTTTCTCTCGTTCCGCCTCAGACTGAGCGTGGCCAGGAGGCAGTGTCGTGTGTGAAGAACATACTGATATGCTCGCCTCTCATGCATGTTTAAGCGTGTCCTGAGGCTGTCTCTAAACCTGCCAGATACAAACACAACAGATATTTGAATCTTTGTTACTGTACAATGCATTTTACTCCACCCATCCACTAGACTCGTGCCGCTAGATGATGACACAAAAGCTAATCACACACTTAACAGTTTATCAGAACACAAAAGACACACTCTCTGTATGTCATGTGTTTGTTGGAGATGTGTTGAATCAGCATCCACAGAAACTAATTCTTCACTATTTGACACAGAGATCTAGTCGCAGGCAGTGAGCCACGTGCAGACCACATATCTGCAGTGTTTAAAATTTCAAGAGGCCTGCCTGCGAGCTGCAGTGGTGCAACTGCGGACTGATAGCCAAGTGAGCCAGTTCAAGGGTCGCCACTGAGAGGTGGTGTTAGTGCCACAGAACGGGAGCAGACAAATGTTTTGTGGTGTTAATTCGCAGCATACTGTGTCATCTTGACTGCCAAGATGGTCACAGTCAGAATACTTTAATTGAGCGGGACATTATGGCTTCGTTCGCAGAGTGGATAATGCATCAGGATCCAGTAGCATTTCATCACCACTGACAGTAAATCACAGTAACATTATATGTGCAGGGGCATTTTAATCTGTGGTTAAACCATGTTTATGTTTGATATGCATTATGTTGAGTCGATAAGTTAAGTTTAGGAATGAACTAATTACATCTGAGTGTTGTAATGTTTCATGTAGCTCTGTTCAGGTCTGTGATCTCGTTTGCTGGGACCTTGGTCGAGAGTACAGACCATGTGCTGATCTGCGCTGCGGGATACCCCTCTCAGATTACTGCTTTTGAGTCTCCATTCATCTCCTCCCCCTCCCTTTGCTCTTTACATTCTGACTCAGTTCACGTGCTTCAAACTGAGTGGAAATGGGAACATCCCTCCCCTTATACACGCGCACACACACTGATTCCACATATAGGACAGGGGTTAGTGTGGAGCTGATGAGGGTTTCCCATATAGATTATACAGTGTGTTACAGTCTATCTAGTCACTTTGTTATAGACTTATGCCTGAGCTCATAGTGGAATAACGCTGAACCCCGAGTACACAAAGAGCCCACATATTGATCACATTTGAAAAGCATGTGGCGGTGCCCCTGTCACTCTTTTGTTCTTCTTCTTTACCACAAAGGTTGGTGTCCCTGACACACATGCACACATGCACACAGGCGTTCTCTGTGTGAAGGATTCAGTGGGAGGCAGCCGGCTAAGTGGCCGAGTGTGAGTGAAGCTCTTGTCATGTGCTGGTGGTATTCCCGCTGAGGAATGTGGAGTAGAGAGATTCCCAGTCGGGAATGGTGGAGTCCCACTGTTGGCTCTTAAAATGAATAAGCCTTAAGGCCTCATTGTTGTCTCATTTGATTTTTAAATAGCACAATCAGTTATGCACAGCAGAGAAAATGACCTAGTTAGAAATGCTCAGTGTCTTTGAGTGGTTAGTCACTGGTGGCAGTGGTGAGTAGATTCTAATCATACAGGATCAAGTGCCCCCGCATTTATAATAAATAATGTTTTCACTGGAGGTTTCATGTAGAAAAATGGCGTTTCTTCCTCTCTCCTGGATGTTAGAGCATCGCTGAGCAGATGGCTCTGAGCACAGCTGTAAGTGATGTTAAATATGTGCACAAGCAAACAATGACTTCCAGTAAAACAAAAGAAAAGCAAACTTGGCAGGAATGTTTTTGCATGACTGTCCTGTATTAAAGCAGCTATTGTATCTTCGCACAGCACATTGACACTTAATGCCCATTGTTGGTGATTATGGCCAGGAAGGCTTACAGTATGTGTGAGTCAGGTCCCTGGCTGTGTCCCTCTCCATTGTGTCACTGTTGTTGGGGGCTGACAATGACGTCCACTGTCCTTTTGGGTGAAATACATCTCGCTCATAGCTTACATTCTATGTGGTCCATATGCACACAGCGCAGCTGACCTCACCACGGATTCTACAGCATCGAGGCCATTTGGGATTCATGAATAATTGTGTTGTTGGTGGTACAACAGAGAGAATGTGTCTGTCCAACAAGTAGCAGAGGGAGGGAGGGTCTGTGATTTTCCTTGTTTCACGAAGAAGTGGGTGCATATGGAAAGAAAAGGACGGAGCTGTGCTGTTCAGTGAGTGAAAGAGCGGTGCACGCCTGTTACAGAAGCAGCCGTCGGAGCAGCAGGACTCTGCTAGATCAAACGGGCTTCCTCTGTGGATAAGATAGCGAGGAAGTCGGAGAGAGAGAGAGAGAGAAAACAAAAGCAAGGAAGGGATGAAGGAAAAAAAGGAAGAAAGGAGAGGTATTTGTAGAACTAATAACCGTCTCACTTCCCTCTGTGATGAGCCGTCTGTGGGATTTTACTGAGAAAAGCTTAGCGCAGGTGTGGTCCACATGTATGTCTCTGGTCATAGGACATGTCTTGTCCTCCCTGCCAGCCAATGTTATTTTTGTACCATATTGACATATTCAATGCACCAAAGCAAACTGAATAATAATGAATACTTGTTTTTTTTATCTTCTCGTGGACAGGCGCCGACTATTAGGTGTCAAAGGTTTAGTGTTCAGGGTTGAGCGTCTTCCCAGCAACACTTCAACACCCTAACCAACTCTGCGGTTCGTAGATGCCCAACCAACTGACAAACCCTAATTACACACACGTACTAGCAATGTTTTGTCTCTTTCTTGAACACACGCATCGCAGCGGTGATTCAAAGCGTAATGGATATTTGAGCTGGATCAACTTCTTTCAGCAACTGTAACGTCACACACCCCCTTCCAGGAGCTGCCGTTTAGATCTGTGCAACACTCGGGAGGAATTTAACCCATTCATCCGCGTCGGCTCATCCATTTTCTTAGGATGTCTAACATTTCTGATGCAAGTTCACTAATCCCTGACTTGTTGTAATTAACCTCAGAGCGTCCTGCAGCAAATCCCAGCTGTCACTGGGTGTAAGTGGGTGTACGTTCTGAATGGGTCGATCAAGCCAAACAATGCTGACATATCGACAGTCTGTTGTTGACAGACAACCATTCATACTCGCACTTATGGGCAATTTAGAGTTCTGTATTAACACAATCTGGGCATATTTTGAGACAAAAGCTTCATTTACTTTTCTCGTGACTGTATTTGCCTGATAACACGGCATATGTGTGCATTCACAATACACAATGTTCGCTTCCTTTTCTCGCCCATAAACTTCTGAGGCAGCATCAATAATTCAGCGAAACGTCAGAGAGAACCACAATATTACAACATTGCTGTTTTTCTTCCCCCTTTCTCTAGGTTCCACAGTATTTTATCTGTCTCCTGATAGACTGTTTTTATTCCCCCATTTTGTTTCTTTCACCTCCTCCCCCAGTCCGTGCAGTTGTGCCCACAGTGTCTCTCCATTCTCTGTCAGGTTTCCACTTCTAGATTTGAGGATCTGTCAGACCTCTCATTTTTGGCAGTATAGAAACCATTTTAAATTTTCTCTTCCTCCTGTTTTTTCCCAGCTCTCATGCTTTTGATTTTTTTTCCTCCTGTCAGGGATTTCATTCCTGATTTTATCTCTGTGTCAACCCACCCCCTTTTTTCTCTGTCCGTTTCTCTTGATATCTTGTTGAGGTTGTTCTGAGGGGCTGGAGGGGAGCTGGGAGGAAAGGGTGTGGCCGCCCACACTGCAGCACTCCATTGTGTTGGACTGATTCTGACACATCCTCTTTCTGACACACACATAACATCACACACATGTAGTGTGGAGTCGTCAAGCCCTTGTTCTGCTCTCTGCTCCCTGGATAAGTGTATTGTCTTCATATCTGGTCAGTCCATTCCTGAGTACAGAAAGTACAGATTTGTTTTCCATCATGTGTCCGAGCTTCACAACACGCCATGCTGTCATGGCGTCAAAGAGCAGAGAGTGAAGGCCTATTCTTGCACACAAGCTGCAGTTTTGTTGTATTCTGTAAACTCACTGACTTACACAGATGCCGTGGATACACAGATGTATGTAGGAATGAATTGGCCTGGAGAGACTTGAGCAGTGGGACAGCCACAGGCTCTGACACATGTCGGGCGGTTGACACGAAGACTTTAAAATCGAAACTCGTATATGGCCGGAGGTTTGTGCGAACGTCGACCCTCCTTCACAGGGAGCTGGAAGCGTGGCCACTGTCTGTGCAGCGTCTTGCTCATGCACATTCCCACAGCTGCTGAGGACTGAGGATTGAAGACGGGCTCCACACAGCTGACTGGCTGTGCATTATATAAATACAAGTAGCTGCATGGGTGTGGTTGCAGGTGCAAGTAGAAAAAATAAAACGGGAACAAGGAAGTACTGTTTTAATAATATGTGCTTGAGTCTGAAGGCTGCCAAATAAACACTCCTTAGCAGGTTATACACCTTTGAGGCAAGAGTTTACAAATCCAGAAATCAGTCACAGCAGCAACTGTTTTCTTCTGTTACAATGGGCCTGCAGAGTGTTTTACTGAATGACACTGCTTTTATTCGAGCCACAATCGTCCGCGTTGGATGACCTTGCATTTCCCTGATGGATTGTCATTGTGCCAACGGGTTGCTGTCCTTCAGTCAAACATTCGTTTTTACTGTAGCACTCGGTTGGTTCGGTCTGCGGCGTTTTAGGAAAGGCTGTCCCAGTGCGACTCAGGGAAGATGCCCTTTATGACCCACAAGATGATGAGATGTGAGCAGAGGGACAATCATGTGAGTGGCGTGTAATTCCTGCTAAGTGTGACAAGGCACAATAGTGTGTGTGTGTGTGTGTGTCTCAGCACAACAACAACGGCTGTGTTCATTGTGTATCAACGCAACCTCAGGCTGACCTTAGGTGAGCACTCGGCATTCTCCAGTGTTTTTCTCAACCAATCTTCAAAGCATCCTCTCAGTCAGACGGAGGTTCATCATCATCAGTGTTGCCTTCGTACTTCAGTGTCGTGCTCTGCAGAGTCACGCAGCCTGTAACACTTAGCTGTATAAGGATGTCGAGCTTTATTTGGGGACTGATCTAAACCTGACCCTGTTTGTCCTGTTGCTTAGTGACGTAGTCTGATGCATCCCAACTCTTCAGTGCGTGCTTGTCAAATCACACACCTCTTCTTGTTTGGGTTTGCATATGACACTGGCTCCAGACTGTTACAACATACCAACGTGGGAAATGTGTTATAGCGCCCTGTAATGAGGCCGGGTCAAGTGCCAGGCCTTCAGCACTTCTTCCTCCCAGTGTGGTCAGGCTACTCAGTGGATGGCTAATCCCTGATTTAACTTCATGAAGTTTCTCTGTGCTGCAGCTCATCCTGTTAGAAGACTTAGAAAATTAATTCAGAACCCAGATTCACACATTGTGTCAACCTCATTGTCCTCTTTGAATGCTCAAACCAAAACCAGTTGTTTTTGTCACTTTATATACCGCGGTATACATTGTATGCGATACCTTTATTCCCCACATTAAACTAAAATTGATAAGCAATGAGTCTATTCAAGTAGTGTGACCTGTACTATGCATCTTCTATAAGCTCATCTTTACAGTTTCCTTCTACTTTTATGCTCAAGCCCAAACTATTCATTAAGCCGCTAAGCTCTAATGAAAGAGAGCCTGAACAGAAAGCCAGTTTATGAAACTGAAGAATGACCCGAGACAAGCACCCACGCTTATCACACGTAGACTCTATTACACTAAACCCGATGATCCGTGTGTCAGAAGTGTGCTATGATGCTTTCTCTACTAATTGCTTTTGTCTGAGGATTACTGCGATCACACTCGGAGAGGCTAAACGCGATCTGAACGGCTCTCACGCGTCGACGAGCAGCTCCTCGCTGTTCACGGTGGTTTTAAAAGGGAAACGGTAGCCTATGGTATTAAATTACCCACAAACGAAACCAGAAGAACAAGTACAGGTATTTTCTATCTGCAGAAGGTTTGTTTTGTAAGCCTTCGTGTGTGATTGGATGATGGAGGCCATTTCACGTTACCTGCTTCATGTCATGTAAACAGTGTTTAAATACATCAGTGTCAGATAAGTGACAGTTTTCTGGAGTTATTTATCGTGGGCGGACTACGATCAGCCCTGTTTTTATGTTTTCTCTCCGTGACTAGGGGACGTCCATTTCACTCCGACGCTTAGGCACCACGTGAAAGAAACGAGAAAATAGCAAGAAAAGCTTTGTTCGTCTTTGCTTTCTTCCCCTTGTTGGTGTAACTCAGGAGAGAAGAGTTGTTTTGTCGTCATTAAAGCAACCCTAAACGGAAAACCAGCTAAAGAACAAAAATGCAGCGGAGGAGCAAAGTGAGTCTTTTTCTCATCCAAGTCTCTGGAGTTGTCCTTGTGCTGTTCAGCTGAGGTCTGTTGTGCTGGTTTGTCCTGCTGAGGTGTTGAGTTGTCCTCCTCGCTGGGAGCCTCTTCACGCTGCTTAGCCCAATTTCTCTCTCTTTCTTGCCTCCGTCAACATCTCTGCAGCACTCAAACGCCTGGGTGGATGCGTGAGCGGGTGGAAGAAAGGAGGTGTTCGTCCTGCTGGTTGGGACGTTCACTGTAAACAGGGTTGTAATACTGAAAAAGATTTTTTTCATACAGTAACCAGGTTCTGGTATCTGTATGGGCAGTCACAGGCTGCCGCCTCGTTGAAATGGTGGCTGTATTTCACTGGTCAGCCTGTGAGTCCTGACAGGCCCGACTCTGTGAGCTGGACCTCTGCAGGAGTCATTACACTGAAGGTTGCCTCTCCATACAGGAACATGTACGTGTGCAGCAGAGAATGAGTTAGACCTCTGGAGCAGTGGGTTGGAGAGAAAGGTGAAACAGAGGCAGAACAGGGGCAAATGGGCGGGGGGGTGCGTGGGGTGATTGCAGTTGCTGCATAGATTGATCCTGATTCAGCGTTTTCTGCTGTTAGTGATGAGAGGATGGATGTGGGCCAAACTCTATTCCTCTCTAAATCACACGCTGTTCACGAACTATTCCATGCAGATTTCACCTCAAACGTAACCTCTAGCTCTTCTTAATAACTTCTACTTTCCAGGCACGTGCAGTATATCTGCGGCGAGCATTGAGGGTTGGAACCAGCACCTTAAGAATGGATCATGCTTTAGAATTTCAGTAAATTAAAAATAATGATTTAGTCATTAAAATCAGACGATAATGAAATGGCTGGCGAGAAGAACCCAGGTACGAGTGGAGTTTGCTGTTCTTCTTGTGTCTGTGTGGGTTTTTTCCAGGCCCTTTGATTTCATCCCACCTTCCGAAGACATGCAGTTACACCCTAAGTTGTCTATAGGTGTGAACGTGAGTGTGAATGCTTGTCTGACTCCATATATCAGCCCTGTGATAGGCCGGCGACCTGTACCTGCTGTGCTCCGCCTCTCGACCAATGACGGCTCCAATTGGCTCCAGTACCCCTGTGATCCCTGTGGAGGACAAAAGGCTGAGATAGCGGATGGATGGACGATAAAATGACATAAAAAGAGGAAATTGCTGTAAACAGCAAATGTTTGCTTCAGTCAATTACAAACCAGTCTCGTTTGCTGTCGCTTCACTAGTCTATTTATTGCCTTGTTGTTTTAGCACTAATTATTTTAAAGTTCTCATTAAACTATGTCAGTGGACTAGAGCTGCATGTTCCTGGCACTCCTCCTGCCGCTTCAGTATACATGTATGTCATGTATCTTGTGCTGGATAAAGCCTCCCCTCACCCCTCTCCACCTCTGTCTGGTGAGAAGGTTGTAGCTGATGGCAGCGGTGACAGATGCGACCTCGAGGTAGATGCACTGGTAGTATCTCATGTTATCGGCTGCTGTTCTGGATTTAACTCTTTCACGGATGGAACAAATTCCGTTCCCCTTTTCTTTTAGCCTTCATGTCTACAGCTGGCACTTGGACGAGGAGCCGCAGGCTGCGTCTGCTGGTGGCACCTCTCAACTCTCGCCGCATCTCCTATCATCCATTCATCTGTGCTGCTTTCCTCCAACCGTTTTAAGCATGCCACTGATTTGCTGTGTTAGGACGTACAGTGTACGTAGGCTACAGGTCACGTACAGATGTTCAGTATCACACGTCGTCTTTGTGTGTGTGTGTGTGTGTGAACAGTTTGCTCTGTGACACAGCCTCTCATTCACACCTATTAGATGACGGCTATTCCACATTGTGTGTCAGGCCTCCAATGGCTGGTGCTTCCCTCGGGGGGGCTTTACATGCTTAAACACAGTCACACAAAGCCCTTGAGTTCCCGACTGCTCATTGCTGCTGACAAAGCTAATTCTGAGAAAAGATAAGATGAAGAACAAATCAGAAGGGATTTCCATCCAGTCCTGCAGTAGGAAGTCATTACATGGCTAATGACTCGTTAGTGGAATCGTTAAGTGTCAGGTTGCTAATAAAGTTGGGAATGAAAGTTTACCCACCCAATGATACGTCTGCATCTCTGAGTCCACGCCTCTTCGTCGCTGCTCTTTGGCTCTTGAATGATTATTTTAATACTCGATGCTTAAAGAGTACAGTCTGAGGCTGTCGAGGTGGATTTAACTTACTTCACACACACTGACGGACAGACCACTCGCGCAGACAGACACACTCAGCGGGCTCCTTTCCATGCTTGTGTTGTGGATTAGTCAAATCCTCTGACTGGCTGCTAAGCTGATTATGGGGGGTGTTATGCACTGGCCATTTTGAGACACAGGAGAGAATATACGTACACACACACACACGGTGGGACGGCTCAGCTTAATATTGTGTCTCCTGCTGGCCCAGGATAGTATAATATGTGTGTGTTTCAGGCCACCTCCTCAGACAGATGGCATAGATGGGTCTACAGTCATGATTTGCATACCTACGGCAAATTGGGTCCGCGTGTGTGTTTGTGAGAGCGAACAAGAGAGACAGATAGATGAAGAGAGAGAGAGAGAGAGAGATGAGAGAGACATGAAGAGAGAAAGATGAGAGAGATGCACACACACACACAGAGAGAGAGAGAGAGTAAGATGAAGGCTGTTGGAACAGACTGAGGCCCAGATGGCCGTGTCCAGCAGAGACAGGAAATAGAGGTGACACCAGGTGGATGCTACTCTTGAGGGTGAACTCTGTGACAGAGTTCACACATACACAATTTAGCTCAAAGGCTAGGAATTCTGGAAGGACCGTCTCAGATCAAGTGAGAAAATGAAATGCAACGAAAGAAATGAAGCAGTTACCCAACACATTCCCGTTCTCTTAATTAGCTTATAGATTATTTTGATGAATAGCTGAGAGATTAATCAATACTTGAAGTAATTGTTAGCTGCAGACATAAGCTCATTTGAAGTCCCCCTATCTCTCCACATCTGTGTGAGACTCTCCCCCTCCCCCACCACACTCTTCCAGCTTCTTTTCCAGACTGGGTTAGTAGAGCAGACAGAGGTTGTAAATAGGCGAAGAGCTAGTTAACTTTTGATAAGCAGACTAATTCATTATGCATAGACACCCCAGCCCCCAATATCCAACCCTTCCTACTGCTGTGTGCCACCATAGGAGAGGAATCAGAGCATGTGAATGTTGGAAAAGGAGCCTAGTATCAGGAGCAGTCAGTGTTTTATGATAAGAGAATTTTCTTATGAAAAGGGATGATGATTTGTTAGATGAGTGAATTCACACGGACACCGGGGGGTTTTAGAAGTCCTTTATCAATAGTCAGACCTGAAACTGACACTTGTATTGTTGTAGGTGTTTTCCGCTGCTTGGTTGACGTGGGAGCTTGAACCCCACCAGTAGCCTTGTGACCCCTGACCCCTGATCTTTGCTCCGAGCTCACACAGTGCAGGGAACCCTGACGAGAGACTCTGAGCCATGTGAGCCGCAGATGCAGTCCTCCCTCCTTCCTGTTGCTGTGCTCCTACAGCTGGAGGTAAAGCATCTCACTGGCTGGTTAAGGGTTAATGACTTCCTGATCTGACGGGAGAGGTGTGGAGCAGTGCAGAGGAATGTTCCCTTGCTGAGTACCACCCCCCATGATCGCTCCATCCGTCCCTCCCCGTCACCTCCTTTTCTTAGCCTCCTTCTCTGCCTGCTCCCCCACCACAAAGATGCTCACGGGAAAGTGACGGAGATTCCCACAAACGTGCAGCTATAATACACGGGGCCAACCAGTAGGCTCATTTATTGTTGCTGGGATCAGATCGCGGTGTAAAGTCTTCTCCGGCACATCCCAGAGGTTCCCAGTGAGATTAAGGTCTGGACTGTGTCGTGATGTGTAAACATGGCGTCTGCTGCTTCCTGGACCACGTTTTCCCAACTTGAGCCCAGTAGGACCTGGCATTGCGATGCCTGTACCACCAGGGAAGGAATCAAATTCATTTATTACATTCAGCTTACTCACCTCGGCTGAAACGTATTCATCACTGCAGTAATTATCCAATTAAAGGCTTGTAACTATTTGCTTAGTGAAACCCAGGTGGTGACTTTTGGCCAGACGGCGCCTGCTGCAGTTGAACTGTTGCTGTGCAGCTTATTGTTGCTGTTTGGTTTGTGCCTGGCTTGAAGCATCCCCCTGTTCTCTGTTGTCCATTATGGATTTGGGTCAGACGTGAAATCATAAAGTTAGAGAGGAACGCCACTAGCTCCTGCTCTTGCCCTTAAATCACCTGCCCTTTACTTATTTATGCCCAGCTGTAGAACAGACCAGCTTTCCTTTCTCATATCCTCTGCTGTTGGTCCGTCTCCCCCTGTCTTCTGCCACGCAGAGCAGATTTACCGGGGTTTGGCTTCAGCAGGGTTTTCCAAGTCTAAAAGTCGCTAAGCTCGTTAACTCACCTCTTTTAAGACGACTGCTTTTCCCAAAGGTTTTGAGCCCTGGGCGAGAGAGGAAATGCCTATATAAGTTTAAGTGTGTGAAAGTCCGTGTGACTGTTTGTTTTCAGAGTACAGGTCCAGACCCACGGAAAAGACATTGGCTAGAATCTTTCCATTCCTGCAATAGTTTTCCTCCCAAAACTTTACTGTACTGTAATTCTATCTTTTCCTCTACTCCCCTCCTCGCTCACTCGTGTGTGTGTGTGTGTGTGTGTGTGTGTGTGTGTGTGTGTGTGTGTGAAGCATTATTAAGCAGGCATGTCTGGAACTAATAGATTCCACCCTGCTAAAGAGTTGTATTAGGAAATACTACCTGTAACCTGAGGCTTCAGGCTACCAACTCAACTTTCTCTCTCTCTCTCTCTCTCTCCACCACACTCACCCCCTTCAACCTAGCAACCCACTTGGCCCAGTTTCTGTCGTGCAGTCTGTTCCGCTCCTCTTTTCGTGCCCGGTTTCAGGTTCGGATCATGATATTGGTCAACTCTCCAGCTGCCTGTTATTTGGAGAAATAGACCCACACACACACCTCTGTCTGACCCCCTCATCCTTCCCCACTCTCTCACACACACAAACACACTCGGGCTTCCTGTAGTTGTTTTAGTATGACCCTCCCCTCCCATGTGCTCCCTACTGGCAACGAACTGCTCCGACTGACTTCCTGTCTCCCTGTCCTCTCTTCCTGTGTGTACCGGGATGAATAGATTTATTATTCACACTAACGCAGTGCCCCCCCCACTTACCCGCCCTTTACACTGCTTTCTTTTCTTTCGTCTTTTCTCTGTTTCTTTCATTCTTCCGAGGACAATAGTATGAGCTCACTTTGGTACAACTCAAAGCCATTACCACCCTCTTCTGCTCCCCCCTCCTCCTCTCCACTGCTCTGTACTGCAGTATCAGTGCCTGGAGCAACAAAGACCAGGCCTTACTGCATAAACATAGCGTGCACGTGTCCTTACATGCACGCACCAAAACACAAACAGACCAAGAAGAAAGGTTTGTTTGTGAACTGTTGCCATTGATTATGATACCATCCTTTCCAATTGCTGAGATTTGGGGATCCTGCAATGGCGTTACAATGTCAAGCAGGCGCTCCAAAAACATGTGACTCACGCAGCCGAATCCTCTTGGCCACGGAAAGTGAGTTTATCGGCCTGAAGCTTCTTTAAACCCGTATGATCGTCTGGTAGCTTGGGTTTCCTGCCCTCTTTCCTGACCTTTAGCGCCGTAAAAGTGATCTGACTGAAACAACAAACAAACATGGGAGTCTCTCGGCTAACGTGATTACTCTACACCTTTTATGCGATAGCCATCCGTTTTAGTCCTGTCAGGGTGTTTTTCTAAGTTGCTGATACTACAGAAAATCAAAAGTCCTACTGAAAATGAATTTATTTAGACAGCACACGGCATAATTACCCGATTTCCTCAGCTTCACTAAGCAGAGTGTCATTGGTAAAAATGTAATCTACTTGTAAACAGTTGCTGTGTGTTTTGGTGTGTGCGTCTACAAGCCCTGTCCAGTAACACAGGAGGACAGATCTGGGGTGGGGCTTTCAGGAGCAGGTTGGATAGCTGCCGTCAAAATGGCTCAGTGTGACAGCTTGGACTCATGGTGTATTGCTTTGTGTGTGTGTGTGTGTGTGTGTGTGTGCTGTGCCCATAGCCCAGGGCGATTTCAGGTATAATGAGGGCTTGCAGCAGTGTATGTGTTGCTCCTGTATCTAGGCCAACTCAGAAAAGCATCCAGGGCAACCGTCACTTCTCTCAGGTCCGAACACAATATCCCGAGGCTGGTGGCATGCTGGCTGCTTTAAAACCAGCATGCTATAGAGTTAACTTTAGCCACAGAACACAATTTCTGTGTTAAACCATGTGCTTGGAACTCGAGTATTTTGTGACAGGATGGTTTGACCTTTGGCCCTGTTACGTGTTCGCCTCTGGTTTGATTTGAGGCCCTATCTGTAGCAGCTGCCGTCAGCTACGGCCCACTGCAAAATTACCAGCAGGCATCAGCCATGGTGGTCATGTCATCCTAGTCATGTCGCTCTCCATCTCCATCCGTCATCTTTGTCTTTCTCTGGGTTTAACTGAGCGAAGTTTTCAATCATGGATGATGGGGAGGGGTTGTTGAATGAAATGATTGGAGTCTTCTGACAAAAACCCGTTGGACACATTTCTGCCATTTCATGCTGGTTTGTGAGCCGCTGTTTTTCTATATGAAGACACACACGGATGCTAACTCATTCAGGCAACCCCCCCCCACCCACACAAAAAAGACTACCAAAACAAGCCAACAGATGAGTTGCACTATCAAAAGGAGGTAGGTGTATGTATGGAGCTATGTGTAGATGCACCTCAACACCAAGGAACGAACCACATCCAGGTGAAGACTGTAAGGCCGCAGTCAGACAATTGGAAATCTGCAGAGAAAGAGCTGCTCACCTCCTTTTTCCCTGATTTGTTTTACTTTCCGTCATGTGAAAAGTGAATGGATAAGACCCTCGCAGGCGAAGCCAGACAGTCCTTAGCGCCACAGACGTGAGAGGCGGAGGAAGGAAGGAAAAGAGAGAGAGCGCAGAGCATCAGTAAAGTAGAATCGCAGAGCCAGATTATAAGTTCTGCCTGGAAAATGTGACAGCGCCGTGGGAAGGGGGTGGAGACGTCACATTCCAGTTCACATCTCATTTCATACTGCAGAGGGATGACACTGATAGGAGGGCGTGCGTTGATCTTTAATATCTGTGTCTGGACTAATACTTCTCCCACGGTGCTGATAACAGTATCTTGATGAATAAGACTTCTTAAAAGACCCTTCAGGAAAGTTCAGTTCTACAGTCAGTATGAACTGAGATATGGGAGAACAGGGGGTAGCTTTGACCGGGTTTCACACATACATTTTGCTACTGGTACACGATTTGAGAATCACTATTGTGACCTTTGAGTGTGACAGGGGCTTCAGAGCTCATGTCCCGCCTACTAAACGACCAGTAGCTCAGTGGGTACAGTCGTCTGCAAACCTTTGGGTGAGTGGTTCGATTCCCGGTCTCTCCCAGCTTTATGTGGAGGTGTCTTGGACAAGGCGTCGTTACCTCGTAGTAGCGCTGAGATGTGGCTATCTGGCAGCTGACTAACAACGTCTCCAAGGGGACCAAGATAGCGTGTCGTTGTAATATTATTATTATGATCATTTTTAATAAACATTGAGGTTGCTGTTGCGTTCTCTGTCCTCATATCCCCCCCCCCTTAAGCGTTCTCCCGGCTGGTACGCCTATGTTTCCTATAATGCTTATCAAAGAGAACACATGTTTGCACTTGAGGTGTTATGTATGTTTTCTGATTCCTCTAATTACAAGGCTGCCTTCTAGAGAGTTTTCACACACTGGCTCGCTCTCCATCACTTGATAAGGGAATTACACACACACTCGCACAGACCTTGTGGCAACGTCGACCACGTGACAAAGCAGCCGGGTCATTAGCACAGACACAGACTGTGTGGGTGTGTAAGTATTTGTTGCGTACAGCCTTAATGCCACGAACCACCTTGGCTCCAGCCTTTTAACGAGCAAAGAATGACGGAGCGGACACAGCCGTGGGCACAACGTTTAGGTCTGTGTTCAGAAGAGAGCGGGGGAGGAGCACAGTGGTAATAGACACATTTAGATATCCCACTTCTCTTTGTGGTAAACTGAAACTGCACTCTCAGCTGTTTAACACAAAAGCAGCATCAACAGTTACCGTCGGCCTGAGAGACGACTGACTGTGTTGCTGCCTGTGAGGGTGTGGAGGTGTTTGAGCGTGTGTGTGATGGGAGTCTAGACTGCGCTGAAGCCAGGATGGAGGCCAAATCTGTCCGTTTTCTCTACGGCCAGCGCTGCAAAGGTACGAGTGTTAAGCTGGAGCCGCTCTGCTGACTGTGGGAGACGTCTGCGTGTGTTTTGGTTGCTTAACCCCTCTAAAGGATGCATGCTCAGCTTTGCATTGGCAGGCAGCTGTGAGAGCGTAGCATTAATCTGTCAGCTGTCAACGCTGCTTATCACAGTTTTGTCTTTGTGTCCTTTGGTAAATGCACGCACACGTGTCTGGGGACCCTTTTTTTTGTGTTCCGGTCTGTAACTGCATTTGACGGGATTCTCCAGAGGACCTTTTTGTGGCCAGTGATTGAATATCGTTTCTAAGTGCGTCTGCACTGAGTGCACTCTATTAATTTGAGGCCAGACTGGACAGCAGCTTGGAGGAGCGAGAGTAGAAGGCGGCAGGAGGAAAATGAAAAGCGATAAGCTAGGATAAACGATTGCCTCTGGAGATCTCTCTGTGTGGAAGAGGATAGCGGATCGCCCACACAAATGTAAAGATAAATATGTTGATGCACACACAAGACTGCTGGTAGGCAGGGGGGTGGGCTGTAGGCTGATGTGTAAGAGATCTGCCAGGTGTCTCTCACTGCATCTGGATCTGTCCGCGTCAGCTGTGAGGAGGAAAAAGACATTTTTCGTGGCACATATTTTAATGATAGTACTAATGTAAGCAGCTTACTCCCCGCTCGTATGAATAATTGCATGTAGTTAACATTTTACAAAGGGCAGAGAGGCCTTTGATTTTGTGTCTAGAAACATTTTGTGTTTGGGAGGGCATCATCTGGAGCATGATTACCATGAAACGGTGAGCAAAGAGGTCACGCTGTGATAATGTGTTTCTCTCTCTCGCCCTGGCAGAGGTCCGCGCCCAGCTGGTGGAACAGCTCAAGTGTCTGGACCAGCAGTGTGAGCTGAGGGTGCAGCTGCTTCAGGACCTGCAGGACTTCTTCAGGAAGAAGTCTGAGATTGAGATGGACTACAGCCGCAACCTGGAGAAACTTGCTGAGAGGTTCCTCACCAAGACACGCAGCACCAAGGACCATCTACTCAAGTATGACACTTTTTTTTTTTACTTGGCAAGTGTGTAGAAATATGAAACATCAGCCTGTTGCTTTATTTAGCTTTGAAAACAGCGTGGCCTGTTGCAGAGACTGGTGACTTCCTTCCTGAGTAAAGAGAAGCAGACGCAGGCAGTAAAATGAAACGGATGGATAGTCATGAGGGAGGGTGACGGAGGACAGTTCAGTGCGTGACAGTCTGCAAAAGACCGACCTACTCACTGTTTCTGTTAAGTGTGTTATCTGTGCAACTGCTTTCTTGTGTGTTTAGATGTGCGTGTTACTAACTTTTCACAAATGGCCAGGTGGTGGTTTTGTGTTGCTGTGGGTAACCCATCCCAAACGGGGGGGATTCTCTCTCTTGCTCTTTCGCTTGTCTGTTTAAACTCCCTCCTTCACGTTGTCACAGACGGAGCTAATCATCAGTGTGATGTATTCTCGTATATTACACCTGGTGTTTTTAATTTTTTATCCGCCAGCTCAACCTCATGCACACACACCACAGATGAATGGAGGCAGAGGATTTTGTTTTAAAACAATCTGCAGGGACATGAGCGACCCCACCAAGGGTGTCATGGTTTATGTTACGTGCTTTTTAACGATGTGTTGGAGTTTTATAAGTCTATATACATATTTCTAAATCTGTCCTACACGAACAGATTTCATGTTGCTCACCACTCTTGATCCTGAGGCCATTGACTAGAATTAGGTGACTTTTTATTTGTTTCATCTCACAGTTTTTATAGTTCATCGCTGCAGAGGAAACATTCGCTCACAGTTTCAGAGATGAGATTTTCCAGAATTACTGTCCGTCTTTAGAAGGACTGTACTTTTTGCTTTACTGATTTCCTGTTAACTGTGATCTTACATGCAGCCACCTTCCTCTTTTTACCTTGTTCGCTCTGACTTGTCTTCTATGCGCTGTTCCTCATTTTCTGCTGGGATTAGACACACATTCGTTCTCTAACACACATGCCGGCACAGACCTAAAAGAACTGAGTGATCCTCCAAACAAAACCTAATTCCAGCCAAAAGCACAAACCCCAAACACACCCTCCAGCTCAGATCAATACTGAGGCAGTAGTCTGTGAGCAGGAGAGAGGGGAGGGGAAGCGGGTCAGCTACTGCAGCTGCGGCTGCAGGTTTCTTCAATCCGAGTGCCATAAAGCCGTAAAAATGCAATTCACCGACTGACAAGTGTTCACCTCTCACTGTTCATTCCTCATTCTCCTTCTCTCGATTAGCTCCTCTCGTCTTCTAACATCTGTGTATTTAGCAGTTTCCCTGCATCTGCTGCTGCTCAGTCTGGGTGCCACGCTGGAATTTCAGCTATGTTCCGGTTGTGTGTGTGTGTGTGTGTGTGAGCCTGTGGCTGATCCTCCATGCAGCCGGGTACTGACGGTGCTCTAAGCAGCGTGGGGTGTGAGGGCTGTGTGTGATCCCCTGGAGACCCCTGGTATTCCTGCTATTTGGAAGACTGCATGCAGCAGTTGGGGGGGTTTACACGGTTTAACGGTATTGTGTGTGTGTGTATGTGTGTGCGTGTGCCCTGGGGCCAACAGGCTGATGGGTCACATGGAGAAGCCCTCACAAGTTGTACACTGTTTCCTATGTTTAAGCCTATGCATATGCTAAATATTAGTCAAGTCTCTCAGTAAACTGCAGCTACACATTATTCTAAGGGGTTTTTGGGGATCGCATGACCACACGTGGCCTAAAAAATGATCGTTTTGCCTATGTTGCGCCGGTATTCATTTAAATCTGTCTTTTCCGGCTTACTCATGTCTAAGCATAGACAAATAAAATTGAGTGTTTCTTCTCTTAATTAAAAGCTGTTTCAAACCTTTAGTTTCAGGTTTAAACTAGGATTCTAGTTTGAGTCAACTGTCGAAGGCAAGTAAATGAAAGCTTCAGGATTTGTGCTAATGAGTGGGGAAACTGTAAATATAGATAAATGTAGAACTTTACATAGACTAGTTCAACAAGTGCAGGGCAGATTTTGATGCTTATTTAGTGTCGGTTATACTTAACTACCAGCAGCGACGCTCTGTTTAATGCTCTGATCCTGAATGTAAAAGGCCGTTTGGCATTTTCCCTCCAATGTGATTCACCTGACGTGAAGTTTCACTGTTTCTGAGCACCATGTGACCTTCGCAGGGCCGATGACATTTCCGTGTTTGCTTTGTGATAGCTGTGGGTCAGAGAGAGAGTTGGGTGATATTTCACCCAGTGCCTCTGTGCCATTGCCATGGTGATCGGGGGTGAGATGTCACATGGAGGCAGACCAGTTGAGCAAATAGAGGAACTTTGGCCTCCTCTTAATGGAAGAATGAGTTGTGCAACCAGTGAAGACAGACATGCCGGAAAAGAATTAGAGAGAAGTCTGCGTTGAAAGTGATGCACGCGTGTGCCCACACGATCACTGCAGATGATGCACGGAGAGTTGCAGTACTTTGACTTTGCGATGCATGTGGGTGGATTTGTTTTCCTTGAGTTATTATTATTGCACACAGTTAGTCTGTCCATCTTAACAGTAACAGCCAGTACCAGCATATCACATCATTGTCTGACTCATCTCAGAGCATTTTTCCCCCACACACACCTCCCCATGGACAACGCCCCCACTCCTCTGCACCCCTCAGTCAAAGACTTTCTGTCTCTTTGACCGCCTGTATGCTTTTTCTGACCCCCATTTGTGTGTGTGTGTGTGCGTGTGTGTGAGAGAGAGAGAGAGAGAGAGAGAGATGCAAATGCCTTGCAGCTCTTAGCTCTCTCTATCCATTTAAAGCTGCTCTTAACGAGACAAAGGCCTTCCTTCATCCCTTTACACTCACTCATAATCCATTTTACCCACTAGATCATCCATGGATCATCCATACCGTATGTACACAGAGAGACACACACACACACACACACACACACACACTCTCTCAGTGGGTTTGTGGTGATGTGTAAGCAGGGCATTGACAGTTTTATATTTGTGCAATGGCTTTATGGGTACTTGACAGAAGACAATGAAACAACATTGAGCTATTAAACTGAACTCATTACATCTTTAAAGCTCCTCCCCCCCCCCCCCCTCTACTCCTCTTTCTGGGACAGCTGTGCTTTTGGGGGAGTCTTACTTCTTCCTGCTGGGTTTTGTACCCTGGCTGAATCCCTGTTTGGGCTGACTCACTGACCCTGTGCGTGTATGTGTGTGCGCCTGAGGATGGCTGGTTTGACCATAAATCTGTCTGGGTATCCTCTCCTCTTGTCTGTTATCCCAATGCCTTGTCTGATTTTTCTACAAACAGTGTGTTTGTGCTTGTCTCTGTCTGTGTGTTTAGGAAAGAACAGAGCATTTTATCTCCCGTGAACTGCTGGAACCTGCTGCTGCTTCAGGTGAAGAGGGAGAGTCGAGACCATGCCACTCTGTCTGACCTCTACCTCAACAACATAATTCCCCGCTTCGCACAGATCAGCGAAGACTCCGGACGCCTCTTTAAGAAGGTAACGCCCACTCACACAAACACAGACATTTCAGGGCTGGGTGACCCAGGGGGATTTGCTTTCATTTCCAGTTGAGATCAGCATCGTTAGTGTGTGGAACAGGCACCGTGTATTGATTTGGGGTGACAGTAGGTAGGTGGCTCCGCCAGCTACAATCTGAGATACTAAACCACCACCATACTTGTGCGCTGTCCGTCCATCTCGCCGCCATCTGTTTTCTGTCTTGGTTGATTTACTGACTGACAGCTAGTCAGCTGAACCTCAGGCCAGGAGACTTTATGCGGTCTGTGTTTCATACAGTAGTCTCATTCTTGTCTCCTCAGATCTCAGATGTTTTTCTAGACTGGGGAAAGAAAGAGACTTCAGAAGAGAAAGTCTGTAGGAAAACCAGAAAGGTACCAAAGGAATTAGAGTAGAAATAGAAACGGAGGGCACTGTGAAAGATCAAGAAAGGACTGGATGGAGTTGTGTCTCTGCAGAGCGGTACTTACTGTGACCTTGTGAAACAAATACTAAGGCTGAGTCCTCCCTAGGGAGACAGTCGTTCATCTCGAGGCAGGACGAGATAGACCAAATACACAGGCTCTGACAGGCTGTGCATCACACATGGATACTTACAGGAATTCAGTGTGTCTGTGTGTGCGTCTATACTTTTACTCTCTTTTTTTAGTAAATATATAAAGATTGTTAGAACCTTTGAGGAAATTTTGTTTGCTGGTAAATAAGGGGGTTATGTTTAAGGTAAAGGTCAAAGGTAAGCGTGTGGTGATGATTCAAAATAAGGTGTGTGTGGGTGTGTGTACAAGACGAAGTGAAGCAGTCTGTAGGTGGAATGTTAGTGTAGAGGCTGCTGATTTCTAACTCGATAGGTTGTCTTTGAACTACATTTACTCGCTGATTGAAGGTGATGAGAACACACACAGACCTCCACCATCGTTTCGCTGCCCATCTGATACACTAGTACAAAAAGAAAGTACCCTGAGTTGTTGATTTTCATTTTCATTTTTGTCAGACACGTGTTCCGTCGAGTCAGGTCAGTGATGAACAGGCTGCGATCACGCAGTCGCTCTCTGGTGGCTAATTAAGTAGATGGTTTCTTCATTCATAACATTTCCAGTCGGTGGCCAGGGGCAATGATGCATCATCACAGAGATGAACAGTACAACCAGCCCGGCAGAAGTCAACACATTCAACTCACCCGGTGCGAAAAGTAATGCAGAAAGTGAGATCTCGGCATTTACATAGAAAACGCTCTAATGAGTCAAACAGCCCTAACGAGGACCCCGTCTCAAGCCAGAACACAGGCATCAGGCCTGGTGAAGCGTGCTTGTTGCTAGTATCTATGGCGGTCTTGCTGAACCACACTAGACGACCACAGGCAAGATGAGAGGTCCAAAGGTCAAGATCCATGTTTGATGGATGGGACGGCTCAGTCATGGCTGATTGCTTTTTGATAGGGCGTAGTCTGGCTGCTTGTCACCTAATATGAGCATCCTAGAGCACTTTTAAAAGAGAGGGCGGGACA
The DNA here is from genome assembly GCA_032270685.1 of Microctenopoma stevenorrisi. NCBI lineage: Eukaryota > Metazoa > Chordata > Actinopteri > Anabantiformes > Anabantidae > Microctenopoma > Microctenopoma stevenorrisi. The sequence continues at coordinate 8,667,275 of JAUMTR010000022.1, forward strand.
ATCGTAGTTATCCTGTTACCTCTTTGGTCTGGTGCAGAATCCAAGTCCAGCCTGTTCCTTTTCCTATGTCTGACAACCTACGCCTCCTATGTGCCCTCGTCCAGGAGAAGACAGATGCTTAACATGCGCTGGTGAAATCTGTTCTAGCTCTCTTTCTGCATTCCTTTCTTTTTTCCCGTTGGTTTCCTCTGATTTTTTTTCTCTCTCCTTCTTTTTTGTCCGCCATACTTGTCCCTCGTTTCCTCTTACTTGTGTGCTTTCTGTGTGTATATGTATGAACCTGTGTGCACACACTGTAGCTAGTTTACACTGTTTAAATTAGGTCCAGGTAATAGTTTTAAGCTATGAAAGAATCCGTGTGTTGGGTGTGACTGTGTGTGGAGTCTACTGATCTGTGGGTTGCTGTGAAGTCATCAGTCACATGTGGCTCACTGCCTGTACTCCTTAAACTCACTGTCTTCCCACTTTTTATTTGTTAGGTTTTATTTTTTTTATGTTGTCTTGCCCTTATGCTCAGTCATCTGCTTTCCTCGTTGCTCTTTTCGTCCCACTGCTTCCGTGTAGCATTCGGTGTCTGTATGTTCCTCCTCTCACTTCACATCCATCAGTTCCTTTAACGCTCGCTCATTTATCTGAACCAGCAGCTCATCCACTCCTTTTCAGCCAGATAATAACGTTTTGATTGATGACAGGGGTCGTTCAGCGACAGTGTGGATGTCATTAGTTGACCAAAAGATGGCTGAGTAGGTGGACAGACAGTGGAGGCAGCAAGCACTAGACTAATGGTTGAAACTTTTCATTCAGCATAATGTATTTTTCTTGTCTCTTCAGAGCAAAGAGGTTGGCGTACAGCTGCAGGAGGACTTGATGAAAGTTCTTAATGAGCTTTACACGGTAAGAGAAAGCGCTACAGCATACACAATGCTAAATTTGTTGCATCTCGTGCAGAGGAAATCCTGACAGTGTTGCACTCACAGTGCCAGATTCACCACAGGACTTGGAAGGGTTAAAGGTTATTAGTTTATTTAAGCTCACATTTTAGAACCAGACAGTATTTTGTAACAAACATACGGGGCAGATATAAGAATAAGAAAGAGAGACATACATGAACATGAACATGAAAATTAGGAAGACTAATACTAATACTCCGCTAAGGATTTTATCCACACTATAGCGGCTTTGTTTTAGGGTTTGTTAATTGATCTGCCCACACTTTTGGTCTATTCCGTAATGTCTCAACAATTACCTATTGCTCAAATTGCCACTTCCTCTTGAGATTATTTGTAACGGCTTTAATGACCGCTTACATTTCCAATCACATCAGTGTTTGAATAGGTTTAATATTTTGAAATCCAACAAAATTCCCAGCTATGGGAAGCAAGATGCTGGTATAAGACCCTTGCAAATTGGACAATCTGATAGGACTGTTGGTATTTTAGACATAATCGGTCTATTGGTTTGGCCTTCTCACGCTGTCAGGAACATTACAGTCACAGTCACGATGTGTTTCACCGTCTTTGTGTTTGGGCAAAGTGTCCTACTACAGCATGTTTCTGAGCAGCGAGCAGCAGCAGCAGCAGCAGCAGCAGCTTCAGCTTCGGCTCAGCCAGGACCACAAAAGCAGACTTATGCTGTAATTATAGTATATAGTAAGATAGAAATAGATCTGGTTTGAGTGACGTGCACGTCCTGACATGTGTACTCATAGACGGGCCAGGCTGACTGCAGTGTTTTGAAGGGGTTTGAAAAGTATAATGATGGCTCTGGTGGTGGTCACCAGAATAAGGCTGACAGTGCACACACACTCATTTCTCGTGCTTAACTCTTGACTGTAAAGTCATGCCATCATGTCCCAGCAGAGACGTGTGATTTTCTGCAGTGTTCTGGTGCCAGTGTAATGTGGTTTAAAAAACAAAAAGAAAGAAAGAAGAACTCACAACACTGTGTCTTAGTGTCGTCATGAGGTTGACTGCCATAATCCCACTTCTAATCCAGAGCCAAAACTGGTGGAGACACACTGGGAAAACGCACATTAATATTTCCCCTCAAACCCCAACCCTTGTTCCCAGGTGATGAAGACATACCACATGTACAACACTGACAGCATCAATGCCGAGTCCAAGCTGAAGGAGGCGGAGAAGCAGGAGGAGAAGCAGATGGGACGCTCCGGTCGGCAGGAGGACCGCCAGACGCCGCGCTCCCCCGACGCTCTGGCTAACATCAAGTCCGACGAGAAGCCCGTCCGTCGCTCCAGCGTCAAAAAAATTGAGAAGATGAAGGAGAAGGTGAGTGGATCCTGACTTGGTGTGGGAGGGGAAATGAAAGGCAGCGACGAGAGAGGCGCCCCACCTGTTGTCACGCTGACATATGTGCGTCTCGTGAATGACTTATGAGTACATCCCTGGCTTATTGCTAACCTTGTCTACCATAGCTGGGGCCTGTCACAGCAACACCATTATCTACTCGTTCTTATCTGCAATCAATACTGAAGCGTTCCAATCTAACACCCATCATCCTTTCTCTCCCCCCGTCTGTCATGACCCTTCTTCTATACTTCTCGCCTGATTTTTTCTCTCTCTTTCTGCTATCGCTCTCTTCAGAGACAAGCAAAGTACACGGAGAACAAGCTGAAGGCCATCAAGGCCAGGAACGAATACCTGCTGGCTCTTGAGGCGACCAACGGCTGTGTCTTCAAATATTACATACACGACCTCTCCGACATTATTGACGTGAGTATAAACACAGGTCTACTTCCTGATCTGAAATCAGTGGGGGTCCGTGGGTCCCTCTCCTCACATTGGCCTCAGTGCTGCTAATGAAGGCGTTCGACTGCACCCTGCTCCCGTGTTTTCGCTTCGTGCTCCACCCATTAGAGTGATTTTTTTAAATAAAAAAAATATATATAATCATGAGTTACACGTCACACATGTGACAAACTGCATCATACCTCACCTTGTCTGCTACATTCTCTGTTTTGATGATGTGTACATTGAATGCTACGGATTTATGTGGATGCGTGTCTGTGTACGTGACAGTGCTGTGACCTGGGCTACCACGCCAGCTTGCAGCGCGCCCTGAGGACCTACTTATCTGCAGAACAGAACGTAGAGACATCCAGGCACACCGGCCTGGAAACGCTTGAGGGGGCGACAGAAAGTCTGGAGCCAAACGGGGACAAACAAAAACTGATGGAGACCTACAACAACGTTTTCTGTCCCCCGGCTCGCTTCGACTTTCAGTCCCACATGGGAGACACGGTATAGTTTTGCGTTTGTCAGAGTGAGACATTTTCAAATGTACTATTACGTTTCTTAACACACTCTTTATGTGTGTTTGTGTTTGCAGATGGGAATGGTGTGTGCCCAGCTGCCGCTGGAAAGCGAGCTACTCCAGAGATGTCAGCAGTTGAAGTCCCGCCTCTCCACACTCAAGATTGAGAACGAAGAGGTCGGACATACTTCTTCTGTTGTCTTGTCTCACAGCTTTCGATTATTATTCTCTCTAACCCTTCCACTTTTTCCCCACCTGCCAGGTGAAGAAAACCATGGAGGCCACTCTGTCCACCATCCAAGACATGGTGACGGTGGAGGACTATGATGTCTCTGAGTGCTTCCACCACAGCAACAGCATGGAGTCGGTCAAGTCCACCTTCAGTGAGTCTTATCTCAGCAAGCCCAGCCTGGCCAAGCGACGGGCCAATCAGCAGGAGACTGAGCAGTTTTACTTCACGGTCAGTGCCAGTGATAGTCATGTGTCATTAGACACGAAGATCAAATGCACGCTACATGACTTGTGTGTCTTTATATGCTGCAGAAACTTAAGGAGTTCCTGGAAGGCCGATGCCTGATCACAAAGTTGGAGGCCAAGCATGACCTCATCCAGAAGACCCTTGGAGAGAGTGAGTGTTACTGGCAGAGTGTCCTTCGTACCTTTTAGCCAGTGTCCTTGTGTGAGTGTACTGGGAGCTCTGCAGCAGGAGAAAGATGGATTCAGGAGGGTTGGTGCCCAGAGGCAGGTCAGAGAGACGAGTTGTGTGGTGAGGCCATGCAGGCAAACAGAATGAGAGTAATATATCAAGTAATCACAAGCTGTGTGTGTACGGAGGGCTAGGTCACAGTGACAGTGACCATATGTCGATGCAGCTGTGCATTTAGGCATGTGTGTGGGGGGGTGGAGGAGGCGTTTCCCACAACCTTACAGGAAAACCTCTTCTAAGCTGTGTGTGCGTATGCAAGTGGGAGTTTTTTTTTTCCATCTAAAGTCAGTTTTAATGTCATGCTTCTGTTCTAACTATCTGTCTATTTTCTGTCACAACCGCCCTCCTTCCCTCCCCTCCCCCATCTTCCTGTTCCTTCGTCCTTTAGGTCAGAAGACCGACTGTTGCCTTGCCAGGTAGGTGTGGTGAGGGAAGGAAATATGCTCACACACACACACACTATACCGTAGCGCTGTATAAACTTGATTTCCTGGCAGACATTATTCTGCCTGTCACAGTTTATAGAAATTCTCAACACATGTGCACATGTGTCTGTGTATACAAATAGAGTTTCAAATGAGCCGTACGCATGAATAGGTTTTCTCTGCAGCCATAACCAAAGAGTGTTGTTTCTTGCTCTCCCCTCTCTTCCTCTGTGTAGTGGAGGGAGAAACGTGACTGAGCGGAAGCAGGTAATTATCTGTCATAACTGTGTGTGTGTGCGTGCGTGTGTGTTTGTTTCTGCTAGCTTCTCAGTTGGAGCTGCTGTAGCTTTGTTTTTAACTTAACGCTCATGTTTCTCGCTGGATGCATGGACACTTATGTTCATTTTATTTATTTAACCCAATGCACATAAACATAAGTATATACATGTCATCAGTGCATCCTATTGGTGGATTTTCATGCAAGCTGAAATAAGGCATTAATTACAACAAAAAACTTCTGCACTGATGAGTCTCATATGTATGGCTCCCCCTGCTGGGTGTTTTATCCATTAGCACTCCATAAGGAATCATTTGATCGTTCATTTCAAATCATATTCAGCATAAAACCACAACTGCATTTACAGAACAAAGGGGACATATATTGTCCAGCATACATTCACCAGCTGGACATCACAAACATTTCTGGAAACTGAAAACAAACAAAGGGAAAAGGGAGAAGCACTGTCTCCTAGCAACAGCTGGGTACTGTACCCACCCACTCTCTCCCCCACGTCTGATACTCATAACACCTAAATGTGTGCACCGATGCTTCAGTGTGTGTGTGTGTGTGTGTGTGTGTTGTGGGGGGAATGTTTTATTTCCACACATCGGCTGTCTTCCTCTAACTGGAACACCCCCCCCACCCCCCTTATCTCTTAGGATTCGAGTGAGGCCATTCCTCTGATAGTCGAGAGCTGCATCCGCTTCATCAGTCGCCATGGTGAGTAAAATTCTCCAGTTATAGGATAGGTTTAGCATCAGGCTTCACTGTGCACTGATTGGTTACGTTTTAGGTCAGGTGTGATTGGTCCTTTGTCTAATTAAACTCAGAGCTAAAATATCTTAGCCTGTAGGTACAGAAATGCAAAGAACTGTGATATCCTGAAGATATTCACATTAGAGAATATGTGTCTGCAGGTTTTTGTTTTGCTTTGAATACCCTAAAAAAAAAAAGGTTTAAAATGTAAACACCTTTTTGTGAATTTTTGTGTGTGCAGGTCTGCAGCATGAAGGCATCTTCAGAGTGTCGGGTTCTCAGGTGGAAGTGAATGACATCAAGAATGCCTTCGAGAGAGGTACAGCGCCAGGAGAGTAGCTTTTTAGTCAAAACGTGTTTGCTCAGCACTTCATTAACTTTTCTCATCCTCCTGTCTCTGTCCCTGTACCTTCACATCTGGGCGTAGGTGAGGACCCACTGGCAGGGGACCAGAATGACCATGACATGGACTCTATTGCTGGTGTCCTGAAGCTCTACTTCAGAGGACTGGACCATGCCCTCTTCCCTAAGGAGGTCTTCCATGACCTCATATCCTGTGTCTGTAAGTGTCGCGTTGTTTTTGTCTCTTTGTGTTTGTGTGCTCACTTCTGAGAGTAAACTTTTTTTTTTTCCAGCGATGGAAAGTCTACAGGAGCGAGCGGCCCACATTAAAAAAGTTCTGCACCCTCTGCCAAGTAAAACCGTCATTCTCATGAGATATCTGTTCGCCTTCCTCAACCAGTGAGTAGCAGGACACACACACACACATTCATCCTTTCTATAACTGTCCTCGAAAATAAACTATTCATACTTGCACAACACGTGAACTTGCTCTGCTATTTATGAGAAATAAGTCTAATAATCATTTGAGCACCTCTATCAGTATCTAATATCCTCTCAACTGATCCACTAACATCCCATATCCCCCAATATCTCATAAACATTCAGTAGTTTCATAAATTTCATAAACATTCTGGCACAACAAATCCAGACTTCCCATAACCTTTGTGGTGAGTTAGGTATGGACCGAAGTGAAGAGATTATTTCTACCCCTTCATTGCTTGAGTGTGTTTGTATTTCCCAGTTTCACATTCCGGGTTCAGCTAATGAGATTTAATTAAATGGAGATCATAAAGGAGAGTGAAATACAGTAAATAAACCAATGGGATGGACGGGGGGGTAACCCAAGTGATCAAGATCATCACATATCATCTCACACACTGACAAACACACACATCAGTGCTGTTCATTACCACAACGTTCAACATCAGTGATTCGTCTTGGGTATTGTTCACTGTGTGACACACACTAGAGGTGATAACAGACGTAGTAGCTGTAGCTGTGTCTATATTATGTATTAGAAGAGAAGGATAAAAAATACCCTCCAACCCGCTGTGTTTTCCCTTTTTGCACAGCCTGTCCAACTACAGTGAGGAGAACATGATGGACCCCTATAATTTGGCCATCTGTTTCGGACCCACCCTGATGTCTGTCCCTGAAGGCAACGACCAGGTCTCTTGCCAGGCCCACGTCAACGAACTCATTAAAACAATCATTATCCACCATGACACCATCTTTCCCGGGAAGCAAGACCTGCAGGGCCCCATCTACACCATTCCTGGAGCGGGAGATGACTTTTGGTGAGAGCTCGGGATGAGAGTGTGAATGAGAGGAGAGCGATAAATTATGAAACGTATGAACAAAACGAACATTAGGGCAAGGCGTTTTGTGTTAAAATGATACCCTGCTAGAGGGGAAAAGGAGAAGAAATAGGCGGCTGGGTGGCATAGGAGCTATCCCAGAGCGGGGGGGCACTGCTCAAGATCGAGGGCCATAAGGAGCAGCTTACCCTCCATCACGCAGGAGATTAAAATCCCGTCTGACCACATCAGCTCAAAGGAACAGCATGCACACACACACACACACACCCAATGACCAACTTAAAAGAATTAAAGTGTTGGTGTTTTAGCTTCATTTGACAGACAGTGAGAGAGGTAGACAGACAGAGAGAAGAGCGGGTGTGACGTGCTACAAAGGTCTCCAGTCGGACACATGCTGGCAAATCGCTGGGCTACCAGTGCGCACACCAACCAACTGTCAATTTCACTGCAAGGACAAACCTGAGCACCAGTTATAAAGACTACTCCAAGTCAGTGCAAATGTTTCGACTGCGAGTGCTATTGCAGTGTGCGTCTATGATGTAGGAAGTGTGAGCAAAAAATGTTCATAGTTTGGCACGGCTGGACTTGGTTAAGTGTGTCGTGCACTGTCTGACAGTAAGCTGTCAACAGGTGGCAGTAAGCTCTAGCTGTGGGAACAAATGTTGTGTGTTTGTAGTTGTCTTCTAACCGTGTATTCACTCTCCTCTTTAAGCGGACTACACAGTGACAGTCCACACTGCGAGCCCCCCCTGGTGGAAGAGCCTGCTCCTGACACTGTCTCTGTAAGCCAGAACAACAGCGGAGATGGTGAATAGTGCGCAAACACACACGCAGACACACATGGTAAAAACTAGTTAGTCCAAGAAACCTAGACCTCTCTCTCTCTATATACATACTTTAATTTCTCTTGGGATCGGTTGTCATATTTGTAGCTGTTAAATATCTTTTACATAGACTGCAGAGTGCGCTGATACCCTGTAGATATGCACGATGATGTGATTTGTTGGGTAGTATTATGGGAACATTAGTAACCCACAGGCTGGGAACTGCTTTAATTACAAACATTTCTAAAGGTTTAGAATTTAGCGCTCCGTTAATTGTCCGAACAGCGACATTAAGTTAGCTCACTAGCTAACAGTAGAAGAAAAATAGAATCCACTTTATTATCATTAATACATTTTTACATGTTACAAAGAAATGTATTCTCTGCATTTGATTCCCTTTGGGGGGCAGTGAGCAGCCACAGGAGGCGCTCGGAGAGCTAGCGCTGAGTGTCTCGCTCAGCGCACCTGTGTGGGGGATGGGCTGGGTGCCTCCGCTGGGAATCGATCCTGCTATTCCTGCATCCCAGCCCTCTGCCTTAACCACTGAGCTGTCTATGTGTGCTGCTTGTGATTTAACTAGGATGTCTAACAACTCTTTACATCAATAAAAGGATAAGTAATTGCTGTATGACATTCTTAAGATTGTTTCTTAAGCCATTTAACCTTCCCTTTAGCTGCAGATGTTTTCATTTTTAGAGATGGGTATTGTAGTATTAGATGGTATGTGTGATACAGAAGAAAAAGACTCTTGCAGCTTGTTGGTCTAAGACGTAATCTTCATCACATAAACCATATCCTAAAAATGGAAAACTAGTAGACAAATGTCACTGTGTTTATGAAATATATTTCCTGAGTTTCCTCTTCGCCGTTTTATATGATCTCACCTGGCTTTCCTCACCAGTAACCGCAGCTTTGACCTTTTGAAACAGCTCACACCCTGCCCCCAGAAATCCGTTCCTTTTGCCGCTTTGTTATTGCTCAGCATATTTTAACCTTTTTTTGCGGTCACTAAATAAATACAGCTGCATTAACCTGCTGTGCACTAATCTGGCTTCCCCTCTGTTCTTCCTCTTATTTCTCTCACACTTGTTGCTGCTCCCCTGCTTCTCTGTCACTTCCTGTCTCTGTCCACCGTTCTCTGAATCTCAGGCACGTTGGCTGTTTCAGAGTCGGATCCAATTGAAGCCGTTGCTCGGTTCGACTACACTGGACGGACTAATCGGGAGCTGTCGTTCAAGAAAGGCGCTTCTTTGCTTTTGTACCAGCGCGCCTCTGACGACTGGTGGGAGGGAAGGCACAACGGAGTGGATGGACTTGTGCCACACCAGTACATTGTGGTCCAAGACATGTAAGTTATATTTCAGTCCTTGTCTGGATCGAATATCATAGCATAATGAACTTTAATTAATTGATAATATGTTTGTCATGTCCTTATGCTTTTACCTTTTTTAGAAAATACTGAACCTGAGATCTAATATTTTTCTAACCTAATTTGTGGGAGACCGTTCTGTGAAATACAAACTCTGGGTTTTGTTCATTAGTCTGACCACAAGTGAACACACAAAGTAGTTCACTGGAATTCCCCGTAGTTAAGGAAGTTGATCTGTTGATAATCAGTTTACAGATCCTGAAGTGTAATTGCTTGCGTCTTTGTGAGTCTTTTTGGATGAAAGTGCTTGCCAAGTAAAGTAAGGTAAAGTGAAGTCAGCTTTGTCTTTTTAAACGGGGTCATGACTGTTTCAGGCCTGATGGCGGACGGGGAAGTCCGAAGCCTGATGTTGACTCCAGAGGCTTGTTGGAGGAGAGGGTGTCCACAAGAGGCAGTGCTGCTTCTCCTACGGGGGCTCATGTAGCTGACATCTACCTAGCCAACCTAAACAAGTGCGTTCGATTCTAAATTCTAATTGCATTAACTGATGATTCAACAAACGTTATTGTTGCAGTTGTTGTTTTTGGCCCTGAATCTGCTTTTAGTCACAACAACACAATAAACACTGGGGAATGTTACACAAATATTTGCTTCATTCAGGTTGAGAAAACGCCCAGAGTCCGGAAACATCCGAAGAACATTCAGGAGCTCAGAGAGTGACGGTGCTGGTCCAGGAGCCGGTGGAGGGGGAGGGGTGAGAACAGCTTCTCTTCCTGTGGGCGGGGCTCTGGTGAAAGAAACGGGAGACAAACGGCCCGTCAGTGCTCACAGCATTCTCAACTCAGTCACCCGCCACTCCTCTCTCAAAACCAAGGTACTGTAACATCTTCAGCCGATGAATGTGTTGAGTGGATCGTTTCTCTGCTTTGCTGAATCTGACGAGGTCATTATGAATATTTAGGTGGAGAGTCCGCAGTTAAGGAAGACGACTTCAGCAGGGCGCTCTAAGAGCTTCAGTAACCACAGACCACTGGACCCCGAGGTCATAGCTCAGGTGGAGCTCAGCTCACAGGTACTGCTCCCAGTTCTGTGCCTCCAACGTCCTCTGCAACGTTGTTCACAAGTGTTTGTTCACTTTATGTCTCCCTCTCGTGTTGTAGGACGTCGATGTGTCGATGAGCTCCACAATGAGTGAGATCAGTAACTTGGAAAGACAGAGCACCTCCAAACATACACATGCCCCTGATGTGGTCCTGGATACACTCGAGCAGCTCAAAGGCGTGAGCGGCGGTGGAGGAGGCGGAGTCTCGGAGCCCTCCAGTCCACTTCACTCCCGCCTGTTGCGGGACAGTGAGGGAGGGTCCTCACATGCCCACCCGCTTCAGCGCAGCGCTTCCTCTGCCAGTGATGTACCCTCTTCTTTCCGTCCCGCCAAGAGCCAGCCGCGGAGCCCCCTTCCCTCCTCCACATCCCCCTCTCTGTCCTCCTCCTCCCTCTCCTCCTCTGTACCTTCCTTTAGAGAGCTGCGCCCCCCTGCAACAAGACCCAAGCCAGTGGTGTTCCCAAAGAGTGGAGGAGGAGGTAGTCCAGCAATGGGTTCCCCTACCTCTACTGTTCCTCCTACACCTCCTCCTCCACCCACAGGCCATGCACACTCTCTCCCTCACGCTCCCCCTCCTCCTCCTTCACCCCAGTCTAATGACAAATCCTGTCCAGCCTAGTTCGTTTTGGTCTGAACAACGATACTGATAAACTTTTAGATTCATACAGTCCTTCTACCCGGTGCTAGAAGCACTTCTTCATTCACATACGACCCCTAACCCACTACTCGTGTGTAGCATTCACCTCTTGGTGTCCAGGCTTTTTGACAGTTTTCCTTTAGACTATCAAGAGTTTTGTTCCCTCTCCAGGCAGCTCAGATTACTACAGGTCCCCTTAACGTCCTTCAAAGAAACATCCTTTTCTTTGCCACTGGACAGATTCCAGGAATCACTGGATTTTAAAATCTTGTACAAGGGAACAGGGCCCAGGATGGACACCTACAGACCTGGAGCACCAGGAGTTTGCATACACTAGTTTGCAATGTTTTAAATTGTGTTTGAGTGGGTGTGCAGCAAGAGTGTTACTTGCCTTTATAACACAGATCTAGATGAGGAACAAAAAGCACTGGCTGGTTTTGTACAGTAGACATGACTTTTCTTTTCTTTTTTTATGACCCCCGTGACTAAAAGACTGCAAGCGAGTGTTTGATTCCCAAGAATAGACTGTGAAGCGCTTGTGAAGTTCTTGCTCTTTGTAGAAATGAAACACGCCGACTTGCTGCTGCAGAAATGGGTGACTTGAGATAAAGGTGGACTTTTAAGATGACAGAAGAAAACGGGGCCAAATATCAGTGCGAGTCTTGTGATCAAGGGCGTTATTTTATCTTTTCCTCCAGTGTTTGATATGTTTGTGTTTAGTTTTTTATTTACTGTTAAGTACTTGTGCTGCAACAGGTACATAACAGAAGCAGTGTTCTCCGATGTACCTGACGTGGACAATAGTCATTCTGAATCCAGATATAGCAATAAAATGATGAAATCTGGTGGTTTGCGGCATTATGCTGCTTCTCTCTTGCAGCTCTATTATGTGTGTGTAGGGGACCACTGAAACCCAGCATTTTTTATATGTAATGTTGGATTGTACACACACACACACACACACACACACACACACACACAAACTTTTTTTTCCTGATCCGTGTGTGGTGGTGTTTTGTGGCAGCTCAACACCTTTCAGGTTTTCCTCGCATGCTGGGGCCATAGACGGCAACCATGACGGCATCAGTTTATGTATCTGCAGCACCATCTATACAACAACTTCAAACACACATACTTCACTTAACAGTAAAAAAGGGTTTTATTATTCTAATCCTGCGTATGTATGCGAAATAATCATGATGATAACTGGAAGCTGCGGATCCTCCCGAGTGTGTTTAGATAGAAGCACAACCAAACACCTCATCCAATGCGCTCTTAAGCAAAGTTTGCTTTTGTTACTTTTTCTTTCCTAGTTGTTTATTAAAGAAAATGATTGAAATGAGTTAATGAACAGAATCTGTTATGGTTATGCTGTGTAGCCGACTGGGTGTGAGCACGTGTCTGTCTGTGTGAGCATGCTTGGATGTAGATTGTGTATGCACCCCACCCCTGCCCATCCATCATAAAAAGGGATACCACCCAACGTCGACAGCCGCCTGTAGACACATACATGAAACACTTCTCCCACGTTCTCGAGTAGCAGCAGCCTTAGTGCTGAATGCACTGTGTACTTTTTAGCCAGAAAATAGGGTTATCAGGTTATGCAGGGATCCATGAAATGTCTCATCTTTAGTCACTGCTGTAACAGTACCAGTAGCAGTCCAGCTTTATGTAGAGGTTGAGAAATCCAAATCCAAGGACTTAAAGCTAAAGACTTTTTTTGTTTTGATACTGTATGTGTAGCTTTGCTAAATTAGACCTGATGATGAATTAAGGAACGTGAATAATTTTGCAAACACTGACTGCCTTTTTTTCACAATTGTATTTCACCTTCTTGAAAAAGTATTGAATTTATTTTACCGGGTTGTCCTCACATCTCCTTCCATCACACATTCCCAATTCTCTTAAACTCCAGATTTACACACACTGCATTCCTGTATGCTCTCTACCAGGTGATGAGTTATGTTTTTTTTATATACTTTTTGTGTTATTGTTGCTCTTACCTCATCGTGACAACTGTGAGAGGCTGTGACTGTGTATGTGGTGAGAGATTAACTCCCCTTATTAACATGTATACCTTTACAGACATGCATGTGGATAGTTGGGGGATGTTATGTTCTATCTGTGCTGTCAAGGGGAGCTGCGACCCTCATCTATCTCAAATCAATCATCATGCACTTGAACAACTTGGCTTGCGTGTGGACTAACTTTGTGAGGATGATTTGTTGGAATTGTTAAAATGTTTAATATGCATTTTTGTGTCCATTTGGGGAAAAAAACAGAACTAAAAAAGACAGTAATGTCAAATCTATTTATAGTTGTCTCTGTATTACTGGAGAATCCTGTGTTCAGATGTACTTTGTATATACAATGTTGTACATTACAGAGGTACACTCTTTCTTTTGGTACAATATTGTACAGTAATAGCAATAGTAGTTGAATCCAGGTCTCCCTTGTAAAAGAGGTTTTAATCTCAGTGGGATTTACCTGGTAAAATAAATAAATAAATAATCAAATAGGCCTTATATAATTCTGTGTAGTACTTGTAGTAGATCTGTTTTTTAATAAACATTGCTTGCTATAAGGATCTCAATTTGTTTTTTGTTTTCACAGTAAAAATAACTAATTTATTTAAAATCATATATTTCTTAAAATATTGATAATATGTCTGTCTAAGGTGGACATAGAAAAAGCTGGTCAAATACTAAATTATATATATATAAGGCAGGAAAATAAAACATTTCCTGCCTTACTCTATAATATTTGTTACCCTTTAACCTGGATGGATTCATGAATAGGCTGAACAGGCAGAGGCCTAGAGGTCTGAGAGCCAGAAAGCTCAGGTAAAGGACACTGAATGACCACAAACAGTTGCAGAACACTTAAAGATACATAAAATAACCACAAAAGTTAGAAAGAAGCAAAAAGAAATGTGAAATTACCACATACATTGGGAAATTACTAAAAGGAAACCACCCGAAAGAGAGACATAATGTTTCCAAAGAGGAAAAGATTACACCTATAGTAATCACAAACGCATTGTTAGTTAAACTGGTTAAATTATCAGATTTTTAAAGCAGTGCAAACAAGGGAAGAGAGAATATAGGGGGAGGTACTCAGAAAGCATCCCGAGCAACGGCAACATGGAAACAAAATAGTTAGCAAATGAACGATATAAAGTAAAAGATGGAAGAGAGACAGACTCAAAAACAGATTCAGTACAAGCTTAGAAAGTAGGTAAAAAAGGGTGTTGTATGTAGACAACACTTTTCAAATCTCACAGATTATAGAATTAATCTAAATCCACAAATTAATTGGTGTTTGTTTTTATGAAGAGGAAAATGTTAATCGGGCTGATTTGGTTGTTTTAAGTAAGTGTTTATGCTGTGACATTTTCCCCTGGGTTGAAGCCGAGATAGCGACTTGTTTGCTAATGGCAGGGCTAGAAGGCTAGAACATAGGCAGTATATCAAAGAAGCTACACATTCTTTCTGCTATCTCAAAAAGGTTTATCCAATAGCAACTGGACTTAGTAGGTTTCTTGACGAAGAAGAAACCTACTAAGTCCAGTTGCTATTGGATAAACCTTTTTGAGATAACCATGACCTGGATGACTGAGAACCTTCACAGATACACTTTCTGCTGTCTCCAGAAAAGAAGGCTGATAACTCCAAAAAATTCAATAAATACCTCTGTGTTACTGGTCACATATTGAAGTTTGGAAAGTCCCTTACCAACCTCTTAGCAACTCATTCAGATCCTCTATAAAAAGAACCACCATGTTTGTGAAATCCTTCAAACCAGACTACTTGTTTGACTAGAAAACAGTGTTAGACCCACCCACTGAGTTTAATAGGTAAAGGTGACAAAGTTGAAAAAATTATTTCATGATGTGCATCAACACAGACCATTAAACAAATTAATAGTGACTTATATATTTTTTTTCTGAAATGTATATATTTGGTTACTTAAATATGTAATGTAATGTATGTGTGCAACACAGACAATAAAATAAATAGCTAAATTAAATAAATAATATATATATACTTTTAATACATTTAAAAAGTATATTTGCTCACACGTTTAAATAGTTATTCAAATGCTAATTTTATTTATTGTATTGTGGCACTCTCGAAACCACAGAATAATGTCTTGTTCCATGTGCCCCCCCTTTAAACTTCGAACAACTGCCACCTCGCACAGTTTGTGCACGACCCTGCTTACGTCCATCCTTAACTGTCAACACAACTGCTTTTTTATTTTTGGTTTTAAATAAACTTAACCAGTAGTGAACTAAAATTAAATTCACTCAAAGAACCTAAATAAAAAGCCCCTTATTAATATTTTCTCTATATGAAATAAAGATATCAGACAAATACTAAAATAATGACCTTGATGAAACAAGGTAACACGCATGGTTAAAAACCTGAGTAAGAGGGGGTGTAAAATATAAAAGTTATTAAGTGTAAATGCGCTTCGGATGTTGGTGGAGACGGCCTTCCTGTGGATGTTAACGGTTTCCAAATGAGCTGAGGAATCTAACTCGTACCTGGAGGAAAGAAGGAGGAGTAAAGTAAAGAAGTAAACACGAGTCCAGCAGGAGAATAGCAGCTCTACAACATCAGTATTTCTCTGATCCTTCAAGAGGACGTTAGTGATGTGGTCTACAGCTGCACCGTCACAAGAAGACAACAACTTTATTTATATCACGCAACAGTCTCTGACAGGGGCAGGGAACTCTAGTCCTGGAGAGCCGAGTCATCCAGCACCTCCAGCTTCTGAAGGGCAGAAATCATTTGCTCTCTGGGACCTGGGTTCCCCAGCCACGGGCTATCTGTGCGTCTGTGTATAAGGTTGTTGATAGACCAGGGACCCCTAGCCCTGGTCTATCTGTGCGTCTGTGTATGAGGCTGTTGATGTCATGCCTTTGGTCATGAGAGTGATGTTTAGAATAGAGAAATAGAAACTGAGGAGAATATGTGTGAGGAAGAGAATGATGTTCGAAATGAACCTCACTCAGGGAAACACATTTCCACCAGAGAGAGAACACACACACACACACACACACACACACACACACACACACACTGTATATACACAGAGCCTCCTGCAGCACCAAGAGCCTCCAGCAGCACCCAGAGCCTCCTGCAGCACCAAGAGCCTCCTGCAGCATACAGAGCCTCCTGCAGCACCAAGAGCCTCCTGCAGAGCCTCCTGCAGCATACAGAGCCTTCTGCAGCACCAAGAGCCTCCTGCAGAGCCTCCTGCAGCACCCAGAGCCTCCTGCAGTACCTAGAGCCTCCTGCAGCCTCCAGAGCCTCCTGCAGCACCCAGAGCCTCCTGTGCCGCACAGAGCCTCCTGCAGCACCCAGAGCCTCCTGTAGAACCTCCTGTAGCACCCTCCTGCAGCACCCAGAGCCTCCTGCAGCACCAAGAGCCTCCTCCAGAGCCTTCTGCAGAGCCTCCTGCAGCACTTAGAGCCTCCTACAGCATACAGAGCGTCCTGCAGCACCCAGAGCCTCCTGACACAGAGCCTCCTGCAGCACCCAGAACATCCTGCAGCACCCAGAGCATCCTGCCTCCATTTGCTCTGAATTGTACTGTTTTATTTTAATAATATCAACAAACCAAAAAAACATTCAGTTTTGATGCAATGGCTCGTTTTTATTTGTCATGATGTGCTTTGCCTTCACATGTGTGAGCTAAAGGTCAAACAGGAAGAAAAGCTTCAACAAAGTGTTTCTTTGAAAAGATAAAGGGCAAAATTAAATATTCTATTTAGAGCTGGAATATATTATGCTTGACGAAAAATGTACTACTTTTACAGAGCACTGGTAAATTAAAGTAAGTAAGTATCTACTGTACGAGGATAAAGATTTATACAACGGACCTATTATGAATCTAATATCCAGTGGCGCTGCAAGGGTCTCTTGGGGCCCCAGGCAAAATATTACAAGGGGCCCTCACACAAGGTTTCATCATACATAGCCTATAGCACCCAACACGGTCACTGACACAACACTGTGATCATATTTTATTTAAAATTATAACTGTGAAGGCTGATAAAGGAAAGCAAGGTACAAATAATTTTACTTCATGAAATCTTTAACCCTAACAAAACAAACTATAATCATAATAAAATAAAATAAATAAATAGTAATAAAGCCTGAAAAACAATAGGACAATATAACTGGAAAACAACACAATATATTTACCAGGTTCATATTGCATAATGGAGTTTTCAGTTTAGTTTCTGTGTAACAAAAGTTACATACTTACTTTTCTACTTTCTACCTATGATCTATCCATGATTACATTGATTAAAAGGGAGCTGACAGTGCTGTCAATGACATTTTTTCACAGTCTCACCACTGGTGTTCTGATGCAGTTCAAATTGCATTGGGGCCTCCTTGGCCTGGGGGCCCTGGGCCATTGCCTGCCTTGCCTGTCTGCTAGCGGCGCCTCTGCTAATATCACTACATGCATCAGATCTGTGGTTTATATGTTTTTAAATTGTTTCGAATAGAAATTTTAAATGAGCTCATCATCATAAAAAATAATTCAAACAGCTGCCTGTGAAAGACAAAAGAAGACGGCGCAGAGCTGAAAATTTCTAGAATCTGAGAAGAAAATTGTGATTGGGGTTCATATAAAGTCTTCAGATAAAGGGGGAATCGGTAATCATGACATAATACTTTACTCACGAATACCTAATAAATCTCCTAGCTTTAAAATGTGATGCCCCCTAGAACCACCTGGTGCAGCAGAGTACACACACAAATTTAACATTTCAGTTAAGGCACTTGTTCTCTTACCTTACACAATGCATAACAATAAAAATGCTGAACACCATAACATTGAATAAAAGAGAAAGTCGACCTCTGTCAGTCCAAGAAAAAAATTAAAAAAGCAGGCTTCAAATCTGAGGACAGGCAGAGGTCAAAACTCTGTGGACAGGTACATGATAAAAACTATGAGTACGGTAAAGCAATGTTCAGTAACTGGATCCAATAACAGCCGGGCTACAGGATGGGTCAGGGTACAGGGTCCCAGAGACATGGCTGCAGGAATGTTCCCTATTTCTCAACTGTTAATAAACAGACTTCTTACTTTTTGGTGACACAGATTTAAGTAGCTACAGTGATAGAACCATTGCCTACACAACTGATCAACAGCTAGGGTATATAAAACAGTTTGGATATGGTGAGCACGCCTTAGCCGTCCCTTGTGTTCACAGGTTTTTATACCAAGAAAAGCTCTATAGTATTTACTCATACAGTGTATCTGAAAACAATTGATCATCAACAAGGTGTGCAGCAAGTAACGCCTCAAAGATCCTGTATATTTATTTAGAAGTTGTATTAACTGAAAAGAAACCCCTTAAGTAAAAAAACACTCACCATTGAGATGAGACATTTTGTACGGTCAGCATAACTACACTGAACAAAAATATCAACGCAACGCTTTTGTTTTTGCTCCCATTTTTCATGAGCTGAACATTTGAAAATGTACATACACATACTACATACACAAAAGACCCACGACTCTCAAATATTGTTCTCAAATCTGTCTACATGTGTGTTAGTGAGCACGAGATAATCCCTCCCACCTCACAGGTGTGGCACGTCGAGGTGCTGATTAGACAGCAGGAATATTGCACAGGTGTGCCTTAGACTGCCCACAATGAAAGGCCACCCTGAAGTGTGCACAGTTGTGCTTTGTGTGGGGGTGGTGGGGCAGAAAATCAGTCAGTATCTGGTGTGGCCATCGTTTGCCTCACACAGAGCAACACATCTCCGTCACATAGAGTTGATCAAGTTGTTGCCTGTGGATTCTGAATATCTCAGCCAGTTTAAAGGCTAACTGCATGAAACTTGGCCAGGATTTGTTTATTATTTTTATTTATAAATTTCCATTGCCCGCTCTATTACAGAGTGTATAGAATATGGGATTGCATATATATACCAACACCAGACCCTGGGGCCCAATTTGGTCCCAAAGATTTCCAGTACAACATTTTATATTTGATATACTGTAATCCTGACAAATGATAATACTTTTCCTAAGTTTCTGGCTTAAAAACCCAAATGACTGAATATTCAAAGTGATGTTTTCTTAACTGAATGTCACAGAAATTTAAACAAAATGAATCAACATAAAATGTATAAACCCGGTGATAAGATCAGGCCCTAAACTGGAACATGAAGTGTGCTTCGCTGTATTTCCGCTTTCGCCTGTAGAGTCCGCCCCTGTGTGGGAACCCTCACTTCAGCCACTAGCTGCTGCCGCCGCCGCCTTTTGAGGAAGGAAGCCCGTGAAATGATTCCATCGGGGGGAACTTACGGAAAGTGTCCTTAGGCTTCAGCGGCGGGTCCTCCCGGTCACTCACCTGTTCGCGGAGCCGCCGTGTGGCAGGTGTGCGGCTGTAGGTCTTCGCGGAAGAAGCTCCGCGCGTAGGCGTTGTTATTTTGTTCTAGATAAACGGGATTTTTTGTCGTAAATTCCGGGAGCAAATGACGTGGTGCGCTTTTAGTTTGACTCAGACACGCTGCAAAGCTCTCAGAGACCGAGGACGGACGAACTAGATGATTTAACGATACCGATAGAGCCGACGTGAAAGCTAACAGGTAAGCTAACGTGAAGCTAATACTTAACACGTTAACACGCTGTTTGTTTACTAATTTTAAGTAGCTAGTTATTGCCAGAACTAGTCGTGATAGTGTCATGTTTGCTGTTTAGTTTAATATAAATTAACTTGAGTAGTTTATCTCAACATTAGTTAACGTTAAAACAGTGTATGTTTTCCTGAAGGTAACGATATTTGATACCATGACAGTGTCTATGTAAACAGAAACGAATAAGAAAGTGTTAAAACTTTGGTATATACGTATAACTTTTTTATAGATAATATATACATGAAAATGCATTTATGAATAATTGACTCACTTATTGTTGAGCAAATGAACATTGTGTTTTCCAGGGACACAGAAAGTGTTTGTGTCTGCACATCATGTTAAAGCACATTATAAAAGCATCATTTTATTCCTTGGTACCAAAAGGAAAACAATGATGTAGTGGTAAAAGAACAAAATGAACACCAATGTTATGCATAGAGACACTTATTGTGTAAGCATCAAAACAAAAACTCAAATAATCCTTCTCAATAGTCCCACCTTTATACACAAGGACGTAGTTAAATCTATTAAGAAAGGCATTTATTACCACTTACAAATCTTACAATTACATAATAGTGTGTTAAAACATAGATGGTCAATTCACTTCTTTTATTTTATTCTATTAATACTAAATAGGGAAATCTGATGCTACCTATTTTTTGTGACTTAGCTAGCTACAAATTATTCTCATTCAGAACACAAAGAAAAATTGTCTCTTTTTTGATTTTTTTTCTAATTATAAGCATAAACATGTTTCTTTATCCAGTATGACAGCCAGTACAACAAACTTCCTGTGGTCTTTAAACGATGTTCTTGGTCAAGGTGCTACTGCCAGTGTATACAGAGCGCGGAACAAGGTAAGACATCAAATAAAAAATAAATCCTCCTAATGCACTCTGTCAAGGTTTCTTTTTTCTAGGTAGAAGCAGTTTGATATCATTGTTGTCTTAGATGTCTCAGCCTACTTTTTGATTTAAAGGCAACTCCAGGATGTGTGGTTTCTGTGCGGATGTGTGGGTTGTTCTTGATTTTCTTACACAACATTGCATGTGTTCTGCTGATGTAAATGTACGGTATGTGTTTCTGTGCAGAGGTCTGGTGAGCTGGTAGCCATTAAGGTGTTCAACTTGATGAGCTACAACCGTCCTCATGAGGTCCAGATGAGGGAATTTGAAATGCTGAAAAAGCTCAAGCACAGCAATATTGTCAAACTTTATGCTGTGGAAGAGGTAAGGCTAGCAACAGTACATTTACATGCAAATATGTAAATGGTTTACAGTTGTTTTTTTCTGTGTCAGCACATTTTTATCTTGTAAACCGGTCATTTGGTTAGAGTCTAAGTCAAACGGAATTATAAACATAAGATAAGAATAGAAATAATAGAAATCTGGATGTGACAGTTTATCAAATAACATTTGCACACATGGTCTGTAGTTGAAATAGTCAGCCAGTAATGAGCTGTTTACAGTGTAATTCAACAAACCAGTCCAATCCAACCACCCAGTTTTTGGGTATTTGGTCTTTCTTCTTCAAGAATCCCCTTATCATGGTATCTCTCTAGCTGCCCTCTAAACAGAACGTACTGGTAATGGAGTATTGTTCAGGAGGAAGCCTGCTCAGCCTTCTGGAGGAGCCAGAAAATGCCTTTGGCCTGCCTGAATCAGAGTTCCTGACTGTGCTTCAGTGTGTAGGTGAGTGTTCCTGATTTTGGTCAATAACAGTACATACCTGTGATTAAGGTGTTTCTTCCTGTGCTCTTTTCAGTGCAGGGGATGAACCATCTACGGGAAAATAGAGTGGTACATCGGGACATCAAGCCAGGCAACATCATGCGGCAGGTTGGGGAAGATGGCAAGTCTGTTTATAAGCTAACAGATTTTGGAGCAGCAAGAGAGCTGGAGGATGATGAAAAGTTTTTGTCTATTTATGGAACTGAAGAGTATCTGGTAAGATTAAAGTCGCAAACTTTACTTAATAGGTCTGTATTCATGCTATGTATGTGGTCCATACTTACTTTTTGAATTAAAATAGATGCATTTGCCATCCTATCAGTTGTGTTTTCCTGGTTTGTGAGACTTTATGAACAAATAATTGTTGTGTTCAGGGTTACACAATTCACTCCATCTCATTTTTGATACTCCAGAGTTGCCAGTGGTATTTAAAAAAAAAACGCAACCTATTTTCTTTAACTGAAACAGACCTGTTGGGTGGCCAGTCAAACTTTCCCTACCTCACCCACTGCTGATCAGCCAATCAGAAGTGCAGAAAAGGTTGGATACAGTGCAGAGGCCCCCAAGGACTAGACCTTGCCCCAAAACAATTACAATACCTATGCTGGGTAGCCCTCTAGTGGACAAATTAACACATACAATAAAAGCAAAAGCAGTATATGACAATATTTATTTTTGGACATAGAGAAGTAACAGATTTTGACCCATAGACACATAATAGCAGCATGTGATAAAACAGATGTTTATTGTTGAACTTTGGCCACTGGCCACATTATTAGGTACATTTATACAATTTAGTGCAGTCCAATACAGCAGTTCTTCCATAGGTGGCTAAACCAGTAGAAACACCTGTTAATTTAATGCACTCCAGTACAAATCCATAATGATCTCCATAATAAACATTTTGTAGGATTATCACCTCACAGCTTATAAGATGTTATAACCATGTAAAATAATTTGTGTAAAAGAAATATTGGATTGCATTAGACTGTGCAGGAGTACCTAACAAAGCGGCCAGTGAGTGTGTATCACATCAGCATTTACCATATACATGTACCTAACAAACCGGTTTTATCACTGTTTCAGTTACACAAAGTAGGATCATAAAAAGGGTTAAATTTGCGTGTTACAAACCCCATCATGATGTTCAATAATAACTGAATGAGACACTTGGGGAAGTGTTAAAACAAAACACTGCTTTGACTTTAGAAATACATTTTTACCGTAGATTAGATAATAATCAGTTTACAGTATGAACTGTATACAGTGAGTGTGTGTCTGTTTATAGCACCCAGACATGTATGAACGCGCTGTGCTGCGTAAGGCTCACAAGAAGCCCTATGGAGTGAGTGTTGACCTCTGGAGTATAGGTGTGACATTTTACCATGCTGCCACTGGTAGTCTTCCCTTCACACCATTCGAAGGACCCCGTAAGAACAAACCCACCATGTAAGTCAAAACATTAACAGTTTGTGGGGAACAGTACCATCTGGTGATGCTAATGGTATTATTACCAGATGTAGATTCCCAAGCACTCCACACACCAGCTTGATTTGACAAACACAAACTGTATTTTGTTGTGTAGGTTTAAAATAACTACAGAGAAACCTATGGGGGCAATAGCTGGAATACAGCAGGTGGAGGGTGGACCTATCGAGTGGAGCTACCAGCTACCTCACAGCTGCCAGTTGTCACAGTATGTAACTAAAGAAAGAGCATTTGAGCATCCATCTTAGTTATGCATTAATGAAATGTGACATCATTATTTTCTGATTTGTCTCCATGTGTATTGCTTCCTTTGTCTGTGCCTGCAGGGGTCTGAGGATACATCTAGTCCCAGTGTTAGCGGGCATACTGGAGGCTGACCAGGAGAGGTGCTGGGGTTTTGACCAGTTCTTCACAGCCACCACAGACATTCTGCAACGGCAGCCAGTTCACCTCTTCTCTCTGCAACAGGCCATGGCGCACTGTATCTACATACATCACTACAACACGTATGTCTGCACATGTGTATCACCCCAAATCCTCTTGTAATAAAACACAGACTACAAGACTGTATATAATAATACAGATAATCAGGTATTAACTATTTGTTTTGATTGTGAAATAATATTTGTTCCACAACATGAGCAGAGGTTTCATGACAGCACAGAGACTGTTTTTACTGCCCACTAAACAAGCTTTCCCTGTTAATTAGTTGTTGTTGTTTTTTTGCTTTTTATTGTCTTTACTGCATGACAGAGTGGTGGGAGGGTATTTTAGACAATGTAAATTAGATCACAGATGTGGCTGCACTTGTGATTGATTATGTTTCTGTTAGTTTACTTACTTACTTCACCAACATAGGCGGCATCAGAATAATGATGAATGGCGTAATACTGCTAAGTTGTATAATGCCAGTAGAGTCTG
Source organism: Microctenopoma stevenorrisi (assembly GCA_032270685.1). Taxonomy (NCBI): domain Eukaryota; kingdom Metazoa; phylum Chordata; class Actinopteri; order Anabantiformes; family Anabantidae; genus Microctenopoma; species Microctenopoma stevenorrisi. The sequence continues at coordinate 8,691,119 of JAUMTR010000022.1, forward strand.
TACTTAGCTCTAGATTATTTCTCTGATCCATACTTTCCCTATCAGTTATTTGAATCTGTTAAGCCGAGTCACATCTGTATAATTTTCTTAGTATAATTTAGGAATGGTGAATCACAAATGGGCTCCATCCTCCTTCATCCAGGGTGTCGGTCTTTTTTGAGGAGGTGGCATCTCAGACTAGTATAGCAGTTCAGGACCAACGTCTGCTCTACCTGGGGCACGACCTCCCTCTGGAGGGCAGCATCAAGGTGGTCAACCTCCCCCGTACTTCACCTGCCCAGCCGCTCAGTCTGCTTAACTGTGGACCTGAAGCAAACAGCAGCTCACCTTTCAGAGAACGTAAGACCAACAAAGATCTTTGCTATGATATGTAACATCCACATACTCGACACATAAATTCACAGGGGTTCGCTTGGTCTGGTTACTTTCAGGTAAATGCTAAACAAAAACAAAAAATAATATTAAATGTGTGCGCTAAAAAGAAAAGAAAATATATGTGAAATGTGTATTTGCATTTAGTCATTAATAGACACACATAAATGTATTGTCTTCGCATGAATCCCGTATTTCTGGGTCTCGTCACTGTAGCAGAGGCTCCTGTCATCCCAGCTAGGTTTGATGTCTTGGCGGATTACAATTTCTCCAAGGTACTCCTGCACTGCTGATTTTCCCTCCCAGACATTTCTGATGTCATGTCAGTTTTTATGTGGAATTAATTTGATCCCTTTTCATCTCAAGATAATTGTAGGAGTGGTCCACCAGTATTTGAGGATAGTACAATTGTTGCACACACACCGAGAACTGCTACTGCAGGGATACTACAGCTATATGTGAGACACACTAAATAACTCTATTTGTGTCACTGAAGATGTTCCCTTCTCAAGTTAGAGAATAACTCCAGGTGATATTCTTTCCCCCTGAATTCCTCCTCTGTGCTTCCCTTGTGTTGTTTCTCAGGATGGTGTTGCGCAGAGAGTGTGGAGAAGCCATGCACAGTATTGGAATGATTACCATTAGACTGCAGTCTTGCCTCAGTGTAGGACACAGGATTCACAACCTGTGCGTTTACAGTAAATATGATAATACGCTATGTCACTGTTATATGAATATAGTGAATTGTGAGGTGGGAAATATGTTGTCAAATGTAGGCCCAAAGCATCAAACGTGATCTAACCTGTTCACTTCTCTTCCTTTTACCCTTTCACCTCTTTCTTTCTGTGTGTTTTACTTCTTAGAGGCCATTACACTTCAGAAAACCAAGGCTCTGCTGATAACAGTGAAAAGCTCCAGCTGGTAAGTGCCACCAAGCAGTAACATGTGAGAGGCCAGCTCTATGGAAGTGTTATGGGGAATTGGGTAGTGTCAGTTCCCTTTTTTGACATTTGTTCTATATTAATCATTACACATTCCACTTTATTTCTGTAGATACACCAATGTATAGCTGCAGCAACATAATGTAACATCCTTGCAAACAGTTGTTTTGCTTTTTAGTGTTTGATTGACTTCTTTTACTTCATGCATTTTTTGTTGCTGTTAATTTGTCTTAGACTCAGAGGTGTGTCATTCCATTCATATCAAAGTGAGCAAACTAAAAGCATACATTTTAAGCTTTGATACGTAATGATTACCGGCAGAATTGTGATTTGCTGATTTATCAGATGTAATAGTCTGTTTCTGCTGTTGCTACAGGTCCATCAGCACCTGCCTATATATGCTGCTGGCGTCCAAGAGTTTCAGAATCGACTGGACCACATGCAGATAGAACAGGCCAAGCTAGCAGAGACCCTGACTAACGATAAGAGGTATTCTGGGGAAGCAGGGCTTCAAAGCTTCAGGTTAGGCTCATGGGTTTTTGATGTCAACCTTTTGTGTCTTCACAGCTGTCAGAAGATAGAGATGCTGCTGCAGAAGATAACAGCCATTCATCAGCATTATCGGAAAGACAGACTTGCTGGCAGTATGTGTTAGCTTGTTGACATAAAGTACACGCTTATGTTTGTTATTTTACTTCTTTGCGCCTGACATCACCTTATGCTTTGTTTTTGATTTAACACAGAATTATCATACAATGATGAACAAATCCACAAGTTTGAGAAGTAAGTATGTGCCTTTAATCATGGATTTGTGAGGCCACAGGTCTGCTGTCCTGCTTACCGCACCTGTAAAGATGTTATTCTGAGCTCTCTAGTAATGTGCTTGTCACTCTTCCTTCTCAGAATCCACCTGTCGTCCCACATTAAGGGAGTGAAATCTCTCTTCAGAGAATACAGTGTGCAGAGATACAAAGAGGTTTTGGCATCGACAAGGACGTGGAGCAGGTTCTCATTGTTTAACACGCAGTATTTAGAGTCCAAACACACTGAAAACCTCGACCCATATTCACTGCAGCCGTGTTTACTATTTACAGTTAAATAGTGTTTGGCTCTGTGTTTGGTTCCCACAGACAACACAGGCTCATACGTACAACACGGGGCAGTGTGAAATTTACCGATACCTTTCATTTCTCTTCTGTTAATGAAGTTAAATTTAAACTATTAATTTTAAAATCTTTTGACTTGACACATCTTTTACTTTTCTAGTACAACGTACATAATTTGAAAACACTTTAATTATGTGTTGAGAAATTAGAAATATTTATAGCAATTTAATGAAACTATATTTAGAAAATATTTAAAGAAAAAAATTACTACCTATTAATAAATTACTCAGATTTTCTGTCAACATGGTTTTTTACTCATGAAAAAAGATCCGTAGCAGTTTTCAGGGAATAAACTGAACTAAAAATTATATGATATTTAATGTAATTAGATTTTTGATTACTTATTCCTTCAGTTGGTTTTTGCTCTTTTGGAATTGACCAATTCTTGTCACAATGCGGATTACATCTTAAATGAAGTATGTCCCTTCCTGTGTTTGCAGTGTTTTACTGGAGATGCAGACACGGCTGCGAGACTTCAGCTCTTTCTCCACAGGCTTGTTGGCAGACCTGGAGATAAGTGAGCTGCGTCAGAATAAGGTCAACAGTTCACTTCTCATCCCTGTTGTGAAACTTTCCATTTGTCTCTCTCCATCAAGTCTCTACTAGCCAGATACCTTATTCACAAGCATTCAGTCTAACATACATTTGTGCTCTTTTTTTGGCGGCGGGCTTGTTTTAGCTTGATTGATTTGGGAGTGTATATGCTCACTTTAGCATGTCACAATGCAACATCTCATCTGTTCCCCACAGACTCTGGACAGAGTCCTTTCCACTCGGCAGTCGAGTAGAGCAGGGCAAGAGCCAGAATTCACTCCCAGCAACAAGGATCACATGGTCTCCAGGTGTGTCTTTGTGTGTGAGAGAGGCGGGGGGGTGTCTAACATACACAGTTTCCCTGATAGCATGTGGTGCTTTGTTCTAGGATGCACCATCTGAAGGAGGAAATGGAGATTTTGGTGAAGGAGCTACAGTGTAACAACAACATTATTGAGAGGTCAGCTCAATGACCCACTTCCTGTCCATGCATGTGCTCTGTTGAGATTCACACCTCTGTACACACTAGGGGATAAAGTATCATGCTGACTGTCTGTATTTCTTTTGTGTTGTAGTCTGGGAGCAGTGAACTCTGCGGCGGCTCTGGAGCCGAGTCTGACCAGACCATCTACGCTGTGACAAATGGGCCTTTTTGCGTCTTAAAAGACACATTCAGGCACGCTCTCTGTGACAAACGCCGCATTTTACCTGCCTTTGATAAACGAGCTATGGACAATGTACTGGATCTTCTTCGGAGGACCAGCTGCGGTCGGTGTTATTCGAACAGGAGGCAACTGAAGACAATCGATATCAAGCGAATGTCAATTTAAAGATAAGATAAGAAGGAGGGAGGAGGAAATGCTACAGATGGATTTTTAGTCTTGTGTTTGTGCGGTGGGCAGCTGATTACAGCAGTTGAATACAAACCTCATTACTGTCTTTAGTGTTATTGTGTTTCTTCCACACTGTCAGGGTAGAGGAAATAAATATCAGATCAGCGAGAAGGCTGTGTTTCTTCCCTTTTAATAGAAGAAGGGCCTGGGTCTTTCCCAGTAAAGGTCCCCCATGTGATTTATGGTTGTAAATTCAGTGAACGAACAGAGACGGGCTTCAGTTTCCAGACACTGGAGAAGTACTGTAGTTTTAAAGTTGCATTTGCCCTTTTCCTCTTGATGATTAACCATAATGTTTAGTTATTCCTCTGTATTTTATTGTAGGTTTCACCCTAAAAGAGAAGAAACAGAGCAAGGGAAACTCAGCACTCACCACAATATCTAGTAACGGTCCCGTGACAATACAGAGAATGTACCATATGAAATGACATTCGCAACTGTGGGGAAAATCCCAGGCTTTGCTATTTGTTAGTAAAGTGATTGGTGATGCTTGGGGTTAGAGAAATTGTGAATAATACGTTTTGTTCTGTCTTGTACTTTCTGTTGAACTGCTTTGCATTTGTCTTAAGAATGCATTTTTGTCTTAAGAAATGATGTTATCTCAGTTGTTGAAGTTATAATAGGCCAGAAAAGCCAAAGCAAAAAACTTTTTCACGTCTGTTCTTAAACATTTTACACTGTGATTGTACCTACGTGAGGACAAATCCCCACATTTTGTTAAGTCAACAAGTTCACATATGACTATGACAACATTACGTTCTCACTTTTAGTTTTAAGATCACGTTAACATTCGATTTGAACAGAAAACAAGTGACTGTGACATTAGAAAATACAGAGAGCGAAACTGAAAGTCGGTCTGAGTGGGAGTTCTGGGGGCATTTTCTGGTATTTAAGGGGGGGGCAAGCTAAATGCCTCTGTGGTTTTGATCAGCTCTTATGACGTGCTGGAAATTCTGGGTTCTTAACCTACACAAACAAGTGTGATGTTGTCCTTTCACCATCCACCTGTCTCACTGCACCTTGACAATATTCACTCTGTGATGTTTGGCCACCTACGGCTGTGCCCTGCTGTTTACACTCGTTTCTTTAGACATATCTGGTTGTTTTGTTGTAGTTTTAATAGTAATTGAACACTACAAAACAATCTACTGATTATATTCAGTAGATTGTGTTGTTGTTCTATTTATAGTTATTGGTATTTTGCCTTAACTTTTAAAATGCTTGGCATAATATATACATAGGAAACATATAGTGTTACAGTAGCCTAGTCTTTAAATAGGAAGCCTGTCCTTATTATTTTCTGTCTGTCATCCTTCTCAGTCCAGTCTGGTAGCTCTCCTCATACCCTTCATCTGTGATTGTGGGTTTTCTTTATGTCAGACTAGTCTACTTTTAGGGCGAGTGGTTTCAGAGGATTATTATTATGACTACATTTAGAGGAAACCCCTGGCAGCAAAGGGAGTGAAACAGTAGCACGTTAAGATGCCTTTGAATTACATTCTCTGCCGTGTGCTGTGGTGAGGGCTTAATGATTATTAAGTGGTGTCAGATCCGGGCTGTGCTGTGAAGGAGGGATTAGGGGCTGTCTGCATGGTCCCCTGCGTCACTACTCCACGCGTTGTGAGCGGAGTTTACATGCAGCGCACTCACACGCAGGACAACGGGACAGGGCGATGGCGTCTGTGAGCGTGGTGGGTCAGCACAGACTGGACTCGGAACCGCAGCTCTTTCTCTTCAAACGGACCGGCGCCGGGAAGAAAATGTCCCCGCTGAGGAAGTCGTCCAGGGAGAAGATGATGTTCAGGAGAGGATCCGGCGGCGTTGTCGCTGCTGAGCGCGGGTCGGTAACACAAGCCTCGTCCCCGGGACCAGCAGAAGAAACCGCGGGGAGAGGAAGCCTGATGCCCGCTGGAGGATGCGGAGCTTCGGTCGCCTCTGCTGCGCCACGTAGCCTGGACGGGGACAGACAGCCGGGCAGCGCGCACTGCGACTGGAAGGAGAACCCAACCGGGCCAGTGACCGGTGACTGCAACAGCAACAACAACTGTGACTCCAGCTGCGAGAGCGGAGGTCGCAGGGGGTCTTCGCTCAGGAGGTCGGGCGCTAACGTGCCCAGCGAGTCGTGTGCGAATGGACACAGAGCCGCGCACTGGCACCGGGACGCGCCACACGGGACACGGGGCTCTCGGCACGGAGACGGCGGGTATCAGGTCCTCTCCTCGGCTGCGTCTGCTCCAGGGGAGAGTGGCAGTCTCCCGCTACAGCGGCTCACACAGGGCAGGACCGGGGTCGTGAGGCTGGCCCGCACCGAGCCCGCGCGCATGGAGGCTTGGTCCATCTTCCCCCAGGAGCTGGACCCCCGCGTGAGGACAGAGAAGGGCGAAGGACACCGGTTTGAGACCAAGCCTGTCACGCAGGACTGGTGTGACGTGTGTAGCCGCCAGATGAGCGTCCAGGCGCTCAGGTGTCAGAGTGAGTATCCTCAGTCCTCCAGCGTGTGTCTGTACAGTCATCCACAGACCGTGTGAAAACACCAACAGCGATTTCAGCTGCTTGCTTGCATTTTAGTTCCCAATATGCAACAGAGCATATTGTTGAGTCTGTGTCTCTTCACCGGATTATTATGTGAAGGGCACAAGCAGGCCAGTCCAGTCGTTACCATGGTGTCAGTATTTGGACGCGAAGCGTGTGATAGGGATTAGAGAAGGACATTTCTCTCCACAGACAAAACCAAAACCCTTTAATGGAAAGCTCATTATCTGTCCTCACAGCCTCGCCTCCCTGAGCTCCTGTGCTGTGATTTCAAGCCTCAGCTCAAAGAGCAAGACAGCAGAATTCACAGTGGTGCACTGCGCCCACGAGCAGAGATGCTGGAAAGCACTGTCACTGTAGAAAACCTGAACACCAGGAAAGGGGAGTTTTATAACAGCAGCTTATTACTGTCAGACACATATAAAAGTTTTTACACACATGCTGCTACACACTAAACTAGTCAACAGAGGTAACAGCCTGTGTTGACATCACTCCCATCTGCATAGCTCTGGGTCACAGATTGTTCGAGCCAATCCAGTTTGATTTGGCAGCGTGTTGCTGTTTAATGCAGCTGGATTACACACACACACACACACACACACACACACACACACACACACACACACACATGAAACACTGAACTCAGCATGATAATCATGTGTATGTGGAAGGCTTGGTGAGTGCACATTAGTGTGTACATGATGGCACTGCTGAGTAGGCAACGCGTCAGCAGCATGTTGTCGTGGGGAGGCTGAGCACTGGGAGATAAGGAAATTGACGGGATTGAAAGGGAGGAGAGAAGTGAGGCGAGAAGAGGTGCAGATCAGAGAACTGGCTGAAGTGTGGGGAACAATAGGAAGAGAGAAATAGAATGGACAACATGATAAAAATAAGGAGGGACGGCAAGCTAGAGAAAAGCGGTGGGGAGGAAGGAGAGCTGAGGAGAGGGAGGGAGGGATGGGGGTAAAAGAGCAGGAGTTTGCCCAGCACTGCAGAGCTGTCTGATATAGTGTGCGATCAGCACCAACTCAGTGGAGCGAGAGCGAGAGATTACTGAAACACTGCTCACACACACACACACACACACGCAGTCATGAGTTTATAACCCAAGAACTTGACTGGAGTTTGTCTCCAGCGCTCTCTTCGAGTATGAAGTTAATTAGCTGCAGCTTTGTGCTGCCAGAAGCTGTGCTCTAGAGCAAACCGTCTCTTCTTCTGCTCCTTTTTTTCCTGGAAAACATGAGTGAATGCTGCATAATGCCATGAGGGTCACCGGGACATGTGTGACAAGCAATATAAATTTAGGCATTTCAAGGAGAAACACGAGCAAAACTGCCAAAATAGAAACAGCACGCACACACACACACACACACACACACACTTCTTTCAACTACACCCAGCAAATGACAGGGAGGACGAGACGGAGGCCTTGCAACCATAAACAACCATCATTCTGGGCCTTTGTCTTAGTGTGCGTCTGGCTCCCTTCTGCCTGTCTTTGATTTATCACCCCCTCTGAGTTGACTTTGTTGCACATGAAGCTTATAGAAACTGTGCAGCCTGCGCCCCATGGGACAGTGGCGATGTGGTCTTGCCCTACAGTGGAATCCGCTGCCCCGTTGTTCCTCTGAACTTATTCCTACTGCTGGTTTTCATCCACGTGTGTGTTTTTTGTCTTGATGGCTCCTCAGGGAGTTGGATGATAGTTTAGTTTGTGGCGCATACACGCTATAAAACCTCATGTGAATAAAACAGCACACACAGAGACGAGAGCCGCATGTAGCAGGCATGCTGAAGCAAAATGTATGACCGACATGTCTAATAGACAGTCTAGACATGTATGAGCGCTGTGTGTGAGATTACTGAAGCTAATCTGACTCGTTTAGAGAAATAACTCTAATAACTAAAGCTGTGTCTCCCATCTGTATCCAAAGGTCAGTTGTGTTGTATTTAAGGGCGCAGGAAAACTGTACAGTTAACATCACATATGGAGCAGTGACATGAAACACAGTAGACTTTTGTTTATCACGCGTCATGGTTTGGTTTGTCATCTGTTCAGTTTTTTACCGTTGGTCTGGGTGCGGGAGGGGGAGTTGGCATTCCCTTTAATCCCAGCTCTGGGTGTCTCTTGACTGGGATTATGTCTCAGGGAACGGGAGGATTAGACTCTGAAAGACGGAATCAGACGTCAGATTATTATTTCATTAAAGCTCCTGCGGCGGCAGTGCTGCGATACACTGAGTTTGTTTCAGATATGGAGTGATATTTTATTGCAGTTAATTATTAGTTTAGGCTGTAAAATGTCAAAGATGCCATGTTCAGTCCCCCCAGAATTCATATATTCTCTCCTGACCCTCACTGTGTACTTTGTCATCCAGTACGTCTTTGCTCACTGTGTCAGAGCACTGTTTGTCAAGGTAAATGCCCCAGAGATCAGAGCTCCTACAAACATGATAACTAATTATAATAGAATATTCTATTGTTGAAATAACATACAGTATATCATTCTGAAAAGTATGTCTTCCTTTTGAATTTGATCCTCGCAGTAGTAGCAGCTGGTGAAGCATGTCACAACAAATGATGTTAAATAGGTTGATTCTTCAGAAGCACTTTACATTAAGACGAAGTTTATACAACAAGCAAAGTCAATTTGTTAATTTGAGACAGGGAGGTAGCCTCACACTGAAACATGGCACACACACCTAAAAACTACCTTCCTGTGTAATCCTTATGTCCCATGGCATTCCTCATCTCCCTCCCTAGGGGACACTTTATTCTTTAACGCCATCTCTTCTTCTGACGCGCTTCACACCAGCTCTATCAAAGCTCATTTCACATTGGAAGCAGAGAATACAGGAGGAAGAGTTGTGTTAAATGTCCCATGACCTTCCTGACTCGGCATACCACTCCCACTGTGCTGCCAGACCAGCGAGGAACATAGTTTTAACAAGGCTTCAGCCGAGCACATTGCTTCAGAGCTCAAACATCTTGTGTTGCACTTCTTTTGGACACAAACAGTACACGCAGAAAGAGTATTCACACACTCAGACCGCTCTGACATTTTTAGACCTTTATAAAAATAGGAAGTGACAAGATAAATGTAAATGTGGGTTTTACTTTCTCAGAAAAAGCCTGCGTGGTGCTTTCTTCTCTTTTCACTGTACATTGCTCCTCTGCTGTATGTATGGCAGAACAGTGGGGATTTTCAAGCAGGCTATATTTAGGTTGTCCTTGGTGAACAGCGATAGCAGGACTGCAGTGGCAGAGGTGGTTAGGGCAGAGAGGATGGGACAAAGGCATTTTAAGCACATTAGACAAGTACAATTTAGGGAGTTAAGTTTGGTCATATCCAACCTATAACCTAGCAGGAAAAGAGGTGACATAAGAGCATAACCTTCATCTCTTGTGATTACATCATAGGCTTGTGAGTGAAAATGGTGCGACTCAGTTCTGGAAGTAGGGCAGGAGCAGAGCTCTCAGCATCTCGCTCTGTGTCTCAGTGCATGTTAATAACCAACAGACTGCGCATCACCTTAACCCACACACACATGGCGATGCACGTCCTTCACACTGACAAGATATGTCACTGCTGTGGGGTCGGACAGGATGGCTGACTCACCTCTCCTCCGCCAGGCTGCTGGTTCTCGCACAAGGGGGAGAAGCGATGATGCAGCGTCTGTGAGCAGCTCTGCAGTGGTCTGTGATGTCTGTAATATTTGGAGGTCCGAATGAAGAGTGTACAGTCATTCATTCATGTAACAGGAAGAGAGAAAGACTCCTGGTGCTCAAAAGAGAGGAGAGGGGGCAACAGAGAAGCCAGGATTGTGGCTGTATTTGGGGGTGTCTGTCTCTTTAAGCTGGCTATTCGTTACTGCAGAGCGTGTGGGTGCTGCAGTAGAGACGAGAAAGAGAGGAGAGAGGGAGAGCATGAGGATGCATCGATAACAGACGGACGTTAGAGAGGAACAAGTAGCAGAGCAGAGAATCAGGGCTCATGTCCACGCGCTGAAGTGTCAGGGGGGCCGGTCAGGTGCAGACCAGTGGGCTTAAAAAAGTGAGCCGAGGGGAGAGCATTAGGGAGTGTGTGAGGAGTACAGGTGGAGGGGTGGCAGAGCGAGTGGAGAGGGGGCTGTTTATTCGGAGCGTGGCACCGGTGGCAGAGTGGCTACGCTGGGATGGCAGAGGGGGGAACTGGGGGGGCTGGCGCTGGGGCAGTCCCCAGAGGGACAGAGGCAGCCGGGGACAGGACAGGAGGTCCAGCGAGAGTTACGCGCACAGGACGGTGCCGGCTGGATGGTGCCACCATGCTCCATCCATGGCACAGATAGCACCTCTCATCCCAGAGCGAGGGGAAGCCAAGGAGGACGCAGGTGTGGGGGTCAGGTCTGGGGTAGCTGAAGGCGTCAGGGTGGGCAGAACGTTTCTAGGCCAGGTGTCGCTTCATCTGGAGGAAGTCGGGGGGGATTCGGAGGGGGGGGCAGGCAGTGCCTGCTTCGGACAGGTTTCCCGGCGGCTGGGGCGGCTGTTGAAGAGGCTGCCCAAGTCTCGCTCCTGGAGTGATGGCTTGAGGATCCTCCGGCGATCAGCGTCTAATGGATCTCTGCTCACCACCTCAGGTACGGAGGGTAGAATGGACGGTGAACTATGAAGGAAAAACTGACTAAAGGCGTCCAGACCATCGGGGGAAAAAGTGGGGTCCAGTACTTTACAAAAAAAAGAGAAGGATGCTGAGTGGACAGGTTGTGGCAGGTCGGCCTCAAAGACTGGGCTGTGGGCCAAAATATTTGGGTATTGTGTTTATCAGGTTGTGTATCTGTGAACAATGCCCCCAAAGCTCTGTTACTGTTTGTGTGTGGAGCACTCTGATCCATCCATCCTGCTCATCCCAGCACCGAGTGTCTGTGTGTGAGGACAGAGGACAGAGGCTGCAGATCGAGGGCCAACAGTAAAACGGTTGGACGACTGGAGTGGTAGGATCTATCCACACGCTCCTGCTCCAGACAGATGTCTTGCTTTCATATGCACACACGCATAAAACCTAAATCCAATGTAAGAAAATCTATTGTAAGTAGGTTGTGATATTGACTTTCATATTCATACCAGGAATTTGAAACACGAGTGAGTCAGCTGGAGGCTGCGTGGCATTGATTTCTTTGTGTTTTCTCCAAATACGGGGCTGGCCAATGCAGTTTTTTTTTAGAGGGGAGTGATGGATCCCTAATGTTGCTGGGGTGGAAACAAAGCGAAGTGGCTGGGTGCTGCCGAACCATCAATTCATTCACAGCGAGAGACAGATGAACACAAAAATGTGCTTCTGCAACTCTGAGCGCGTCTGCGTTTGTGTGTCCGTGTGTGTTGTGTGCCCTTCTGTGTAAACGTGATAAGACCCTGACCGAGACCCTGACTCGTGACCTCATCAAGAGTCCACCACATCGAGTAACGTCATGCTGCACCCTCAAAGGGTTTAGGAACAGAGTCAACTGCACCAGCCACCACAGGGAGATAACGGATATATTTTTAGCTGGTGCTCCCTGTAAGGAAACCCAGTTAATCCTTCTACGAGTGAGCTGCCCTCTAACCAGCTCATCTTTGATCTAAAATTATCTTCTGAAGAAGTGTGTCATAATCACGGATGGTGCCAAATCTTCTCAAATGGAGGCCAGAGGAGTTTGAGAAATGCGGGGAAAAGGGTGGAGTGGAGACAGAATTAGGCAAAATGGGAAATGTGACTGTGGAGTTTGACCTACACATGGACTGAGAGTGACCAAACCCCTGGTGGTACTGGCCTCTGCTGCCTCAGACTCTCTCTTGTGTCCTCCTGCGTACAACGCTAAATCATCCGACACGCATTTGGTGTTTCGGTATACGATTATCCCAACATTAGGACGACGCATGGCTATTTAGAAATTGAGGGGACTGCTTGAGTAAGTTTCACACAGAGGGGCACTTGATTCAAACGAAATAAAAAAACCTCTGATCACAAGTTCAGTAATGAGGTCATCATCAGCCACAGAAATGCTTTAGCTTTAAGCATTCAGCTGCAGCTCAGTGGACAGAGCCTCTAAAAGCCTTTAAAAAACAAATGAAAGCTCGGTTCTCCTCGTGTTTGTTTGCCTAATTCTACGAGCATCTGCAGCCTCGCAGATGGAGGTGCTGATCGGGGAAGATAGAGATGCTGCGGGGAAGGAGATAAACACTGTCAGCATCAAATATGAAATTGCTATTTACGCATACACACAGATGTCACTGTGAAGGGTCGGGTTTTATTTAGGCTGAGAGAAATCAGGTTGCCCACGTCTGACAGGTCAGTGTATGAAGTTGTGTGTGTATGTGTGTGTGTGTGTCTAGATGTGTTTGACCTAGAAGAATGTGTATAATTGCTATAAATCAACTGTGATGGGATCAGACTGGATAAAACCCCCAAAGATCCCAAAGCTGTTCTTAATTCCTGTCATTAGTGACTGTGATAATAGCTACCAAACCCCTATTTACTTCCCTCCCTCCTTACCCTTTGTCTGCCCCACTGAAAAGGTCTCTATCTGGTGCCATGCAGACATCCTCCGTGACTTGAGAAACACTGTTAATCTGTATTTTTCACCATCCTCTGTTTTTCCCACACCCAGTGTCTCACAGAAAAAACAACCACCCAAATTCTGTGTCTTCCAAATCCCCTCTGTCCCTTTTTGTCTGGGACTGATCTCGTTTAGTCCAGATGTGAGGACACATTCCTCCATCTAAGGTTACCAAAGATAAAACTGAAACAGGATGATTTTTTCTTTGGGTTTCCAAAAACATTGGAAACGAAGAACAAATAACATGTTAGCAGATAGAAAACAGAAACATGACTGTGGAAACTTTTTGTTTAACAGCCAAGATGTTCTGTTGACTGTTGCCCGTTGCGTCAGTTATTTGAGAACAGAGCTGTCGTCATTTAACACACTGTTATCGATGCTCCTCCTTTCCTGTCTTCCTTCGCAGTGGGTGTTATCGACCCGAGTGCAGCAGTGGAAGTTAACCCAGTCACCACATCTTCACATGCTGCCACATTTAGGCACATTTTCCCAGTGTTGCATTCATCTTCATCTATGCACATTATCTCCGAACCCAGTGTCAGTTAAAAGCAGTCAGACTGGACAGATGAGATGAGAGCTGGGGGGGGGGGCAGTCATCTCTTGGCTCCTGTACCCAGATGCATATTTACGTTCTTTCACTGTCATTAGAAAAAGTATATTTTGATATTAGTCTTATGTAACCAGGAAATAAAATACCTCACAGACTATAAACAGACTACGGGAGCAGCAGCTCGTAAAAAATAGCTATTTTAAAAACATCTGATTGTGAATAAAATATGCTGCCATTTCAAAAATAAACAAAATAAGAGATTTGTTAATAATAAAATAACACCAATATACAGGAAATACATAAATGTGAAGAGGAGAAAAAGGGCAGTGTAACCCAGTGAAAGAGATAAAAGTATCATATTTCTACTGTTTACTTTAGAAAATATTTTTAAAGGCTAGTCAAATAAAATGCTTTCTGAACACTAAGAGGTAGATTAGCTCACCAGGAAATCATAAATACCTTTAAAAAAGTCTTTTGTGAGTACCTGAAAGTTATTTTCCCTTGTTCACTACAAGCCTTAAGAATCAAGAGCAGGGGAATTAAAGGTAGTTTCCAGCTTAATCTGGAGAAATAAATATGGAAGTAGGGCCCTGACACGTGCTGCTGCCTTTTCTGTGAGAGGGCTTGAATGCAAGTTCTATTCAAGCAACTTCTCCATTCAGTTGTCTGCGTAACTATGTACTTTCCCCACAAGAGTTAAAGGGAAGCCCTGCAAGTCCCTACATAGAACCTGAGGCTAACACATGCCCATGCGTTTAAACACGAAAAGACCCTAAAAGACCTTAAATGTGACTGTAACATTCATTTAAAGTGAATGTAATGTATTCTGTAAACCTTGTTTTAGCTGGCTGCTGTAGGTGTGGCAAAGAGAAAACGCTGAAGTGCTTCTAAGTGTGTCACCCTCCCACAGTTTTCCAATTCTTATCTTTAAAATGAATTAGCATTAAAAAGCTAAGTAGCTACCACCACACACTGATTTGATGTGTGAAGGTAACCATCACAAAGACAGGAGCCGGGTCTGTCAAATGTAAAATACGTCTACCAGCAGCTTTAAATGGGGATTTAGCATTGGCTGTTTAATGTGGGTTCCTCCCACTCATTCTAGTCATTGTGCTATGCCAGCAGTTTACAGTCGTGACAGTGGAGTCAGTCTTCTCACATGACGTTAATACAGAAAGCGAACGAGTGCATTTCCCAAACTACTGAATAGACAGGTGGAGACATGCAGGGATTCGAGTGGAGGCACTCGTAAATGTTGGGAATCAAGTAGGACAGGAAAGGAGTTTCTCTCATCCCTTCCCCTGTGTGCTTCCGTGCGCTCTCTTATTCTGCAGTGACCTCTAAACTGTCATGAGGAAAGTATCCCTTATCTGAACTCTCCTCTTTCCTTGACACATCCCTGCTGTCAGTGAAGCCCTGCATCCCCCTATTTCTTCACTCCAGCTTTCTGCCAGTCACACACACATACTTGTGTCTCTCTTCCTAACTTAGCACAGTGACGTCTAAACCGTCAAAGGCGAAGAAGCCTTTATCTCAAATTTCCTGACAGCAAGCCCTGTCCCGTTTCCCTTTGCTCCCTCTTCCCTGTCCTCCCTGTCAGTAATCAGTAATTGTTTTTCATTGTGAAAGAGAAAGTATGCGTATTTAAATCCCTAACAAGCTCACTAAGAAATAAAAACCTTTAATCCCCAGCATGGAGGTCTGTGGGGAGAGATGTGCTCTTTCAACAGTGGTCAGCAAGAAGCTTGTTGCCATGGTCACAGTGCTGATGCTAGGTGTGAGAGATGCGACAGTGTCCTTTCCTGTGCGGGATACAAGAACAGAGCCACTAACATCAGTAGACAGCAAAACCACCAGCATGAGCTCCAGTTGATTTAACTGCAGCAACAAAGAGATGCACTGGAAAACAGTGTTTCCTAGAAAGAAACCTTTCTGTTAAATGATGTTAGAGTAGTGTTTAAAGGCCTGCTTGCACTGTGTCCATAAAAAGGATCTAAGAATTTCCCCAAACTGCTGTCAGTGGTTATATTTTTCAGCTTTCTCGTCTTTTTTTCTTTGCATGCCTTATCTCGCCAACTGAGGAAAAGTGAGATGTGAAGCTGTGGGTTTCAGTGGAAAACCCTCTGACCACTATAAAGTCCGTAAGCCATAAACAAGATGACGCTTACATCTTTGGAACCAAATAAAAATTAAAGAACTACTAGACTATTTTGGGACATTTCGGGGAAGTACCTAAATCTGCTCTTTTCTAAGTGAGTGGTAAGACGGGAGTTGGTCAGACCAGGGCTGCTATCATGTTACTGTGGGTCGACTTCCATTCTTACGACTTTGTTATATTATGACTTTGTTTCTGTTACAGCATATACTGGACAGATGCACGTCCATCCAACTGTCCAGCTGTGTAATGTGTCTTGAGATAGCCGGTAAAGGAATATTTCCAGTGCTCTTGTGGATGTCAAAGGTGTTATTTGTGCTTTCTTGAGTACAACAAATGTTCAAACGGTGGTTTAAACAATAACTGTACTTTTTGTTTTATATCATGTAGAGAACAATTTGAAGGTCAGATAACTCCATAAACAAACATATGTGATTATATTCTGTGTTTGCTGTAATGGCTCGTAGATGTGAGACTGGCATCAGCCACCAGATGGCAACATGAGCGTGTATATGACATCACATGCCATCTGATTCGATCACAAATGGATGTTTTCATTTCTAATTCACACACCTATGTGTGACTAGTAAGCATAAACCCGTCACACAGGACTGTAGCCGCGGTACGAGAGGTTTGTTTGACGATCACTCTCTGTGTCTTTGTCAGACTGCAGCTACACCTGCCACCGGGATTGCGAGAGTCAGGTCCAGCTGGACTGCAATCAGAGGGACAGAAAGCAGGGAACTCCATCTCCCAGGAGCCACTGCTCCTCCGCGACCCGGCAACACAAGGTGAGAATAAAAGATTGCATTAGTGGAAGTAAGAAATGGTTAGTTGTGCTATTTCCGGCATTTTCGTTGGTGCTGAACTCTTTGTATGTGGGTGTGTGCACTAGAGGTGTACGTGAGTCAGGACTAATCTCCAAGCCCACACTTTTACATAACCATACTCTTTCACAACAGCCCCAGCTGTCTACTTATACATTTATTAATGCATTAATTGAGCTTTTTTTACTCATGGGTGCTTCTCAGGATAGACTCCCATTTCTCGTTCTTGTCTGTCATCTGTTCCCAGCAATAGAATTCCCGATGTCCTCACTCTCAAATGAATGCAAACAAATTAGGTTTAATCACCGTTCTCCACTGTGGCTTAGCCGTGCTGCTGGTTGTTTTCACATGTTCTGCATTCTAGTGGAGTAGCTTTAGTTATCAATTAAGTCAGCAGTTTGCTAAACTCTGTAATTACATCTTTTTAACTCTCATGCCGCGTGAGCCGCAGGATGCCCTGTGATAAAAGAATTGTGTAAAATTCATCCTCCTCAAAATTGTCAGGATTTGTATTAAGGACCCATGAGCACTCAGACACGAAATCAAATTTAAGGGTTTTAATGAAAACACACAC
>JAUMTR010000022.1:8709146-8751918 GCA_032270685.1 Microctenopoma stevenorrisi
GGGCGTGACATGACAGAGACCGAACGAACTAAACAAAACACCGGGAGGCGGGGCAGACCGGGGCGAATCGTGACACAAAATAGTATTTCACCCACACTTTGTTTAAACCTGTGTGCGCACTGATGTTGCTCCTGGCATTCCACATACAGTTTATGGACAAACGCGCTCATTTCTTTCAATATAGCAGATCTACTGGAACAGAATAATGGCATTTTCTTTTTTAGTCCTTTTTAGCTCAACCACGGCTACTCTGAGGGAGTTTAATGACTATGTGGTTGAGGATAATGAGCTGAAAGTCAGAATTAAGTGAGCATTGATGATGTCTGTCTGAGAGTGACGTGAACCGCGCGAAAACAAGCGCCCATTTGTTTCATGCAGTGCTGCAGACGAGAGAAGATATGACGGTTCATTTCTACCCTTTGCTCTGTTTTATGGCTGCAGCTGAGTGTGGGTGTGTTTCTCCCCTGTCTTCGTGGTGCCTTATTGTATGTGCATCAGCAGAAATTGATCCCCTCTTCCCCGTAGTACACCCGGCCACTGCTGCAATCAGACAAACAGATGCAGCACACCGACCGAGCTTCATTGACTCGAGGCCAGCAGGAGTGTCATTCACATTGCGTGCATTTGTGCTTTTTTTTGTGTTGCATCCCACCCCCTGCATGCTGCCTTCTCCAATAGTGATTACACTGATGGAAGAGAGGAGCAGGGCTCCATCATCAGCCGACTTAAGCCTGACAGAAAGATACCCGATAAAAAAGGCATGTAAGAGAACTGCATCTCTCCATGCAGCGCATGCATTTACCTATATTCGTGTCTTAGCACATGTTCAAATCATTTCATACGTACATACAAAAATGGCATGAGCAGGCAAAGGCACACATGCTCCATCAATCTCAGCAGTGACAGGGGCATTAGCTACTTCCTGGCGAGTGCTTTACAGCCAGGAGACAGAGGGCAGATTGTAGGGTCAGTGAAGGGTTGGAGGTCATACTAATCTCGATTCTAAGGGCAATCATTCATTGTTTTCTTAATGTCACCTCAACAAATGCAAGCCCTCTTCTCTGCCAATGAATTAGCAGCGGCAGCAAGGCTGTGGACATTTTTTTTTATCTGCGTCTGTCCCTGATTGGTTTGAGTATCAACAAATAACTGTGTTATAGCCAACCGGTGCATGCTGCAGCAGACTGTCAATAGCAGAGAAGCTCTCTCTCCCAGCCTGTGAGCTGCTTCCTGTTACTGCTGCTCTTACGTATGTAACACGGGAGCCGTGAGGCTTCATATCTCTCACTCATCAGCACTTCTCCGTACCCATGTCTCTCTCTCTCTCTCTCTCTCTCTCTCTGTCTCTCTGTAAGAGGAAGTGGCCATGCTCTGCAGGGTGCAGTCGCTTGCAGGAAGAGAGAGTGGAGGGGAGAAGGGGGAGGGTGTTTGCAGGCTGATCGCACACTCGACCACAGATGGTTGAGCAAGGCTACAAGAGAGTGAGGGAGCAACACGGGTGCAATAACAGAAAGACAGAAAGAGAGGGAGGGAGAGATTAAGAAAGAGTGAGGAGTGGGAGGCATTTGTGTTTCTGGTAGTATTGCAAAAGCAAAGGAGAGAAGAGCAGAGAGGAGATACAAGAGGAACGTCTTGCTGCCGCCAACAGATATTCTGCTGCTGTTTACTCTGAGCTCAAGGAACAGATGGACGCTCACATCTACTTCTGCAAGGATTTGAGATGAACCCACAGCACTGTTATTTCTTCACAGCGGGTCCTTACAGAGACAGGACAAAAGCAGGATGTGGCATTGCGTGCATCTCTTTATGAGCGTTTGGTTGTGGGTATAGCCGGTGCTCTCAGGTGAGCAGGGTTAACTTGAAACCAACCTGTAAACTGACTCCATGACACTGGCTTATCTATGCAAGGGAGATGGTTGCATGTTGTGGATATGTGTGTATGTTTAGCTGCAGATGACCAGGTGCATATGCTATGTGCATGCTTGTGACACCGGCATCAAAGCATACGCACACAGACACACACACGCGCGTCAGAAGGAAGTGACACGTCTGTGCTCACTCTCAGATTTCCTGGTCCTGTCTCTGGTGGCACGTAAAGTACGGAATCTGAGCTGAGTTCACCTGTTTCACCCTCACAGGTAGACCTGAAACTCTCTTGATGCATAAACAGAGGAGCGCTGACTTTTTCTGGATGAGTAAAGGACAGCTTGACATGTTCAGACTCTGACTGTGGCTGATTGTCACACCAGCCCTGCCTTTCGAGATAAGCCAGCATTCGCTCGAGCTGTCGACGTGCTTCTCTGGTGCTGTTTTAGTGCCAGAGACTGTCTCTGGACATCTCCATGACTGTTAATACAGTGCTGACCCCCTCCATGACCAGCAGTAACAGCATGAGCAGCGGGTACTGCAGCCTGGACGATGAGAGCGAAGACTTCACTTTCTTCACGGCCAAGACCTCGTTCTTCCGCAAGCCCAGACATACGGCCAAGGTACAGAATGGGGTTGGCGCTCTGCCGCTGATAGATGTGATTGTAGGTGCTAAGACAAACTCGAGTGAGTCAGATGGTGTTTTAGTTCGGCTGGAAAACAAACTGCCATATATATATGAAAAACAGCCAACTAGAAAGCAGAAGTATGTAGAGGAAGTAGCGGTGTGATGCTTGTGTAGGCCTCTAGGTGTGTGATTGTACAGGAGAGTGTGGGACGGGGTTACCGACATCTGTTGTGTAACACTGACACTGCTTGTCAACTTTGCTGCCTTCACTTGCTGCCTTGTAGTATCATCTCGCACCATGGACACAGAGATAACGTGTCTGCTGTGTTTTAGCGGTTGCACCGAGCTAATCACCTACAGCTAATCACCTACAGATTCCACGCAGGCTCTTTCGCTGCGCTGCGTGGGAGAGGTTTCCGTAGAAACAAAGCTGGTTTTTTTGCACTAGAACAAGTGTGTGTTGGCGCGTGTGTGTGTGTATAGGACAACTACTTAACTGTAACAGACCATTTTCCTAGTTACCATAGCAACCCATGGCTGTGTGAACACTATGCACACGCTTCCTGAAATTTGGTTTGGTATATTTGGTGATATATTGTTTATTGTATTTACTGTAAACACAATAAACAGACTCAACTTATGCTGCTGCTGGGAGAGATGAGTAACAGAGATGAAAATCTTGTAACCAAATAGACATTTGCATTCATGGAAATCATGCTCAACCCTCTTTACACACCGTCTTTGCTCTGACTGTATGATCTCTAAATAATTGACCAGTCTGAGGAGTTGGGGATGCTCCCGTGCTGAGACATAAGGGTGCTGTTGAGTGACAGTGCAGAAGCTGTCAGCTTGATGTCTCTGACACCGCACTGCCAAATAAAAATTCTGAAAAATATATATGGTAGCTGCGCTGTTAGCTTGAGAGGGAATGAGGCTACATCCCCAGTAGTAATTGAATTGTGTCCTCTGACATTAAAAGCAGCCCTGTGGCGTCCTGCATTGTCCCTGACCAATGAAAGTATCCTGTTTTTGTTTGACTATGAAAAAGAAATATGCAAAGATCTGTGTGGTATCTTGTGAGTATTTCGTTCACTGTATACGACATTTCACATTCAGATTCCTCAAAAGAGAGTTGATCCTTTCTTTATGGATTATTGCCATAGCTGAGTATTTTGCTCCACATAAGCCAGGCAGCTTTAATGTGTTTTTTGTCTGTGTATCACTTTAGAGCAGGAGCTACTGTGTGTGCAGATTTTTATGCACTAACCATACTAGACCCACAGCACTCATCATGGCACATGGACAAGAAACAAAGATTGAGGTGGACCACAGTATCTATATTATAGTACTCTTACTTTAATGAGTATTTCTATTTTGTTCAACTTAGAAATGTATTGCATTGGATTTTGAGTAGTAGTTAAGTTAAGTTGATTGCATCATAAGGACTGTATGTAGCAGACATAAAGTAAATTGTAACATACTGCATGGTGCATAACTATACATATAAATATAGTAGTAGTTTTTGGTGTTTCATTCTTTTCTCTTTTTTACAGTGTGCAACAGTAATTCTCAGTAAGAAGGGCAGTGCTGCCAGCAGTGCTGACACTCGGTAGTCTCTGAGCTGTGAAATAGAGTCAGCGTGTATGCTCTCAATCGTGCTTCTCCACCTTGACACTTGACCTAGTAAATGCGTTTTACTAATGCACGCTGTTATTTGAGTGTGTGCATGTGGTAGCTGAATTCAGTTCACGTTTTTGGGAGGACAAGTTTTATTATTTCACAGTTTTAAATTTAGTTCAGTGAGATATGATTGTGTCAGGTTTACTGGGTGACTGTAAGAGTCTAGTGTTCGATCATACATCCACACAGCATGTGGATCATTACGTTCAATGTGAGGAAAAGATGGTCAGGTTATACATATACATATACACTAACAGCTTTTTTTCCAGTCCTACGTAGTCTTGCCTACCTGAAGGTTTGTGTGTATTTGCATGACAGGTGCACACCTGTGTGTGTGTGACCTTATTTAACTGATTCTGTATCTTACACATTTAACCTGCCTTGAATGCAAACACTGGATAAAATGGATCTACCTCTGTCATCTTTAATATCATCACATAGTGACAGTGGTTAGTGGCTAGTTTTTCTGACCTTTACTGAAGAGAACAGCTGTGTCATTAGATGCACGTTGCTTCATGCCACTCCACGGTAGATGGTGTGGAAAAGTGACATAATGCGAAAAAATCAAAGCTTACAACAAGACTGAACCGTCACAAATCACATTCAGCAAAATCTGGCAGACCTCATAAGACATTGACATATAGGTACACTGAAAACCTATCACGCATGCAGCATCGCTCAGTTTATACAAAAGAGGGCCTGAGAAACACTGAATCACACCGCTTCACAATCAAGGTCGCTCACCAAGGGGCCAGTCCCTTCACAATGTTGGTGTTTCCTGTAACCACAGTACAGACTGCACACGTTTTCTCAGTGTTCACATCTCTGTGTGTCTGTGTGCTGTCGGTCATTGGCTCCAGTATGGCCTGGTCCAGTCAGGGCCGTGTCCCAGGACTTTGTGGAACTTTCGCAAAGGGAAACAACACTATTGTCCTGCCCTTATTGTCCTCCGATCACTCTCACTGGTATGCAGCAAGGGAGGGCAGGACACTGCCTCTGTAGAAACTTGCATATAAACACAGGAATTCCTGAAACTTTGTTTCACTTTGTCGCATTAGACTGGGAGGATTTTTGAATCCCTTGTCGTTTTCTCCCAACCACTGAGCGTACCATGCTCACTTGATGATAACCGAGTTTCACTTTAATTGTGTGTTTTTATTTCATTCTTACATTCATGTGCTTAGGTCCCTAGTGACTTTGTAGATACTGAACTAGCTCTGTTAATTCTATAGTTACCAAAAAGGTTTTTTGGTTGAGATTTTTATGTTCGGGTTGATCACAGTAGAATCAGCTTTCTTCACCGCTGCGTTACTGTTACATGGGTCTGTACCACAATGGTCGGACCATAATCGCACTGTGGATACGTCTGGAGAAAAAAAAATAAAAGCAGCAATAGTGAAAATCATCTACCGAGCAGTTAAACTCTCCTGTTGTAGCTGTTTCCATTCATGCATGTTACACGTTTTAACGTTGTTATTACCTCTAGTTACTAAATGTCGGCGATGAAAAGCAAAGCTACACTTGTGTGTGTGTGTGTGTGTGTGTGTGCACATGCGGGGATACGCGCATGCACGCTGCTTCAGCAGCAGCAGAAAGAAACCGTGGCTTTATCTCACAACCTGAGGACTCCCCTACAGAGACAATTGCTGTCCTGCATTCAGTCTTTCATGCACACTGACTTCCCCTCTCTCTGCCCCAGAAAATGCAAACGAACAGGAGAAAAGGAAAAAAAAAGCTATTGTGAGACAGAGAGGATGCATCCCACTGTACTATAAATAACCCAGTTAAACTCTGTGTTGCTAAGGCTGGCTCAGCAGCCACTCTTTCATCATTCCTTACCCTCTTACTCCCTTCTTTCACTGCCCCCAGACCACCACCCCCTCCCACTTTATGTATTCCTCACTCCCTCTCTTGCTTTTATTAGCAGTCAAAAAAGGGCAAATGAGTGACAGTGACGAGGAGACAATGCTTACAATATTCTTAGTGCTGTAATGCTCCATGTAATGCTGTATTTGCTCCATTCACAACATTTCCTGCGTCTGTGTGGAGCTGCAGAGTTGTGTAGCCCTGCACTGCCCTGAGACATCTTGGAGCATCTATACGACACCCGCCAGCTACAGTTAGAGCAGCAGCTTTTCTCGTTAGGAATGGAAAAGATGGAGGATAAGAGAGGGAGGTGTTTTCACAGACAACTGTTAATGAGAGAGACCACATATTTCAGGAAGTAGCCGAGAGGCTGTTCAGCCTTGTTTTATACCAAATGTGACAGCTGCTGTGGCCACAAGTGGGTTGGTCCACTTTCTGTGAGGGTGCAAAGAGTGAGGGTTTCTCGTCATTACAGTATAATAGCAGTCTATTCATAAAATTAGGTAAAAGAAGATACTCAGCACCATCTGCTGGTTAAAAGAAAACATTTCCACTACTACATATGAGTCTGTCAGTACTTATATATTTAATCTTTCTCTTCCATCATAGCAGAATGAGGCAAAGGAGGAAGAAGAGGGAGGGACAAGAGACTTGACAGAGCAAGAGGTGCAGACCAGAATAGACGAGTACAACGCCCAAGTCCTTGAAAACGGCATGAAACTGGTGAGTTGTAAAATGTACTGTATAATGTTAAACTGGCTTTGATACTGAACCTTTATATGTTCCTGACTTTCTTAATTTAATGAATAGAAACAGGAGGTAAACAGGCAACCATAGATAATTAGGAACAGAAAACATTAATATTATATATATATATATATATAACACATATTAATATTGATTAGGAGAAGTAGTGTGCGTGTGAGTGTGTGTGTGCGTGTGTGTGTGTGTGTATGTGTGTGTAGTGTTTTTCTTTCCTGTCATGTAGACATATAAACACAGCGTCGTCTGTCTCCACTCTTTCTCTCTGTGGGTTGCAGTCTTCAGATGGATCCTACACAGGCTTTATTAAGGTCCACCTGAGGCTAAGTAGACCAGTCACAGTCCTTGCTGTCGGCACAGCGGGGTCCGAAGGAGCATCCAGGCAGACGAGTGGCTGTAATCGAGCACCAAAGGACCAGGGTAATGAAAAAGGAGCATCTTTCTACCTACCATCCGACTGTGCGAAGCAGCTCCACATCAGCTCTCAGACCACCACTGGAGAGGTCATCCAGGGCTTGCTGAAAAAGTTTATGGTGTTGGACAATCCCCGCAAGTTTGCTTTGTACAGGCAGACGCACCGGGATGGACAGGGTGAGGACAACACGCCACTACTCCCCAGTTCACGCACAGAAGCTGTGCACAATAGAAAAGAAATGTTCATAAAATGTTTTCCTTTTTGTGTGAAGATCTGTTCCAGAAGCTTCCTCTGCAGGAGCGCCCTCTTCTGCTCAGGTTGATAGCGGGACCGGACCCAGAGCAGCTCAGCTTCACCCTAAAGGAGAATGAGACTGGGGAGGTGGAGGTGAGAAAGCACACAAATACACACAAAAATAAATCAAAAACAAACCGTATTCAGTTTGTTAGTTACTAGTGAGTTTCTCTTGTTTTCCCTTTTTCAACAGTGGCATGCGTTTTCTGTCCCTGAGCTGCAAAACTTTCTGGTAATCCTTGAGAAGGAGGAGGCAGAGCGCATGAGGGCAGTGCAGCAAAAATATGCTGTGTATCGTCAGAAACTACAGCAGGCCCTACAACAACATGACCCCTGACCCCTCCCCTGTCCCCTAACGACTTCAACCCAGGGAGAGACTGAACCTTTGAACACTGATCCCAACACCCCACGATCCGATTCAGAGAGTGAATGCAGAAAGGAATTTATCTCCACCCTCCACAACTGAACACAAACGTACTGTACCTGTGCACACATCACACACAGACCCTTTCTCAGGACACATTCAAGTCCCACCGCTACCCATGCATCCGCTCCTCGAGCACACAGTCGAGACTGAAAGCAACACGTAAGGCTACAGGGCGAGTGCTCTGCTAGCCGACTGGACAAGTAGTGTTTTCATTGCCAATGATGTGAAAGTCAAAAACGTGTTGGATCTCATTTGGGACTGATGTAAATCAGTGGTGTTTTTAAAAGAGTCCTTCTTCTTTTGCTACTGCTGCTGCTGCTACTGCAAGTGTTACTTATGCATGAATCTCTCAGCTCATCGAAACCGAAGGCATGACCATTACTTTTTTCCGCATCTCTTTGGGATGGAAGGACAATCATACTGTGTTTGTCTGAGCTTTTTCTTCTTGTTGGATTGTGTTGGATTATCACCAGGTGTATTCACTTTGCTGCTGGAATATGGGAGGCGTGTGTAATTTGTGAGGGAGGGGTTTAGGGTCAGCTTCTCCTGAAGAAGTAGAGCAACAAGAAGGAATGGAAAGATTCGAAGGCGAGATCCATTTTTCTCAGGGAGCATGTGTTGAGTGAGGAAGAAGCCCATTCAACCCTACACCACCTGATTTTAGCACACTTCAGTCTGTTCTCATTCACCCACTGACAGACAGCTCTTTAATCAGACGTTGTTACCACTCCTCTCCTTGCTCCTCCACACAGACACACCTGACCTTAAGCTGTCGAGAGAGGCAGTACACAGACCTTTACAGATTTACAGATGGTTATATTTGAATGTTGGATGATTTTTACACCAAAGCTCAGAGGAACAGACGTAAAGAGAGGACAAGAGAGATTAAATTAGAGGGGGTGTATGTAAAAATGAAACTGAACTCTGTTTTGCACATATATTTGCAGGTCACTGAATGGTCCACAGCTCGAAGGCCTGGGCATGTTTTTCTCTTATCATTTTCTTTCTTCTCATCACCTTCCATCCAAAAAAGAAACAAAAATATATATACAATTCATGATAATGGCTATGATGTACTAATGCTGTGTTTACCAAACATATGTATTATGTAGACACTGGACAAAGAATGACATAGTTTTACTGTTATTATTATGAAGACTAATATTCTTTTGGTACCATTCCTACTGCTGTGCGTGTGTGTGTGCGTGTGTGTGTGCCCGCTCCCATCTAGGCTCATCTAGGGCAGTGAGGAAAATGTGAATATGGTGTCTATGTATCATCAACACTCACTCATTGGGCCTCATTTGTCAAGTATTAAAATGAGTGCACATGTATCTTATAACACATTCTTACTGCAAATCAGGTTGTTTGGGAAAAACTATTTGGAGCGCATGCATCGTAAGGTTAATACGTTTACCAAACCCATACGCTCAGTCATAATCATTCTGGGATGAATGAGGTCTGTTGTCCATAAGCACATGCTCAGTGAACCCACGTTTAGTTTTCTGACACCACCACCCAAAGCCCAAGCTGTTCCTGCTGGCAGTGCCTTTTGTTTCATGTTCTCCTGTGTCTCTGCGGAAGGTGTGTTGCGGCACACAGGTGCCTGAGCCGATGTATGGGTGCTTTTGCATGTTCTTGGGTGGTGTTGTATCTTTGCTTTCTTTTTCCTCCCCCTAACTCTCATCAACAAGTGTGTGAGTGTGTTTGTGTGTGCCTGTGGTGTGTGTTATTTATTTCATGGCTCGCCCAATCCACGTGATATTAGGTCGAGGGTGTTGAGACTTGATGCTTTTTTGCAATTTATTTTGGTTTGAAGAAGTGTGTAAAATATATATCAGTGGAACTGTACAGAATATCGAAATGAAATAAAAAGGTCACCCGTTTATTGAAAAGTTCTCCTTTATTTGTGTCTCCTTTTACTAACGTCTAATCAGCTGCATAAACTATTACAAGTCCTCCTCAGCAGGTATCTAATATTTTTTGCTGTGTATCCTGAAGCTCAAAATGGCTCCTGTGTGTGTTTATGTGTTTATAGGTCTTCACTAACCTGAACACACTACCCAACTACCGCTACCGCTACTAAACAGCCTTTACAGATGTGTGGATCACCGAAAACTAAAACAGGTGTGAAACTAGAGAAACAGATGCAGAAAATGTAGTTTTAATAGGACGTCATTAGGGGCCTCTTTCTAAGAAGTGCTGATATTTGAATAACTTAAAATGTCTTCTCCACCACCAGTAGGTGGCGATATCTCACTAGAATACATTACATGTTCTAATGTATGCGTTCCAACCGAAATACACGTGATGCTGTTTTGATAAGCTTCACACAATAAGACATCCTCTATGTGAGCTGTTATTCACAATACAGTGAACAACAATGCTAATTCTGTTTCAAAGAGCATTTAAAATGAGGTGTCAGACCAATAAACTCACAGGTGTCAGTGTCTGTCACAGATGTAGGACCAAATACAGACAGAATCCCCAACCCCCATAAGGACCTATGGGTAGTTTGCATCTCTTGCTGTGGTTGTAAATTCCTTGGCTGGGATTAGAGTCCACATACTCACACCTTCAAACCTTTTGAGAGGAAAGTGCATCACCTTATAGGCATTGTCACCCTACTCTGTCTGTACACCACCACGGTTAGGCCTTAGGAGCTGGCTGCTTCCCAGAGGGCTGTCTAAAACTGTGTCAGTATGCTTATTTATGGCAGCAAATATAGCCAGACCTCTCTTCTCACCTCTGAGAAAGAGCTAAGATTAGCGTCACTCTCTGCCCAGCATGCATTGCTGTCTGAATATAGCCTGCTCGTCTTCTCATGCCCGGTCTCACTTAGTCTGTCGTCTACCCTTTGCCTAGCTATATCTAACCCTGCATAGGTCTCTGTATGCTCTCAAGTTTCAGTCCACATTTCAGGTTCCCTGACAGCGTATGCAAACAGCACAGTGTGGACGGGAGGCCTGCTTTGCCCTAATAAGGCTGCTGCTAATGTGCAATCAACCTGCAGCCTTTTTTTTCTTCATTAATACATTCACTGTCCAGTTTTTTAATATAACATTTAAGAAGCCTGCTGGAAACGTGACTCTGATCATCTATCATGGCTGCAGTTCAGCTGGTAGAGAGGCTCATCCAAGCGGCTGGAGGTTGGGTTCCCAGTTGCTTTAACATGTCGCTTCAAGTGTCCGTGGTCTAAACACTGAACCCCACATTACTTGCAAAGGTGTGCGTGTGGAGAAATATATGGATTATTGTGTTAGGCTAAATGCTACATTGATTACTACTAGAGCACACTGGTAAATTATTGTAAAATAATGGTCACACTTCAGTACAGTAATTCTGCAACAGTGTACTTCTAAATTACTTTAAATGTACTGCTAAATTAAACACATCTACTGTCACATGCAATTAGTAGTTTCATTTGATTCAGTGTCACTATATTTATTGGATTTGCGGCTTCAAATGTGCAACATTAATAAGGCTCAGAAACATGTGAATATGGTAAAGTGGTTTAGAAAAGTTCAACAACAACATGGACAAAAGAATTTGGTGCGTCTAGGGAAAAGCCAGAGCTCTTAATGGTTTTTTGGTGGGAACCAGAACTAGGCTTAAGTGAAATAGTTTGTATTTCTTTCAGATTTGTTTTGTCACATATTTTTATCCCTGTGTTGTCCTCTGTGTCTTTACTTTGCTTGGCAAGTGTCTTGCTCAAGGACACACCTGGTATGGGGGATTGGCTATCAGTCTGGGCTGGGATTCAAACCTGCCACCTACTGCATCCCAGTCTGATGCTTATCCTACTGAACAACTGCAGCCAGTACAGCAGCACACGGCAGCTTCAAGGTGGTCCTAGGTCATCCCGATGGTTTTACCTGTGGGATCTTACCCGTCATAGGCAGACGAGTCAACATTTGACCTCAATCGAGTTAACTGAGATATAACTACTTCAGCTCTGAGGATCTGCTTGTGCCTGACCTTTTTTATGGGACTCGGGCCCCTTTTAATTTGTTACTCTGAAACTGAACTTTAACAACTGAACAGCGACTTCAGGCCTGGACGTTAATGAGCAAAGAGGTGTTGGACAAACTCCTAATAACGACGAGACTTGCTGTCTTACATATCGTTCCAGGTCAGGCCTGGTCTCCACACACTGTCTCTCATGGGAGGAATGCTAGGTGCAAATAAATATCACTTGCAGGTAAGTGAATTCACGTTTATCCCAACACAGAGTGGTTCTACTAAACAGAAAAAGACAAGTAAAACATTTAGCTGTAAAGTGAGTGGTCTATATGGAAATGATATGAGAACAAATTCTGTCCTTCCATAAAAACAACTAATGTTCCATTTTATGCAAATACTCAGCTATGATGTTGGTTCTGACACACAGAACTGAACACCAGTGGTGTAACCGTGGTGACCTATTATACCATATAGTAGCATAGAATAAAGCTTCCCATACGTAGTTCAACTGTTTATTTAAAGTAGAGTGAAATTAATTTTTTTAAAATGCACTACAGAAGAATCTTGAAAATTTAAGAATCTTTTACTTTAGCGTCATGTGCCAACACAAAAGAGGTCAGCCTTAACTGTACAACTTTTGTTCTACTTTTTTTCTCCCATAGTGGTTTTACACCTCTCTGTACCTTTTTGGAGGGCGCCGCCGACCTCTGAGCTGTATGTTTCCAGTGTACAGTTACTGGTCCAATCAACCTGCCTAGTGTTTTGACTGCTGCATACTGTTCTTCTTTTCCCTTTCCTCCTCTCACTTACCTTAATCAGTAGAAGCAGATCCACCATCCTTATTGAATTTAAAGATAATATCAGGCTTGGGAAGTCTGTGTTGATCAAATCATGCAGATAACTTCTGAAGGTAAATCAATCAATGAATAAAAACGTAATTTTCTCCAAGAGGCAACTGTTTGCGTGACAGTGCAGTAACAGTACACAGACAAGATCAGTCAACATAAAGGATAAATATTTTCATCACCGGGTCAACAAGTGTTGACATGGTCAACTCTTAATACATCAACTTGGTAGCAGAGGGTAGAAAAGGGTGTTTGTGAATTTTGTAAATTTGCAAATTTCAAGATTTCTTTTATTATTTTTTATCTTTATTGGAGACCCTCATTCGTTCTTTGTGTGAATTGCAAGAGGTTCACAGAGGTGTGTGTGCTAATTAGAATGTGCTTTATAATTTAAACTGATATGTAAAAGATTACATAGCCAGTAAAGTTAATGCTACTAATTTGTAAGGTTGTTATAACAGCGTACTCATAACGTTTCACCTTATATTTACACAGATTCAGGGCTGTGGTCTCCATCTCTTACTTGACAACTACCAAAGAATGTGATATCTTATAGAAAAAATGATTTCAGCTGAGAAAGAAATATTGGCACCTGACTGCTGCTTTAGATTAGATTTGGAGTGTGAGCCTTTCTTCTCGATTACATTTACTTAATGCTTTGTGTGATGATCACACAAACTGCTCCCTAAAGCATTAGAATAAAGTAGCCATTCATAAAACTATGTGTGAGTGCTTCTCAGTGTTATGAAGCAAACTTCCGCACTGCCGTGACATGGGTTGGGCGCTGGGGGGCGCACTGCTACTAACTGTGCGAATGCGAAGCGCCGCCCTGCCCCCTCCCTCCTTCCGTTTGCTTGCTGACTCCGGGATCAGTGAAGACGCCCTTAGCAACAACACGCAGCCGCGTCGAATAAGACAGTCTAACCACAGAGAAGAAGGATTAAACACAGCAGATTCATTTGCTGCACAGAGTACAGGTGAAGCTTTCCTGTAGAGCGGGTGCTCCGCTTGTAAACATGGGGCATCGGCACAGCTAGCCTATTTTGGCTAGCCATCCCCGAAGACGAGCGAATCGGCCCCGAGCTGCCCCGAAGGAGGACAATCCCAGGGACGCGGCGAGTGGTAGCATCTCTGTTTGTTAAGTACACAGTCAGCCAGCCGGGAATAAGCACGGGAATGGTGCTCTGCATCGACATACTGTACCGACAGAGAAAGGCGAGGGGCACACGGGTCAGACCACCGAGCTGTAACTATTTTTACCAGCGGGAGCGGCTCTCGGGCGGACGAGTGTTTTTGTTGCCGTGTGAGCTAGCTGGCTAGCTAGCTGAAGGAAGCGACCCCCACCGCCTGCTCAGGTTTTTCAAACTGCAGCCACGGCTACTGTTAGCCAGGGCGAGTGTGAGACCAGCACACACCGCGGGACACACGGCTTTTGTTTCATTCAAAAGGGGAAGAGTAAAGGGTCATCAGACATTTTAGGAGAGTTTAGTTCAATTTAAACTACAGCTCAAGTTAAACTTACTGGGACTCCTTTTTAGCAAACACGACCGAGCACAGCGGTGTAAATGCTGCTAGCTGAGTTCGCTACGTGACTTTAGTCTGAACATCTGTTTTACTTTTTACTTCGGATGCTGGCATCACTTCTTAGTTACAACCATGATGATAATAAGCAGAAAACCAGAGGGCCCAATAGCCACAGGTAACCATTAAAGTGTTGCACTGCTTTGTCTTTGTTTCTCTACTCGTTGTGCACTGGTGTCGTTAAATGTTCAATCTGCTGAGGAAGAGTTGGATGATGACTCGTTTTGTTTCGTGGTTTATTGTAGAAACGTGTAACTGTCACGTCATGTCCGTGCACAGAACGGACAGCTGTAGATACGTGAGTTTGTAAACATGTTTTTTTTTTTTTTGCTTCGCAACTCCCTGTGAATCACAAGACATCTGTCTGTGGGTGACTCCACGTCTCCCTCGTCAGATAACGCTGTCCTATCAAAGATTGATAAGCGTTTATGTCCATGTTTGTTAAAGTATAGTCACGTTGATCTGGCGCTTCTGTCACATCTACCGTGTGCTTTACATATTATCTAAGGGGTGCCACTTTGTACAGGACACCAGGAAGTGGAGTACAAAAGCCGTGAATTTACCACCACATTCACACCCACACGTTTAGTGACACATGATCTGCTCTACACGTTTGTGTGTGTTTGCTTGAACCTTGTTCTTTACCCAGTATTGTGGAGAGGAGGGGTTTAAACAGTGTGTAGAGCTGAACGCCAGCTGCACGTTTGATTGCAAATAAGTTTGTGCGCTGTGCTTTCCCCACCATGGTTTGCTTAGACAACAAAGTCAGATGTTGTACAGAACCGTCTGATCCCCCTGCAGAGTGATTAGGGGTTTGCAGAGGACTAATGGAGTCTGTGCTTGCCTCATATTGTGTGTGTAGCCCTAATGCCTCTGTTTGCTGTGCTGTGCAGGTCTAATGCGCCTGTATCCAGGCAGCAGGTCTAATCTGTCCCGGAGCTGGCCGTTTGACAACCTAGCACTGGGAACATGGGCTGTGACGCACCTGCACATGGTTACTGCGTTCTCATGGGGTAGTCAGAGAGAACCTCAAACCTGCTGTAGCAGGGGCTTTTGGTAATGAGCTAATCTGGCAGAATAGCTGCGTGAATGGCTTATGTTAACCAGCCAATTTCAGTCATAACGTGTACAGGTGTATTGCTTTTGTAAGCTCAGTAGCTGTTGAACAGCTGGTTGATGCAGGTTTGTCATCTGAGTAACAGACCTCCTCTGACAGTCCCAAAGATTCCCCTCATTCATCTGCTCTTGTCGGTATCATCTCAAATGAGGTGCTTGGCCTAATGCCACAGAGGTGAGCACGAACACACGGTGCTGTTGAATGATGTGCCCACGTCCTTTCAGATGAGCTCTATTTCTGAGCACACCTGGTGTGCACTCGGCCTGAATGGACAGATGGACAGACGGAAAGATGCTGTCGTCACAGAGGCATCTGTTCCCCCCTTTAGGCCAATAATACCACTTGCAGAGCTTGCGATCTGGGACCATAAGCACTGTCTAAGCTGGTTAGGTCGTAGCCCTGGCCTCGGGTACAATGTATTGAACACAATGGATCAGTAGTGTAACTGCCTGTAATGGCCTTTTTTCAGTAAATGTGGGTTAGAATGTTGTTGTTGTCTTTGGGAGACAATATGCCTTCCCACTGGTCCACAGAGAGCATTGTAATGAGGGTGTCCTGCTGAGGTTAGCTTTAGGGATTTGCTCAGTCTCACCTTTGTTTTACTCTTAAGTCAGACTGCTATGTTAATTAATGACCTAATCAATGGTACTTTGGTTGATCTGTCCAAAGATGAATTGTCCACCTTGGTGGACTTTCTGTAGATGCTAAGCCTGAACGATTTCTCAGCTTTTATCCAGGAGTGGTTCTGTTGCAGATTTGATTTTCACTCTGGTTTATTTGTTCGGTTTTGTTCCCAGCACGCCACGGCGACGGCCTGTATGACTCGTACATGAGGACAGACCACATCCTTAAGGACGACGCAGACACAAACAGTCCATCTGGGCTGCCCCCTGTGCCCAAACACACAGTGAGTATACACACAAATGCATATCCACCGTGCAAGCAAGGCCTCATTTCCTGTGCTGAAGCACATTCTGTCTCCAGACATCCTGTTCCTTAGAGAAGTATTCCCCACTCAGCCATGTTTCCATTCATCCAATTTCCCTTTTTTATCTGTAATGTAATGAAAGTTTGGTCCCCTTAAAGGAAAACTGCTCATAATCATGTGAGCAGTATTGATTGATTCCTGAGGGGATACAAGAAGGTGTGTTGGAGGTTGCAGTTCTCCATGGCTGTATCATGTTAGGTAAAGTGAGGGAGTCATTTCTGTCGCCAGCTAAAGTAAATGCCGATACAGATGTTGATCAACATATATAAAATGCACGCGCAGGGATCCATAGGTAAGAAGCCGTCACCTTTTTGCTAATTGGTAAATAATTGGTTTGTTTCTGAAAAGCTGTTTTGGCAGAAAATGCAAACACAGACAATAATTGTCACATGATGCCACACCAGCCAAGAAAAAAATGCTGGTTTGATAAATTGTAAAGATTTATTGGGCTTGAAAATGTGACCCACAAAAAAAAACCCCAATCAACATTCTCCCCCTCCTCCTCTGTATGTCAGCTCCAACCGTGGGCTTGCAGAGAGTTTGGGCCGAGTTTTCTGTGCTCCTCCTGTCCTGCTTTCTTTGTTTTTTCTGTCACGCTTTCAGAGATTATGTCCTCTGTTGTGTGTGACAGGGGCTTGCTGTAGAGCACAATGCTGTGAGAGCTGCCTCGTGTTCGGTAAAGTAATAGGACCAGTGTCGAGCTTGTCGACTGCTGGAGGAAGAGACAATGTAATAAAATAAATCGTAGTAGCACTCTT
Source organism: Microctenopoma stevenorrisi (assembly GCA_032270685.1). Lineage (NCBI taxonomy): Eukaryota > Metazoa > Chordata > Actinopteri > Anabantiformes > Anabantidae > Microctenopoma > Microctenopoma stevenorrisi. The sequence continues at coordinate 8,726,337 of JAUMTR010000022.1, forward strand.
TCCTCCAGTCAAAATATTCTATCAAAGATTGAGGGAGTGAACGGCTTCTATCAGCGCTGCCATAGACATAAATGTTGCTATGCCTGTGACTGAACTGACTGTTGTCTGTGTGAGAGGTTCGCATTTTCCTGCTCTGTCCTTGTATGTGCTGGAGAAGGAGAAAAGCGTACTTGGTTGTTTGTCTGATAGCAGAAGAGATTACCTCTTCTCCATCTGTTGCACCATCAGGATTTACCCTCCACTCTCTGTATAACCTGTAGATTCATACTCTGGTTTTCTTCAGAACATGTACTGTTTTCATTTCTACCAGTCATAATCAGTCACAGCTTAGATTTTTTTTAATCTAATGTCAACATTTTTATCTGTGTGTGAGTAAGGGGGCTCAATCAATGACATTGACTGTATTTGTAGTACAGCTTTGGAACAACAGCTGCAAGGGACCCTGGGTCAGCAGTAGGGCTGTTGTAATATGTTATACTATATGGTTGCATGGCATGTATAGAAACCCATACACCCCACATTCCACATTTATTTTAGGACTCAAACTTACAACACTGACACGCTCCAAGCTCAGTCCTCTTTCAGTTGACCATGTCAGCACCTACTTTTATAGCAAGTTTCCCTGTCATGTTTTCTTTATCAGCTGATGTGGTTTGAGCCAAAGGCCTGCCCAGCTGCGTGGTCAAGCTGAAGCCAAAGGCTCAACAGGGTAGCAGAGTGAACTAATGAGAACTAAAGAGAAAACATTAGGCCCTAAACCGCCTTTCTCTCAGACCAGTCTGAAAATAAGAAACTGTGGCACCTAAAAAGACTGTATATATATATATACGTCTGTATATAGGAAGGCCATGCTGAGTTTATGTTGGCGTGTCTTATTAACAGCCACGCTGCTTCTAGAGTTTAAAAGTATAATCTAACTTTAATGACTGTCATTTCCCCTGTGCTCCATAATCTTGTGGAGGGTTCTTTCCACTTGTGAGTAGAGAGGGAAAGAGAGACACAGTGAGGAGGAATGAATTCCTGGGGAGGCTGAAATGAAGCCGTTTACTGGCAGGCCGCGCTCGACTCTAGAGCTTTCCCTCAACTCTTCTAAACTTTTAAGTCTGTTTGTGGGCAAATAGGGAGATTGTTAAATGTACAATGTTTGTTTACCTCAGATAACATTTTAATCTTTTTGTGTTAATCTGCAACATTTTAGTAGCAAATTCTAGTGACTGTGGCTCAACACTGTTTGCAGTCATATTGAACTGCGATCACATTTTTTTTTGATTCTATCAATATGTTATATGCTGGACTTAACAAGTTAAAGAATTACCACAGTGTTTGTTTACAGTTCATTTCAAATACACATATCAAACTTTATTTACTGTCATCCTCATTGTTCCTTGTTAATTCCTCTGTTTGAAAAGGCGTAGGCTAAAGTTTAAACTTATATCTCCCTACCCCTTTCATACACGTTATAGCTATCTTCTAATGCCTCAGCAAACTATAAGAGTAGCATAGATGAGATGTGTCTTTCAGTTTGTTAACAACTAGGATACAAACAAATAGGTGAGGAGGTGATTTGTTTAGCGTGTGTTTACCTGGAAGTTTTGTTCTTTTGAATTAGTCATCAGACTAGTTCTAGTAGATCCGGTTGTACTGGTTTACCTTATGCTAGCTGCAACTCTGCCAGGGACTCTGCACCTGATAATAAGCATAGTAAAGTAAGCATAGCTGTTTATCTGCTCAGCATATGTCATAACATAGCAGCACGTAAGCCAGAGCTGCAGAATAGTTTAGCTTTTTAAAATGTTTGTGTGAGTTCATCAGGTAGTTCTCTATGCACTCTCTCAGTGTTTCATTTGTACAACCACAGCCAAATCATTTCCACCGTGGCACCTGTTAGTGTGTTGGATAATATGTAAATTGTGTATGTGAAGTGCTGCCTTTGCTCCCTATACTCGCACGAGCAAGTGGTGTTTTATCGCATAGATCAAGCATAAAATACCAACATGTTTAAGGTTAAAAAAGTAACTTTGTGCTGTGTTATTTTTAGTTTCATCTTTGTTGTGGTTGGAATCTGAGCCAGGTTACAAGTAGCTCTTTGTTGTGCACCGTGTGTCACTAGACTGTAGAAAGACAGAGGAGTGGTCACTTCACTCTATCAAACGCATTCATGCAACACAATGAGTTACATTTGATTATTCAAATGCTTTCTCTTTGTCTTTTGTCTGTCTTTTTCTTTCTTTGTCAGGCTCTCGGTAACAAGGCTGTAATGAGGGATCAGGTAACTGTACGAGGTACCCAGCTGAAGGTCAAGTACCTGTATGAAGACTCCACTAACAACCGAAAAGTCAGTGCGATAACCACAGCAACCACTCACAACATTGGGACCACTGGTCAGATGCCCGTTAAACCTGCACCAGTCTCTGGCCTATCCAAGGAACGCAGTGTAGACAGGTGAGAAAGATGTACACACAAAGACATCAAAATATCTCTCAAAGCCATGTTTAGTTGCTACAAAGCCTGTAAAACCCGAGACAATTTTAGGTCACCAGGTATCTTTTATGATTGTTTCCCACAGCACTGACTCAAGCAAGGGCTCCACTGAATCGAGTAAGGGTTCCACCGAGTCCTCTGTAAATGGAGTTGGTAATGGAGGGAACAGTGGGAAGCTGTGCAGCCCTCTCACTTCTGACCAGGCTTTGAGACTATACCGATCTCAACTCACCACACTGGAGCAGGGAGAGATCCACTCCTTCCCAGACATCTACTTTGTGGGGCCCAATGCCAAGAAGAGGCCCGCTGTTGCTGGGGGCAACAACAACTGTGGATATGACGATGAGCAGGGCAGTTACATTAACGTCCCCCATGACCACCTGGCTTACCGCTACGAGTTCCTCAAGGTCAGAAGTGTTTTCATACTCTAAAGTGTTGAAGAGTTAAAAGATGTTGAGTTTGTGTAAAACTAAAATGTGGTGTCTGAGGTCATTTTCCCACTTTTTGCCCTCTTCAGATAATTGGTAAGGGTAGCTTTGGCCAGGTGGCCAAGGTATATGACCATAAACTGCAGCAGCACCTGGCTCTGAAAATGGTGCGCAATGAGAAGCGTTTCCACCGGCAGGCGCAGGAGGAAATCCGAATCCTGGAACACCTGCGTAAGCAGGATCGTAACGGCACCATGAATGTCGTGCACATGCTCGAAAACTTCACTTTCCGCAACCACATCTGCATGACTTTTGAGCTGCTGAGCATGAACCTGTATGAGCTCATCAAACGCAACAAGTTCCAGGGCTTCAGCCTACCATTGGTCAGGAAGTTTGCACACTCCATTCTGCAGTGCCTGGAGGCTCTTAGCAGACACAGAATCATCCACTGTGACCTCAAGCCAGAGAACATCCTGCTCAAACAGCAGGGTCGAAGTGGCATCAAGGTGGGACACTTGGCACTTCAGTGGATGTTGGTATGGCTTCCTACATCTGACGTTGACGGTCACTCATGAAATCCTTTTTTGTTCTGTCTTTGCTAGGTGATTGACTTTGGTTCCAGCTGTTTTGACCACCAGCGTGTGTACACCTACATCCAGTCTCGCTTCTATCGGGCTCCAGAAGTGATTCTTGGTTCACGGTACGGCCTTCCCATTGATATGTGGAGCTTTGGGTGCATACTAGCAGAGCTGCTGACTGGCTACCCCCTATTCCCCGGTGAGGACGAGGGTGACCAGCTGGCCTGTGTCATGGAGCTGCTGGGCATGCCTCCACAGAAGGTTCTGGAGCAGGCCAAGAGGGCAAAGAACTTCATCAACTCCAAGGGCCACCCACGCTACTGTGTAGCCAATACTTTACCCACCGGAGCCACTGTGCTAACTGGGTCTCGCTCCCGCCGGGGCAAGATGAGAGGCCCTCCAGGTAGCAAGGAGTGGAATGCTGCACTCAAGGGCTGTGAGGACCCCACCTTTACTGACTTCATAAAGAAGTGTTTGGACTGGGACCCCTCATCTCGCCTTACACCTAGCCAGGCCCTGAGGCACCCTTGGCTATATCGCAGGCTGCCTAAGCCCCTACCTGGGACTGAGAAGAGCCAAGGGGCCACGGTGAAACGGCTCCCTGAGCATCACAGCACCTCCTTCCCGTCTATCCTGGCCAAAGGGGGACCTGGCTTAGGCACCACAGCTGCCCACAATAAACTGAGAAGCAACATGATGGGAGACTCAGGGGAGGCAATACCTCTTCGCACAGTCCTACCCAAACTTGTCTCTTAGAGAGAGAGAGAGTCCTCTAATCTCCTCTCTCCCTCTACTTCCTCCTCTTCTCCGCTCCTCAGGAGGAGTGAGAGTACGGGAGGAATTGGAGCTTAGGTTTTAAAACTTGTTTGGTTCTTTTGTTTTCTGCTGAGAGGTGTGGACACCCCTAGTTCCTGGTTTTTAATACTAGCCGAATAGAGTGAAAGAGACAATAAAAGAAATGTTCTGAAAAAGATTTTTATACAAAGGATTTCCTTGAGTTGGCTGTGAGATTTAAGTATACAGCCAGGTGATTTCATATAGATAATGCTTTTTTAAAATGACTTTCTTGTGTGAGTGGACAGCTTGGTCAAATAAGCAACTGTTTTTAACCCGTGTGCGTGTGTGTTCTCACATGAGTGTAGCATTTTAGTAAAACGCACTCAAGCACACCTGCACTGTCACTTGCCTCACTTCACTCTTAACCCTTGTAGGACACCACACTTTCTGGGGAAGTTTATATATCAATGACACTTGAAAAGGGCTACAGAGATTATTATTATTATTAAATCAGGTTAGCAAAGGCTTGTTAGGCCAACAGGACTTAATAGGATGCTCTAGTTCTGGGCCCTGCATACTGACACAGGGATTGGCATTATGTAGTGGACAATTTGGAAATGTTTTTTAGCAATAAGTCTTTGTCGTCTTTTCTGATTGTGGTCCTTTGTTAGCTTTCCTGATCCCTGGTGCCTGCATGTCAGCTCAGTATGTCACGTTAGCATGTGTGTATGCTTTTGCTTTGTGGTGCTACTGTGGGCGCCGTGAGAGGCCATAGAACAACACCCCCCACCCCCAGGCCTCCCAACTTCCCCATTTGAGCAAAAAAGTTGGGATAGTAGCTCCACATGAGTTCTGTCATACTGTCACACGTACTGGTACTTTTGGTACTTCACAAACTGGTTTGAGTGAGTCTGCTCCATATAAAATCCTACACAGAGGGAGAGGCGGACAGCTGTGAGTCATTGCACATACACCTGCGGGGCGATTGCCAGGAAAGTTGTCTTTGGAAAGTTAAAAGTTTGTATGAATGCCACCTGCTTTTGCCCTCTAACACTAATTGGCTGCTGTGAGTGTTGACAGTGATGCTTTCTTCCTTCTGGGAGAACGGTGCAAAGCGAGAAAGAGCATGCGATATTGTGAAGGGTGGAAGCCAATATCTTTTTTCCTCTGGTGGTGGTGTAGAGGAGATTATAGGATGGGCCAGTGACAAAGGAGGGTTTTTTATGGTACTGAAGAAAGTGTTTCTCAGGGAGACATACTTGATACATCCCTTAATCCTTACACTGTGTTCCACTTACGAGTCCCGACTGTGGATGAATATACATGCAGCTCTGGCCACTGAAAGCGAGAGTATACAGTGTGTGGCTGCAAAGGGGGGGTCTTCACGCTCCACAATCTGACCTAGATTTTCTCTCCACCCCCACCATCTCTCTGCCCCTCTTGTTTTTTTTTTCTCATTCTGGCTCATGTAGGGCAGGGAACCTCTTACATTCACGTGCACATTGTGAATTATGGTGCTGTCCAAAATGCGCACTCGCAGAAACACGTCAGGTGCATGTTGGTGTGGACCACACCACTCCAAGAATACTGTCTCTCGCCCCTCCTCTTTTAAGTGAAACTGTCAGGGATTTCTACTCTGTGTTCCATTTTTTATAGAAGTGCTTTCTATTGCTTTTCACTTCAGAATACCAGAGGACGTAAATTGCATAAGCAGAGAGAAGAAGACAAAGTCCTATACTGTCATGTTGTACTAGTGGTGTGTGTTAGTAGGAGGCTGTTTGGTGTTCCAGCATGAAATCACAACCTGTTATCAGACTGAGTGACTATGTGAAGAGAAACTGTACAGTAACCAAATGAAGTTGTGATTTTCTAAAGAAAATAAAAATGATTATGAACAACAGACTTTCTCTCTGGTTATTTCTGGTTTACTGCAAAAAAAAAAAAAAAATTATAAAACTAGCTAGGTTAGATATATAAAGCAGTAATGTATTTTATGCAATATTGTCTTTTTATATCAAGATCTCAGCCAGTTCTCTGACCTAACATCAAGTGATACTGACGCTGTCCTGTACTACAAGAAAGCAGGAATGCCGAAAAAGATAGAGCCACACTCATTAATTACATGTCACCCAGGATATAGCACATTATCTAGAAGTCATAGGCTGCAGTAACCTCTCACCTAATTAGCACTGGAAAATAAGATGTTATTATGGCAATGCCCTCCTCGGGTGGTAGCTATATAGTTAATGATGGGTACAGGTTTGTTTAAAGTGAACTAATTGGTCCGAGTTGATTAGGCTCGTGCAGCTGCGGCTGCGTCCACCACGTTGTGAAGTGGAAGGGGCTTGTTGGATGTATAGCTATGTCACTTCCAGGCAATACAGAATCTCTGTGTTGTCATTCCAAGAAAGCTGCACATCCATTCTGTCAGTTTTGGCGTTTGCTGACTCTCGATGCAGTTCAGTCTAACTTCACACTTCGTCTTGTAACACATCACTTTACAGTCACATTTAAGGCTGCTTCATTGAAATGAAAACGGCATGTTGGACCATCCATGCAGTAATCGTATTTATCCTATCACTCAGATTAGTTTGTGTCATAATGGGCCTCTATTTTTTTCTGTATTTTTCTATTCCCTATACCTTCACCAGTCTGTCTTGTAGCCCATCAGTGTGGGAACAGAATAAATGGATGACACAACCAGAAATACTCCCGTGAGTAAAAAAGTGGGAAAAGGCACAGGACAATTAGGTAATGATGACAGTGACAGGTCTTCTTCGTTAACACTGATGATTCATGAATCACTCACAGGCTGATGTCCCAAGGGAACAAGTCAGGTATGTACGCAACAGGAAGATGAAGAGGAGGAGGAACCGGCTGAGCAGCGAGACATCAGAGCAGTGGTGTGTGTTAAGTGGGTGGTTGTGTATGTACTATTAACTATGACCCAGCTATTTATTGCCAGCTGATCTTGAAAGTATGAAGGAGGTTTCATGGCAAAATGACGTGTTTCTCATCAGCCTGGGCTGAGTCTTTGTTTCCATCAAGAACAAGTCAGCTTTCCCGAGTCATTATGTTTTTGCCATGATATCATCTTAAACATATCATAAACAAGCAGGCAGAGTGATGATGGGGTTTGAACTATAAAATAAAATGAATACAAAAAGTTCTGTCTTTGTTTCTCCTTGTCTCTCTAATAAAGTAAAAGCGGATTAGCTCAATCCCATTACACATCAGCCCTGTCACCCTCTCGCCATATGGTCTAAGGCTACTCCATCCCAGATTCACTATGACACACTGACTTCTCTTCTCTGACCCACACACATCTGATGCCTTCTCTCCGCTCAGCCTATAAAAGAAGGATTCAGCAAGTCAACCTAAGTCTGCAGACCATATGGAGCCACAGCAGGTTTTCTGATCACAGAAATAAACAACAGGTCTTTGGCTGCCATGCAGGTTAAACGATCTTGAACTGCTTGTGTCGCTTCCTCTTTTTCTTTTCTTTTGAATGCAGATACCTGTGATCATTTGCTGTGTCTTAAATCCATTTAGTTTAAAGCCTTGATTCTGCTAAGATTCATTGTCATCTAACTTAAATAGTATCCAGGCTTTTACTCATTTTTGGTTTTATTTGTTCAGGTGTGAGATCTGTCAATTAGACTGAAGGATTGTTTCTTCATTCCTCATCACAGCATTAACAAATAAAACCCACGTTTCTTTCATTGTTAAACACCAAGCAAGGTAAATGGCACCATAACACTGAAACCACTGCCAGGTGAAGTGAAAAGGACTGGCACCAATGATTATTTTATGATAACGTCTGTCGAAAGGTGGGAAACATAAGGCAGCAACTGAACAATCAATTACTGAAGTGTGTGAGATGGGAGACATATGCAAGCATAGTGATCTGAGTTACAGGGGACAAATTATGACGGCTGTAGTCTCAGTATGCTGTAAAACTGCAAAATGGTTGAAGTGATCCCACAGAAAAGCTAATGTAGCACAAAGCGGCTTCAAATGTAATGCTGGTTATGATCGACAGGTGCCAGGTGCCTGGCTTTATTATTATATTATTTTACATATGCTGTTGTAAAAAGACAGAAAAGTTGCTTAACCTGTAGGTATGTGGCAGAGTGACAGATGTGCCCTGGCAGACTTTAAGGGTTGCCCTCATTACGAAACCATACTGCTGGTATTTGCTGTTAACAGAAATTCTTTACGTGGTTTTCTTGATGCCACTGCGCGTTGTCTAGAGTGAAACCAGAACAGTGACTCACAGCACCGCTGCTCGACACTCTCCTGTTTACAGAAACCTTTTTTTTATTTGATCTTGGAAGAGACAGTATAGTCACACACACACGGTCCTGGGTCACAGAGTGCAGACACACCAGAGCTATGTGTGTCATCTGGCTACAGCACACTGGGACAGCTGAGGTTTGAACCAGGCGATTCAAGCACCAGCACACACAAACACACAGAGGAGACACACGTCCCCAACTTGCACCAAAGTAGAATACAGCCTGTTGCCTCTCACTCATACACACACAACGACACACTCACAGCTGAGCTCACATACACAAATGCAGAGCTGAGCACATGTCTATACAGGCTCAACAGATGCAGATCACTGGGAGAGGTGGGGTTGTGCTCCAGGAATATTTGCCCTCCCAACCCACCAATCTACATTCCACACAAATGGCAGGGTGGAAGAACTCTGCATGTGTGCATGTTGTCTTATTAATATTATCATCATGATTATTATATGCTAGGTTTACTGAGTGCAGTGTTGGTCAGCTAGCTTAGCTAATATAGGCAGGGAAATCCTCACAGTTTAGACTGAGCATCCATCTCAAAGTAATGCTGAGAAATGAGTTCATGCATTTGTTACTTCTAGATTGGACTGTTGTAATTCATCACAGAGGATGTCTCAATTTATTAATTTATTAAAACAGTTAATCCAGAATGCTGCAGCCAGAGTTCTGATTGGAAGAAGCAGAAGAGATCATATTTCTCTCCCTACATTAGCTTCTGTCTGTTGGCTCCCTGTAAAATCTATAGTATTTGAAACCCTTCTCCTAACATACAAAGCACTTAATGATCAGGCCCCCATCTTATCTTAAAAAACCATATGGCCTCAGCAGAGCACTTCGCTCTGAGAGTGCTGATTTATTTGTGGTTGCTAGAGTTTCCAGATGTAGAATGGGAGGCAGAGCCTTCAGCTATCCAGCTGCTCTCCTATGTAACAAGCTCCCTCGTTACGTTCGAAAGGCAGACACCCTCGCTAACTTTAGACCTTCCTTTTTGATTAAAGCTGTCAATACTGCCAGTGGCTGTGTGTCTTCTCTCTCGTGTAATTATGCATCTTCTTTTTTGTCCCCTTGTCTCAGTACATCTCTGCAGGAATCCCCAGCATGGAGCTGTATGATATCCGGTGTGCAGCTGCTGACCCTACCAACTGGGACTGTTGGGCTTTTCACATTATTCTGTTTTGTTTATATTTCGTACAGTCTTAAACCTTACAATGCAAAGATTTGCCACTATACAAATAAAACTAAATTGAATTGAAATTATTAGTTTTCCCAGGTTTGGATTTGTTTTTTTGGTGATAGCTGAAACCTTATCTGCCAGTTTGTTCCTATAGTTACTATATTTCCTGCCTGCATAGGCAGCCCCCACATTTGGGTTTTCAGTTTCCCTGTCTTGTTTACATGACCTGCCTAGGTCAGAGTTGGGACTGGAATAGAGGGTGAGTCACCCCCTGTCTACAGACGATGAATCTGACTGTCTGTCTCTTTCTCTTTTATGTGTTTGTGTTTATGTGTGTGTACGTTTGCATCTGTTTTTAAATTTGTGTCTCTTCAGTTCTCTCATACCCTCAGCGTAGCAGGTCTGCATGGCAACACTTTGATGAGAAGCGACACATCATTTTGTAATAGCTGGAAACCAACCTACTCAAAAGCTCAGAGGAGGTTGTTTTCCACAGTCTGGTCTCATATAGGTGTATAAATGAAGATGTGGATGCAAGTTATTACAGAAAGTGTAGTGAAGTTTGATTTTTGAGATTAATACTGTATCGTAATACAAAATTGAAGACAATTAAAAATAAAAAAGCATTGACAATTAAAAAAATATATAGCTATATGTATGTATGTATGTATATATATATATATGTGTGTGTGTGTGTGTGTGTGTGTGTGTGTGTGTGTATATATTGCATTTACTATACTTCACAAAAACAATCCTTTTGCTAAAATATATAACCTATACAACCTGACTATTGTACAACTAAAGGCAAGACTTATTACAATTCAGTTTTTTTACTGTATAGAACACAAAATGTTTAAGACCTTATGCAATATAACTATTCATACAGATTTATGTAGAAAACCCATCATTCCTACTTGAGCAGGCACTAGGCGACAGTGGAGGAAAAACAGGTGGGTGGCCATCGGCTTTGACGGGATGGTAGGAATGGAGAGAGGACAGAGAAAATAACAGCAACAACAAGGAGCAGACAAAACACTGGGGAGGGAGGTTGGGCCAGTAACTGCACACAGGAAACAAACAGCTCCAGGGCCGTGAATACCTGCTAAAAGATACAGAGGAAGCGACACTCTCCTGTATATGAATATGAATATGATGGAGCTTGATGTGAGGAGAAGGATTTCCAATTTTACATAGAGCCATTGGAGAGAAGAAAATGTAGGAAAAATATGATATCTCTGAACTCAAGCTACAGAATTTTGTATAGCATTGTATTTTAAGTACATGCATATGAAAAACCTAACAAATGGATAAACATCACAGTGCAGTAACGGTAAAAGAAGAATGATTAGTTTCTTATGGGATTTAATGGTCACAAAGCTTTTCAATTTGAATGACACAAACTGTGACTGAGTGAATCTAAATATTCCTGTCTGCTTGGTTCATCTAAAACAATACTTCTGCTCTTAGATGGACATCTGTGGTGAAAGGGAGGCAGAGGGTGTATGTCCTTATATGTACCTTCACCTTCAACTGGAGGCCAGAAACTGAAAAGTGTTGAACTACTGAACTCTTGTCCTCAGAACACTAAAGCATAATTGAAATAATATGCTTACGAACGCACACACATATATCCACTCAAAGTGTGGTATGTACTGATAAGGACGGTGACCCAGCACTGTCCACAGGTCACCGTTAATGCGACACTGACTCACTGCGATGCTACAAATCACTGAGTTGTTCCAGATGTATCTGTCACTACCAGAATGAGACGTACACACCTATTGTCTGCTAATCACCTACAGTCACAACACTGCCGTTACTAACCTTCTGTTACTGGGGAGATATTTATGGTTGGTCTAATGTTTCATGGAGACGACAGGACAATCTTTAGCAGCGTGTTTTGGAGTTTGGGAGACAGTCGTCTGCCGATGTGACCCTCGGACCTTATTGCTGAGCTTCTGTCAGATCATCTCATCTTATTGGTCTCTATTACTGACATTCAGTTGACCTATCCTGTTACCACGTAAATCAGGGGACGTACATTCGTAAAGCTAAAAAGGTTTAAATGTCCAGTACTCACATGTCCCTCTGAGTTTGTGGATGTATGTGAGTATGTGCACAAAACAACTGCATGTGCTGTGTTGACCAACCAAGAGCTCATGTGACTAGTCTTGTGTTTACTCTGAGCGTTCGGTGATGCAAACACAGACTAATCAGTTTCTGTCACATGCTCTCTTGGTTGGTCAATAGACTGATTTCTTAACACTCGAGAAGAAGAAGCTCTCATAACAGCCAAGTACTGTGTCCTTCTTAGATCATTTCAATGTTTATTCTAGTAATTTTAACATATGGCATTATATTCTCACAAATGTCTGCAGGACAGTATGGCACCAGTTACGCACGCAGGTATTAATTATGCATGTCTTTATGTGTTTGTGTGGAGGGGAAAGCCCTACTGCCCTCATTCTTCCTCTCACCCATTCATCTCTGAAGACGCTGCTGCGTGAATTGTTATCCTAAGAGCTTTTTCCATGGCAGAGAGAAGAGAGCCAGCCCTATTCTGCTCCTGATAGAAACATAACACGTTTCCCTCTGAAGCCACAATGACGATCATGCTTTCCTGAGTTTCTTTTTCCCGTGTATTCCTCCTTTTTTTCTGTCTGACACATACTCACACATGTTATGAAGGAGACGGAGGAAATGTCTCAACAGAGCCCATCAGCCATGCATTAATTATTTAGTCATTCAGCGCATTAATAATGTTTCACTGCTGACTGAAGCTATATTAAGACCTGAAGCACACATTGAGAGGAAAACAGGCTGTTAATTAAGTTCCTTATACAGGCGAAGACACATTAGAGGGGTCCACTGACCCAGTGTTAAAGGACTATTTTGATATTTTTGAAAATACAGCTTAGCTCCATTCACCTCACAGACTTGAAAAGTCTGGATGGAAGGAACAGAGTAGCACATAATGCCCTAGATTTTGTGCCAGTGTTTCAGTCATTATACTAAGCTAAGATAAGCTAAAGGACAGCTGGCAGTAGTCTTGCATTTAAGAAGCAGATGTGATAGTGGTGTCAGTCTTCTAATCTAACCCGTATCATTGTCCCACTGATGGCTGGGCACCTGTATACATGTGTTTCAAGGGTAAATTAGTCTTATGCACATGCACACACAGGTTCAGTATCTACAAAACAATGGGATTCCTGCGGAGCAGTTGTACTTCACTATGTGCTCTGACTGCATTAAGTTCTGAGTTCAAGAGTTCAGGACCTAATAGTAATAATCCTGTTAGTTGAAATGTACACTGTAAACGTGACACAGGCAGTACAGTATATATAGTATCTATTTATGTCACTCAAAATAGCATTGGTTTGTGTCTTATGGATAAGCACATGCGTGTTTGTGTGCTGCATGTCCACATGGACACACAGTGTGTCAGTTTTAGGACAAATACTGTAGTAGGCATTGGGCATGACAGGACGTGATATTGGCCGAGGGGAACAGAAGTTTGAGGAGTGGGCTCCAGGAATGGAAATCCACACCAGTGAGGCATGCTGGTCCGTGGGTCATACCACCCTACAAGGGCATAGTAGAGGCACAGAGGACCATCATGCCAGCCCAGCACAGACACACACACACACACATCTACATTGGTGTGTGTGTGTGTGTGTGTGTGCATCTGTGGTGGGGGTGTGGAGGGGTGAAGGGACAGGATAGTAGTGCCAGCTGGGCAGCTTAAAAATAGTGTGGAGTGGGATTGCAACTGCACGGGACTCTAGGAACACATGACCAACACTGCAATAGTAATTCACAGCAGATTTCTCTCAGCTTCGTGATGACTGATGAGTCGAGAGTGGGTGATGATTAGAACAAACTGCGCTATAAGACCCTATCTGGGTCAACATCCTGTAACAATCGGACCCTCGTAGAAGCAGTTTCTGTTAATGGGGTCAGGTAGGGACGTTACAGGTGTAACTGGAGTTTCTGGTGAAGTGAGCAGAGCAGACATGTCGGGCTAGTGGGGCAGTAGGTTGTAGTGTTGGAGGTGAAACGTGATGGGGATTAGACTGGCAGGATTAAAGAGCATAGACCTCTACTAATGGAGAATACAGAGGGATGAACAACCAAGAAGAGCATAAAGGAACAGGTCCAACACTATACAGGCCTACCCACCACAACACAGACACAGTCATGCACATGCACAAAGCGTGCTAGTGTGCACACAGAAAACACACGCAAACATAAACTGTGTTACTAATTTAAATTGGAGGATAAGCTCATGCACAAAGTGGCTCTTTCACCTCATGTAATCTCAGTTTGGATTAAGATGGATTATTGGATTACAAGCCCTTCTGTAGGGAGGGAGAGAGACAGACAGATACACACACAAAAAGCATTAGAATAGCTGAAACTTACACTTAGAAAAGTCAGTATGTATGTAGATTCAGACATGTACATGTGTGTATGTATGTTATATATGCATCATCTTTTAGGAAGTGTTTTGGCTCGTCTGTGTTTGCATCTCTCCAAGTGTTTACACAGATACATTAAAGTGTGAGTGAATACACATCGCTCCAAGACGGGGTCATTGGCCTGGAGTGAATCATGGAGAGAAAAAGCAGCATGACATTGTTGTGTCTGCGAAGATGTGCTGATGTTGTGCCAAAGCGCCAATAACTGCAGAGACCTTCTCTGTGCAGGATAACTGGAGCATCCTGCTGCCCTATTTCACTGGGTCGGCAGAATCAGACCTGATCTGTGTATGGACGCAAATGTCAAGAAGAAACAAGAAGCACGGGGAGCTACAAGTATGTGAGTGAAAAAGAGAAGCGAGTGTGTGTATGTGTATGTGTGTGGGTTATTTGTTAGGAGGGTGAAAATGAAATTAGGGCATTCTTTACAGCTGAGTAGGACAGAAGACAAGGTGGCAACAGAAGTAGGGTAAATAATCGTCCCCTATCATAAAACAGTCTCTTGTTTATTGGGGGGGGGGGGGGCGCAGGGGCAGGAATGTCCATGTGACTAAAACGCGACAGCAACTGCTCACACATAAACTAACAAGTTGCTGTCCCACTAACCTCAAAAGAAAGACAAGAGAAGGGAGTCACGTGCCACGTTTCTAGTCTACTTCACCAATTTTCAACATAATTTTCAGCTTTCTGTTTGTTTTAACTTTACTTCCACAGTTCCCTCCATCTCTTTGTTTCTCTCTCAGTCAAGCAAAACAGCTCCACAGTCGGCCCTGGGATCAGTTCAAAACGGCCAGGCCGTCAGACCACTGAGGGCCTTCGTGCCTCTGCTGGGACCTCTGTGGTTCAGTTTGTATTCATAGATGAAAGTGGGATTCCACTGGTGGTCACATGCTCCCTACAGGGCTATAGACCAGGCCTGCCTTTTCATGGGTGATACGCCATACATGACCTCTTTTGTGTAGATGCATGTGCAGTTTTCTCTGGCATTGTGTATTTCTTGTGTCAACGGCAACCTTTGCATAACACGTGGCACTGTACAAATGTACACATTATGTATGTATGTGTGTGTGTGTGTGTGTGTGTTCCTGTACGAGTAGAATACACATGAAGGTAAAGTATCCCATGAAAATAATGTGAATGAACAGTTTCTTTAATACAGCACACACACACAAAAAAGTGATTTCCTACAGGTCGTGGTGCTCTAACACCTCCACAGGCCTGTATTGCAGGGATTGGGTTTGCAAACTTTGTATTGCTCTATCACATAATGTCTTTGAGTCATCACTGGGATTTTTATGACCTTCTGTATCTGTGTGAAAATGAGAACGAGAGGGAGAGTGTGAAGAAAGATAAGACAGGATAGAGAAAGAAGGAGCTTAGTTAGGCACTGCCCTTAGGGGCAGTTGTCTCTAAGGAACTGCGCATTCGTCTCCAACTAAATCAGAACAGGGAAACCACCCCTCCTGTCCAAGGAGCTATTTACCATACTTCACTGAAACAGGCTAGAAACAAATCACGACACAAATAGACTAACAAACAAACAGGCTGACACAGATAGAGTGATAGAAAATGTTTCTAGTTTCTGCAGTGTCTTTGAAGGCTAAGTTAAGATGAGGCATGTGTAAACAAATGTATTGCAGTGGTTCAAGGACGCAGATAAAGCAGGGAAAAAATGAGATCATGTGTAAATATGGGTTCTTGGTGCACTACATGGTAATTAAAGGGAGATGGAGACAAGAACAGAAAAGAGCTAGAGAGAGTGAGAGATTATACAAGGGGATTATAAAGGGCATGTGTGTCTGCGTGCATCAGAGGGGTGAGCAGGTTCAACAGGTCCCATGTTGGGTGGGAGGCTTGCGAGTGCTCAGGTGCTAGAATCCCATATCAGAGCGAGTGCTGACCATGGGTCTATATCAAGAGCCAGCTTAGGTTTCAGCCCCGGCGGCGATGGAGGATTATTCTGAGAAATACAGGTTCTGGCCAGCCTGAAATAACTGATCCAAACTTGCCCTGACTTTTGCACACTAATGAAGAACAGAGGGAGGAGAGGGAAAGACGAAGGGAGATGCAACTCCTGCCCCGGAGAGCTCCTTCCTGTCAGAAGGTTAAAAGAAGTGCTGTGAAACAAGAGAGCGTGTCAGGGAAGAATTCTGGGAAGAAGAGGAGAAAAGGAAAATGTCAGCATGCCAGATTCTGAGGCCATGCATTCCTGATCATTGTAGACCAGGACAAACTTTGGGACACATAAAGAGCCCAGTCCAGTCACTTCTCCAAGTTCAATTGGTGTGGCGTGAGCTTTTGGGTGTCTCTGAAATAAAAACAAATAAAAAAATAAATGTTGGAGCCATGACACCTTTCCCAGGGAAAATACTGTCCCACTACATCCTGAGTGTCTGGGGAGCAGCTATAAGTATGCCTGGAGCTCAGTAACTCTGTGTTAATTCATCAGCATAAAGCTGTCAAAACACATGCAACAGTTTCCAATTTCATACCCCCCAGTATTTCTGCAGTGTAATGGAAAAAGGCTCAAATTGGACGTTATCTTAATGCATTATGAGGATTTGAGTATCCAGCATTCATGGATCATGACCTAGGTCCTAGTCTGAAACTTAAAGTCAGGATAACTTGACCTTTGCTACATCCCTTTTGACCCTTTTGACTCATGAGTTCATACACTTTGCTAATATACATTTTAAGTGCAGTAATAAATTAAAACATGGCCACGGTTAAGGTTTTACCTCTGTACATTCTGATCAAAAGGTATTTGAGAAACTTTTGCAGCCCTAGGTAGATAGGACATACTGTATATACGTATACAGAAGTGCTGAGGTTGACTGATAACATAAGAAAATAGTATAAGCATCATTGAGAAATTAGAAGCATCGCATAATGATTGAGATTGAGGTGAAGTGTATTCCTGCAGGGAAAATAACAAAAAACTTTTAGGTATATTTTAAAACCATTTTTTGTTATTCTGTGACACATAAACTGTGTAGCAAACCTTATTTACTCCACTTGCTGAGAATACAAATACTGAGATTAGGTGTAATTTCATCGTTCGAGGCAAAGGGAAATATTGAGACTGCTCCGCCATCTAGTGGTTATAAGTGGTGCTACATTAAGCGAAGGACAAAAACTACTGTGTGGCATAAAAATATAAATATTAGTGAGAAAATGTTTAAAATATCAGTGTAACAAGTGTGTTTATTTTACTGCGATTACTATAAGCAAACATAAAAACTAAAACAGCTAAGGATAATTATGATTTAAATTCAGGTGACTGAAAACACACTTATGTTAGCTTGAAATGGAGAGACAGAGTAGTGTAATGTACACACATAACCTACTCTGAGTATTTATAGACACACACACATACAGCAGGGTCAGTGTTTCCCCACCGAGGGCTGTTTCACATACACTTCAACGGTGCCACAGAAACACTTACAGCAAATAACAACACTTACATTTAGTTAAATTAGTAATGCACCCTGAAATTCTAAAATTCCAACAACGTTCCCCTGAACAGTACAATTTAGCTGTAACCATGTTTTCAGATGCTTTACCAGTGGAGTCTCACCTTCTGTGCTCAAAACTGAAAAATGGCGCTAAGAAAAACGCATAGTCATAGAATTTAACTTTAAAGTAAGTTTAGGACTGTATCACATACTAGTACTACAGTGCTCTCCTCAGAGGGTAAGGATAAGGGTAAGCTGTACTTGAAACAGAATTCCTTTCTTTTGAGGCTTGTAGGATGATAAAGTGATGGAAAAAATACTCAGATCCTTCACTGAAGTAAAAGTACTAATATCACAGTGTAGCATTTTCCATTACAAATAGAGGTCCTTTGTTACCTAAAAGTGTGACCAGGAAGATAAATAAAAATAAACAAAAGTAATAATTAATAAGTGCAAAAATAGGCAATTTACTATCAACTTTAAACAATTATTATATTGCCGTATTGTTATCAATTAATAGATGTATGAAGAGTATTTTACTGTCGCAGCTAGTGGTGGTGAAGCTGATGTTTAACTATAATATATAGGATAATTAATCATTATTATCAGGGATAAGCGGCTCACCTGTCTCAGGAAATGTGAGTTAGGCCCCAGCCCCCTGTGGACCTCAAGAGTTAGAGGTTAAAGCTATAGTTAAGTAGTGAATGGACAGATTAATCTACTGGTGATTTTCTTGATTCATATCAAAATTATAACAAATTAACCATAGTCCAACATGACACTGAATTAAAAGATATTATTTTGCCAAGCAATAATTTAGTAATTTAAATAAGTAAAATATTGCAACTATGAGGAAATAAGTAAAATAATGCAACTATGAGGAAACGCAACAAACTTGGGATTTTAAAATATTTCATGAATCGTGACTCCACTTTAATGATAATTAAAATACCTAATTTATTGTCATTTGACAAGTTGATTAATCAACTGCTGCCATTATGTGTGTACAGTGTTTGCTCAAGTGGGACTGTTGGGTTTTCTGTATATATTTATACAATGTATAAGGTCTTTAACCTTACACTGTGCCTTGAGATGACTTATGTTGTGAATTGGCCCTATATAAACATATAAGCTACATTTTGTGTATAAAAATGAAGTTGGAAAACGACTTGCAGCTATAGCTGTCAGATTAATTGTATTAAGTACATTATTTCCTTATATGTAAGAGCAGTGGACTGGAAGCATAAGGCATGAAACGCAAAGTATTAGGTAATAAAATACCTAAAAACAAGTATAGCTCAACTATTTAATATTTGTACTACAGTAGCCTACTTCAGTAACTGTAGTAGATTAAATGTGATTAAAATATAATAAAATGCCTGTGACTGCACTGACCGGACACAAACTTTGTCCCATTCACGAGCCTGCGCCCTGCGCGTTATATAAAGCGTACTTCTCCTTTAACGCAGAAAAAGCCCCGGGCCTGACGTCAGCGGTAGAACCAGCTTTGGCTGGGTGTCTGTCCGTCGGAAAGTGAAGTGTGTTTGGTGTGCTACTGGTTTCGGAGTTTCCCCCCCCCTCTGTTGTCTGTCTTTCGTTCAGTGTTTCTGTCGCCTGTTTAACTCCACTCGCGAGTTTTTTTTTACGTTTTTAATTCAGAAACTCATCCCCGTATCAACCCTGTATACTGGATGTTTTAGAAAAGTTCCAGAAGTGCCCTTTGAGGAACCGGTGGACGGCGGACACCGCCGGAGATGGATCAGCTAACCGATAGCTGAGTTGTTAGCCGAGAATCTCAGGTCAAGAATAGAATCGAGCTAGCATGCTAACATATAGCTAATTTAGCATTTTATCGGCTAAACGAGTGACGCTGTTAATCTGTAACGTCGGAAGTACTGGCGGTTAATCCTCGGGCCTGGCTGCTACACCGAGAGGTTTGTCAGACACCAGCTAACCCAGGAAGAAGACTCGGGTTGTGTTATAAGGAAAAAGACAGAGGATTGTTGTCGAGAGGTGGCAGCTCACCTCTCAGACCAAGAACATGTTGTCCAACGCACAGAACCAGCCCCCGTTCCCTAACCCGGCGGGGCAGCAGAACGCGCCTGGGCAGCAGAACCCCACCGGCCAGTTTTTACCCTTCCACGCCAGACCCACTTTACAGATCAAGAAAAACGCCATAACCGATGACTACAAGGTGACCAGCCAGGTGCTAGGGCTGGGTATCAATGGCAAGGTGCTTGAAATCTTCCAGAAGAAGACTGGAGACAAGTATGCTCTGAAGGTAGGAACATTACATTTGACCTATGAACTGGGGAGTGAACGGTACAGAAGGGTCAGTGCAGGACCCAGGACATCTGGGTGCCCTGCATCACAACGGAAACCCATTCTTTTAAATAGTGTCTTACTAACTCAATTGAAGAAAAAGTAAAGCTTAGAACAATTTAGATTTATTTGGAAGACTAATATTGCTAATTGGATGTGTAGGAATAATTAATAAATTATACCAATCTATTTATTTACTTAATTTGAGGGTTACCAAATGTAAACCCTTTCAGCATTTTCACATAAAAAAGAAGTGAGTGACTCACTGGTTTTAGTCCTCCCATTTAAAGTTAAATTGGACATTTTAAACAAAACCATCGAGGACACCATCCACAGCTCCTGAAATATGTAATTTATTCATTGTTTGTCTTTTTTCTTAAACAGCATTCTTACATTTTACAGACTTTAACTCTTATATTAGATTAAGATATTTAGCATTTTTCTTTTAGCATGTAAGTTAATGACAATTGTCATGTGAGTTAATTCATAAAGGGAACATTAGCATATGAGCTGTGATGCAACAGGTCTTGCTGAGATTTGAGAAGAGGCCAGATTTGTGCTGTACAGGTTGTGTGATGACATAGTTTTTCAATCTGTTAAAGCATTTCTTCTTTATGTGCTGTAACTGTTTTGCATATTATCTACATCCACCATTTACTGGGATGTGAAGATAAAACTGGGATAGGCAAATATTGCACAGTGGTTTCGGGCCTTAGTTTGTTGGACCATTTAAACTAGTAGTGTGAACCTAGAATTTAAATGATACATAGTGCATGTTGTATATAGTATCACTTCTATAGGAGTGTTTTCTGTATTGGTCAATGTTTGATTAAGGACAAACTTCTAAACACCCATTCACATACAGGTGACTAAAATATGACCTTTTGAGTCATCACCCTGTAGTAGTACTACAGTTTCATTCAGTTTGCAGAATGGATTATGATGTGAAGTGACATGTGATGTGTTTGAATACTCGAATTGTGGCCTGCAGCTTGGGAATAGCCTGTGTGGCAGCTCAAACCAAGTCTAAATAGCTGGGTCACAGTCATGTCTTTCACATAGTGTTTGTGAAAACATAGCGTAAGCGCACCCATGCTCATCATTATACCAACTTTTGTGTTGTATGTAGGTGAATCATTCATACTTCGTATTAAACAGCTTTACATTATGCTAGTTTGACTAAGTTCTAATGCTGTCACGTGTTCTTTCACAAAGTTTCGGCTGTTGTTGAAAAGTATTAGTTATTGACAGTATTCATGCTTAAGTCTAGGGGTGCACAATAATTCAACCTCAAACATTTATGAAAACAAGCCCAAACTATATGTGTAGTATGACAAGAATAATATAAATCTTCCGCATTTGGGTCAACTCCTCTGTAAAAAAATGTGTACTAGAGGACGGCGCCATCTGCGATTGATTAACTAGAAGATAGTCTCTCTCACTTTATTGCTCCTGCAGCAGTTTGTTCTGCTGTCGTGAATGTACTGATGAGCTTTAATAACGTTAGATCTGCACTATGTCAACAGATGGATGCACATTTCCACATTTCAGTAGCAACATTCACCCTGTTTTAATAGTCATGTTACACACGATACAACTAATATTAGCCTTCTCAAGTTTTTCATCTTTCTGATTAACTTTTATGGAGTCAAGCTACAGTCTGCGACCCAAATATATTGTATGCGAACATAACTGATTATCTGGTTATGGAGCAGCTCCACATTTTGCCAAATGTTTAAGCTAATCATGTTGCTGGTTAAAATATCAATCAGCAGCTCAGATCAGCTGTTGCAAACTAACATTAATTTAGCGATATCGGTTTATGACGGGCCAAATGAAACATGCTTGTGTCTCAAAAATTGTAGCCAAAGATTGTATATGAGATCGGAGTTATTAGTCGGTAAACAATGTTTATCTCTAATTTTACGAACTCTCAGTAGAGTGAGACCTCTTCTTATTTCAAAACAACTTTTTACATTAGTTTTAAAATCTCAAAGATAAAATGTCCATGTTGCGTCAATAAATCAAGATCAACCCCAACCCTGGGTATTATTCTGGCTTCACCCAGGCAGCTCCCTAGTATAACGTTTACGTAATATTCAGTTGAGCATGTGTCAATACATCAGATAATTGTCCCAACAATCCACCGCTAGCATGTTAACAATAATACTGTGTTTCCAGTGTGTGTGTGTCACATTGTGCCTCTAGCATGCTCTGCAAACACCATCCCTTGCCAAAATCTAACCTAAAATTTCCAGTAAGTGGGAATGTCTCTAACACAGTCAAGAGAAACTCCAGACCTGAGTCTGTGCACTTTGTGAGTTGATTAAGTATGAGCTAAACAGATCGTCATGACATTACTAGTAAAATTTAGTACGGAAAATAGATCAGAAGACAAGGACTGATAGGATTTATTCAGGAGTTTATTAGGTATTAAATTGTTTAACAAACTATTCACAAGATCTTTGTATTTCACAAATACAGTTCAGTCATTATCGTAAAAATATTGTTTGCCTTGATGCAGTGGAATTATTGCCATTGATCAAAAAGATAAAAATGAAATGAATGCTGACGGGGACAGATTTCTCAAAGGCAGATAAATATTTGGGTTTAAGGTTTCAGTGTTTGTGGTTCCGGACAGGTCATATGTGAGGGTATCTGCAAGCTTCACTCTCTGATGTCAGAGCTGGAAATAGTCTATGTAAGATAACTGCGTATGAAAACACGCACATACTTGATTTAAAGGCCTCTAAGTGATTCATGGCGTTATTAAACATGTTTGCTATATACTTCCTTTCAGCCCATTATAATTCCTGTTTTTGGTATTTAATATAAAAGCTCCAGTGCTATCTTATCATACCATTGTACAACTGTAACCAAACACATTGACTTTACTTTACTTTACTTTACTTGGCAGACGCTTTTATCCAAAGCGACTTACAGGGAGCTAGCGCTGGGTGTCTGGCTCAGGGACACACCTGGTGGGGGATGGATTAGGAGTCAGACGGGGTTCGATCCTGCGACCTCCTACATTCCAGTCTGACACTTAACCCATTGAGCTACCAGGCCGCTGACAATTTCACTGAATGAACTAATGCCCAGCACTTGATGTTGTTACCTTCACTGACGTCAACTGAATCAGTCCCGTCTCAACTGTCATAATTACTTGGTGTTGCGTGCCAAGATGAGGAATCTGTCAGCTTGGCCCAAAATGCCGTCACCTTGTAAAACTTTACCCTGTCTCTTAAACCAAGTTTTATGCAAAATATTCAGCTGAACAATTTAACCGCGAGAGGGGCTGTGACAGGGAAATGAAGATGCCTTTTCCTTTGCTGTGTACTCTTCCATGTTAATGGGCATGCTTTTAGGTGTCCTGCCACACACTCACTCAAAGGGTACGAAGTGTCTGCAGGTGTCATCTTACAGTGACTACGTTTATATGCAGACAAGACGGTCTGCATATGATGCATCATTGAAAACATCTGGTAATAACCAGTTCATTGATGTGTCATTAATGTAATATAATCATAGACAGCATGACTAAATGTTTTGGTCACATTTATGTCATTGAAGTTGCCCTTGCTGAAATATGGAAAGACGTTCAAGTCTCTGCAGTGAAGTGAACACACCTGTTCAAAGTTGGCTGAGAAAAGGAGAACTGGAAAATTGGTCAAATCAAATGGATTTTTTTTGTCTTGTTAATGGGTTTTGGATTTCCTCTTAAACTGCTTAAACAGTGCTAGTGTCTGTACTAGTTCCTTTCTAGAGACACTTTAACAGCCACAGAATATGATTTACATTTACCCTATCTTTGCACTGCCTTGCTAAACTTTAACACAGATAGAGGAAGCTTGGCATGATTTAGTTTTTCAGATGGTGAGAGAAAGGAAGGAAAGGAGTGAGGGGGAGAGGAAGGAAGAGGTTCCGTGGTAGCTGTCATTGAGTTGTTTCTCCACCCCTTCTGTCTAAAAGTGCCCTAAAATGAGCCTGGCATCTCTAAAAAGTCTTTTGTTTATTGGCCAAGGAGTACCTACATATTAGTCCACTATTACCTGGTTGTACATTAGTATTCTACAACATTTAGTTTAAAATTTATTCACCTTTATTTTGCTTTGTCATGAGAAAATAATTACGGTTGCGCAATGTGGTTTCTGTGACTTGAGCCCTTGCTGGTCATTTCCATAATACTTAAAATGCTGAAAATACAGTAACAGTGTTTCTGCTGCAGCCTCTCCTCTGTGTCTATTTGCCCATGTACAGAGCTCAGCTTGTTCACACAGGCAGGCAAGAGAACAGGTGAGATAAGAGTTTACAATTTTACTACGCTACATTATTAACATTACTATATGTGCGATAAAAGTGAGCAATTCAATTAATCTTTATATGTATAGTGCCAAATCATAACAAATCATCTCAAGGCACTCTACATAGCAATGTGTAGGACCTTGCAAAATAAAAAAACTATATAGAAAACCAAACAGTCAGCACTAGGCAAAAGTGGAGAGGAAAAACTCCCTTTAATGAAAGGAACCTCCAGCAGAACCAGGCTCAGGCTCAGGCTGGGCGGCCATCTGCCTCGACCGCTTGCGGTGAATGGAAAGAGGAGAGAGAAAAGAACAGCAGGCAACTGAGTAGTAGGTATGTAAAAATATGCTGTGATTAATATTGTCCGAAGCCAAGAGAAAATCTTTAGTACAGAAATGGGTCTGGTAAAGTATATACACTATACTTTTACTTATTTATTTTCCAGTTAATCTAGAGGCAGTTTAACGTTAAAAAAATCATAAAAGAGGAGTGTCTTTTTTATGGTTCAAAGAATGCTTTGTGTTTCCAAAGTCTCAAATAATTGTGATCTCGGTGTCAGACAAAGTAAAATTTAACGCTGGACTAACTATACCTGAGTGCTCAGTGAAATAATCAGAATTACAGCCCATACTGGATAAATCACTCTTGTGTATGTTGCAGCAAAACTGTGATAAATGTTTAAATGTTTTTTCATTAATGTGAAAACATCACAAACAGATTATCTAAAGTACACGCTCTTTTGGTTACCATATATCTTAAATTTGTAAGCTCTAAAATAATATAACTTGATTATGAGAAGGTGCAGCCTTGTCTTTTTTTTTCTGTTGCTTCCATTTCTGTTGAGAAACTTGTTTTTGGAAGGATGTGGTATTGTGGTGGGGATTGGTGGACCCAAGTGAAATGGCCTGTGATACAGAGTAATTTCCAAACTGATGCAATAGGGTCATACTTAAATACTACGTATTTGTGAATGGTTGTAAATACAATACATAATTAAATTTATTATCTCTACTGGAGCTATACACCTCCAGCTGTGCTTTGTGTGCGTTTTTTTTTTTGTGCTAGTCTTGTGATCAGTTACTAATAAGGAATCAAGTGGTTGACTAGTGTTTAATGGTTCTAACAGTAAAGGGAAGTAAGTCATTTTCTCATTTCATGAATGAATTAATTCAGTATGATATAAGCTCTGTTGCAGCGCTGTTGCATCTGTATGAGTAAAAGGCAGAAAAGCATGCATAAATGTCAATTGAAACCAAATTTATAGTGTGTTT
>JAUMTR010000022.1:8757749-8772810 GCA_032270685.1 Microctenopoma stevenorrisi
TGTTGCACCAGCTGTTGTTCACCATCAGACACACACCACCTCCCCTCGTTTTCCCCGTATCCTTTGTCCTGTCCATGCGGTGGACCGAGAAGGCCTCAGTTGGCTGGATGGCGTGGTCCGGCACCGCTGGGTTCAGCCATGTCTCGGTGAAGCAGAGGAGAATGTCCCGAATGTCCCTCTGGAAATCTACTCTGGCCCTGAGATCGTCGAGTTTGTTTTCCAGTGACTGGACGTTGGCAAGCAGGATGCTAGGCAAAGGTGTGTGGTGTGCACGGGCTCTCGGCCTGTTCCTGACGCTGGCTCGTTTACCTCTGGGCCTTTGTCCTCCCTCAGGACTTCTCTCGGCCAGTCCTGATCCGGGTTTAAAAGCTTCGAATTGTGAGTACATTGTATACCAATAGAAACAGGGGTGTTTCTATCATACCTAATGTACTCAATGGCTTCGTTTTTAAAGGTTTAAAGTTACAGAATGATATGTTAAATGACAAAAACAAAGTAAAAGAGGTTGGAGCAGTCGCGACGGCAGCCGACCTCACCGGCGCCATCTTACATGAAACCCCATGTAAGAAACCCCATGTAACCCCATTGCTGGGGTTCAGTAGAACTCTTACTGCTTTACTCATTTCAAAGTGGACATTTTAAACTGATAAAAACAAAAAATTGGGGAAGTGTATACACTGTATTATGGTGCATTCTTACCAAACCTCGTAAAGTGTAGATGTCAACCTTTCAGTCTAAACCACAGTCATTCCGTGTCCTTATTATGTTGAAACCCCTTAAGTTTATCTTAAATCCTCTTCAGGCGTGCCTCGGGGTGTAGTGGTGAAGCGGCGTGTACCGATGTCCACAGAGGACATCGGAGAACGAAACGTAGCCCCTTTTCTTTTATTTTTTTTTTCCTTTTCTAATAATTTGGTCAGCTAATCTTGGTCAAAAAACACTCTATTCCCAAAGACTTCCCTCTTTTCCCATGTGGAGCGGACCATAAGTTCCTTGGTTTTGTAGCAGATTCTCCTAGACCTAAGGGGTAAACTTTAGAGCTCAGAGATCAATGGCAACGTTGGATACATAAGTCCGTAATGGTGATAGGTAATTCTGTCTTGTTAAAATTCTCGAGAATCTTCCGTACGTTTTCTCCCTCAGCCCCCCCCCAGGGATACTGTGAATACCCATATTATTCCTACAGGAGCATGACTCCAGGTCCATGAGGTTTTCTTGAGTTTCCAGAGCATGCACAACAATCTCCCCGGTTTCGGTACTCCATTCCTCTATATCAGCTATTCTTTGCTTCATTTCTTCAATTCTGGACATTAAACCTTTCACATCTGTGACGATGTTGTTTGGCTTTCTGTTTTATTTCTTCTTTGAAACCCTTTACCTTCTTCCTCAGCAGGTCCACGAAGTCACGGATTTCTTTCTTACATCGGAGTGAAGTGCTTTAATTTCAGCAACGATTTTAGCTTGCATAGCTAATAAGCTATGTTAATAAGCATCACACTACCTAGGAGCCTCACTCTCAAGCTGTTGTCCGTTTCTCTGCCATACCTGAAGTCCAGTTTTTATTTTCCTTTATTTATTTTTTTATTATCTTTTATTACTTTTATTTAAAGTTATTTTTTCAATTTTCCTTTTGATGTGCTGTCACTGGTAAAATAAACCTACCATTAAAGTGATACTGTTCTAAGACTTTTAATTTCTTTGTCATTGTAAAAACTTACAAAATCAGCAGGGGGTCAAATAATTATTTCCTCCACTGTAATTTCTCTGTCGTAGAAATTTGTTGTGCTTCATCCTCTTTCTCCCCCTCTCTCTTTTTTGCAGATAAATGTAGTGCTTTTCTACCTTATTGGTATTTAAAGCCTTTTTACAGTGGTTTTTATTCACAAATTTTTAAACACGAGCAGAAACTCACCAATAGCAGAGCTGCAATGCAGTGGACCTGACACTTCAGTGTCCTGCACAAGGACACTTAAACATATGACAAGAATCGATCTATTGATCCTAAGACTGTTCTACCTCAAGGTATTCCCAGCCTTGGAGATGTATGTTTCCAGTGTTCAGTTACTGACCCTACCAACCTTTACTTTACTTTACTTTACTTTGCTTGGCAGACGCTTTTATCCAAAGCGACTTACAGGGAGCTAACGCTGGGTGTCTGGCTCAGGGACACACCTGGTGGGGCACGGACTAGGAGTCAGACGGGGTTTGAACCCACAACCTTTTGCATCCCAGTCTGACGCTTAACCCATTGAGCTACCAGGCCGCTGGTAGAAAAATAGAAAAATAAAAACTGCTTTGGGTGGAGACCACCTTCACATGTCCACTGGTTCATACTGATGACTAATAGCTACTCTCACTGTTGCTGCAATCTTTTCTAAAAGACAAACTAGAAAAAAGCATATTGTAACTTTTTTTTGATGCTATTGACGGCTCCTAGGTTACTCAGGTGTGTGAAAGAAAAAGCACAGTATGCTACCAGTATAATAAAGGCAAGGCAAATAAATACAGACTGTTTCGTACAACTTGATTCTATGTTTGAGACACAAGACAGACAATTTAGAGCATATAAACCTAGGAGATATTTTTTTAATTGTGAGGTTCTTTAATAGGCACAAATGTTTCATTACATGACGGCTTTTTTCACTTTGACCACTATCATGTTGAAATACATGCATGAGAACAGATATCTTGACACATCTATTGTCGTGTCAGGTCCTTTTTCTGGTTTCAGCTGAAGCGGGTTCAGGATCTTTGCAGGTTGAGATGTGTTCTATTTGAACTGGGTGGAGTCCTTTCAGTGGACTGAACAGTGAAAAGAACAGACAATTGCTTGCATGCTCAACCATGTTGCTGTAGTCTTTCTACAGTCACCTGGTTTCTTAAGCAACATGTGTCTGTGGGAAACCTGATGCTCCTGGTTAGATTTCCTGCCTCATCTTTCTGCAGAAAGCTGATTCTTTGCCCTGTATAAGTTCAGGTTTCTATTTGTGTTTTCCATATATGTATACAAATGAAAAAGAAATGAAAGTGTTGATGTGAAAGAACAGTGACAATGAAGGGAGTAAATATTACACCAGTATATTTTTTTTATCAGCTATAACTGTCACAGATAAGCTTTTAGAAACCAACCTTTTGTTATGTTCCACCACTGAACATTTAATTTTTTCTAAAAGTCAGACGCAGCTTTGCCTGCCCTCTCACTGCACCAGTACCACTCTGCAATTACCTGCACACACAAATACAGAGCAGTGCCTTTTATCACTAATACGGTTACAGTAATGCCTCCAAAAAGTTAGAGGTTGGAAAAATCAGATTGATCTCCAGTCTGTGGCTTTACAGTAAACTTTACCGAATACCTTAACACAGTGTATGTTAAATTTTGTTTCATTTCCTGTGTAACCTGGTTTCATATTTTCCTGTAAATGTACCAGTGGCCCAGTTTGCCAGACCAGACAGCAGGCTGGATCCTCTGGCTTTCTAAGCTCTTGTTGCCCTCTGGAGCAAAGCCCACTGCTGTGTTGTGAACGTGGGCAGGGTTGGAATGTAATACACAATGACATGGACAGACGGTGGCTCACTGTCAGAGCTACAAGGCTGAATTCTTTCCATTGAATGACACCGATATTCTTAGGCTTTTACTTGCGTGGTTGTATTGAATATCATATAATCTGTATACAAACATACATGCTCAGTTAACATGAAATTGCCGCCACTTAACAACTTCTTTGAAGGGAATTAAATTTAATATAATAATTAATCATTCTGATCAGTTTAGAAGTTTATATTTATTTATTTTTTTATTTGCTTGTGAAATACTTACTCGCATTCTGAATATCTGCTTTTCCATATCAGTCTGCATACTTCTATTGGTGTGGGTGCACCACAGACCCGATGACCTTTTTTCATAGGCACTGTTCATCAAAGAAATAAGTGTGTGTGTCTGTATGAACCATAAAATCAAATAAATAATGGACACGACAGCTTTGTAAAATGCGACAACGCCTTCCCTCTACCATGTTGATAAACATAACACTTATAGAGGAGAAAAAAACTGTTACTTGTTTATATTCAACATGGCCAGCAGTGCAGAATTAAATCTAATTATACTGGACCACAAGGCGAGATTTTACCTTCCTATGTGTCCTTGATTCTTAAATGTATCAAACATCTTTCTGCAACTAACCTTCACAGTTGATCTCCTGGTGTGTGCCTGCAAGTAGCAGGAGTTGCTGTCTTTGAATTGACACACAGGAGGTGCTATAGTCATACATGAATGAATTTGAAAAAGAAACTGTGTTTTCACCCTTTTGTCAGCTGATGGCAGCACTTCACTTACAGTAATAATGAGTAATTCTTTATGACAGAGTTGTTTAGTTAGTTTTCATTAAATCACCTGATGGATTCCACCAAGTCCAATTCTGCATTTTATCACAGAAAAATGATGAAGCATTTAATAATAATCTGTGGTGTATTTTATTATCCAACACTTAATTGATGTCTGTTTGATGCCTCACCCTCCCTGTCTGTGGTCTTCTGTCCAGATGCTGCAGGATTGTGCCAAAGCCCGTAGGGAAGTGGAGCTCCACTGGAGGGCATCACCTTGTGCCAACATTGTGCGCATCATTGACGTTTATGAGAACCTCTATCAGAGCAGGAAGTGTCTACTCATTGTCATGGAGTGGTAAGCATATACTCTCATTGACGCATCCCTGTAAATAACCTCTACATATAAATCATCTTTGGGTAATGCCCAGTCTTGTCATCTTTCTGTCAGACTTCACCTGCAGACACATTTTACTGACATTTGGGCTGGTCACATTTTGCAGTTCACAAAGCCCATGTGAATGCAGAAGATCTGTAAACAATAGTAAACGTATTTAAATAAGAAAATCAACAACCTACTGCTTTTTTTCTGACAGTTATTGTAAAGTTATAAACTGTTGGTTAAAGATGACCGAACTTCAATCCAAGATTCATACAATTGCAATTTAATATTTAACAAAAACATAATTTAACATAAATTATTTATGTTTATGTTTACATAAACAACATAATTTAACAAAAACACCTGGATGCTGCACAGGCAGATAATACGACTTTCCATAGATGCAGATATTAAGATTATTTAAAGTGACTTTAATGATCATAATACTTTTTTCCAAACTCCAAATGACTTTGATTACTATATTTCTGATCAGTCTAAATCTCTAAAGCAGCCTTCCAAAGTGTTGCAAACTTTATATTCTGCGAGAGAATGTTTTACTGCACTCGACAGGTGAGATGCCACTGAAGTAACAGCAGGATGAGTCTATATGATTTAAATGGACAATTTTATTTCAAAGAAATTCAAAGACATGCCACTATTCCATGCATTTTCTGAATATTTTGAATGTTCATTAGATTCAGGGTTTGTTTCAGTACAATGTTCTAGCTACAGGGTACATTATTATTTCAGTCTACACTTCCCAGACATAGGAAGACAGGTATGAGAAAGATGTGATTGCGCTGTTGTTAAAAGCCTTCTTGGGACAGGTCAATTATTGTAACTCTTGTGTGTATATATAGTGTATGACCTTAGTAGAAAATGACCCGTTTCTTCTAAATGAGCTTAGTGCATTTTCCACACCTTTGCTTTTCCATCTTACAGCACATTAAACCACTAAACCCCCAACATGTCACACGTGCACGCACTAGACCTGTGGTTACCGTTGTGTAGTGCGGAGCTAGTGGACTTGTCTTCCCACACTCACATGCATAAATACATGACTAATTTCCTTGACAAAATGAGCTGAGCATGAAATGCTAAAAAAGAAAAGTAGTTCTGATGAAACATTTCCTAGAATATCACACTACATTAGTGAGATCTAGCTTTTCAGTCTGCTTTCATTCTGACATTGAAGAAATTGATTCAGTTTGATGACCTATATTGTGCTGTTTATTCTCCAATCTGTCATCATGTCGTTAAACCTTGATTATTTAGGAAATTCATTGAGAATAAGCTGTCAGCTGCTGATCTGCTCTCTTGGATTTGTTATCACATAAAAATGTGATATTTTAAAGACATATTATGAAAGACAGTTCTGCCATGTGAGGAAGGCCACAGATGTGACTTCTTGATGTTACCAGCCATTTCTTTCTATATAAGAAGTAATATCTGTGAAGGTTCTCAGTAATCCAGTTTTTCTGATTTGTAACCAAACAAAACAAAATAAACAGCTGATGTGTTTTGGAGCTTTAACAGTTTTCTCTTCAGCTCATCCCTGCAGGAGGCATGTTTCTGCACTGTATATGAGAATGAAAGTAGAATAAAAATGAGTAAGGGTGTTGTAAGATGTGTACTCCTTATCATGCTGAGAATTCACACTCCATCTGTAGACAGCGTCTGTAGTTTCACCAGCTTTGACCATTATCAGTGTAAAAAGAAAAAAGAACTGAGGCATTTCTCCGTTGCTGGAGGTTATTTTGTTATTAACATAAAAACTGATGTCTGTTTCTAAGCAGGCAGTAAAAGTGGTTTGGTAAGGCGCTGTCTGCTCCCCTGTTGATGCATGCTTGAAGAGTCATTTTGCGCTGTCATGCAGTTTGGTCTCTCTCTCTGTTTCTCTGTCTCTCGCTCTCTCTCTCTCTCTCTCACTCCCTCACACAAACACACACACACAAAATTGACATTGATGATTAGACTTGAAACTAACAGTCATACTGTGCAAAATGATTAAATGAAACTTATCAAGTAAGTTGAGTAGAATTTTCTCATACTCTTGAATGTATCTTACCAACCATTAACTTTATTTTCCCCCTGCATCATATTACACCAGCTTAACTTTCAACAGTAAGTGTATTTACCCAGGATCATTTTTTGTTGTTTACCGGATACAGCATTTACATAAATATAAAAAAATAAAATTTAAACAGGGTGTATGTGATTGTTAGACTACTGGATATGATTTATTTTCTCACATTTGCACATTAGCGGCCTGGTAGCTCAGTGGGTTAGGCGTCAGACTGGGAAGCAGGAGGTTGTGGGTTCGAATCCCCTCTGACTCCTAATCCATTACTACCAGGTGTGTCCCCGAGCCAGACACCCAGCGCTAGCTCCTTGTAAGTCGCTTTGGATAAAAGCGTCTGCCAAGCAAAGTAAAGTAAAAGTAAAGTAAAGTCACATGGACCTTATGAACTACGAAGGAGCAACTGCTTCTAAAGAAGAAATATTTATTGCTCATTTAGACACAGTCATATGCAAATATAACCACCTTTCTTTTCTAGTACTTGTATGAGTCTTACATGCATGTAATCCGTCAGTGTTTGTGGCTAATATTTGTTGAGGCTAACAGTGTTAAACATCACATCACAAAAATGCAGCTTGTGTTCATGTGCACACTTTTTTTGGTTGACCACTACTCCTAGCTCTGCGCTTAAGAGAATTGCTATTCACATACTTAAAGGACCTAAGTCAGATGAGAAAATAGTTCTAGTACAAACAGTGTTTCATCTTTCATCTTCTGAAGAAAATGGAAATGAAACAAATTCTAAGTTTACATCTTTGGTCTGTTCCATTCAAACAACGGAGCACAATGTAATCAGTAGCAAATCACGATAAATTAATGCACAGCGGTGGAAAGAATGTTCTTCTTGCTTCCACTTCAACTTTCTTTGGTGCTTTTTGCTGATATTTCCAAAACACATTGACATTAACTGCTGCTTAAATGCTTTTTACATTAGCACCTACATCACTTCAGCGCGCATTCAACATATGCTGTAAAAGTAAGAGAAACATCTGTATACTAAACAGTTCTCTGCGTTAAGCCAATAAAAATAAAAAATAAATAAAAATAACGCAGAGTACTTTGGGTTTAGGTCCCATAACTTATACCTCCAATCATTCCTCTAAAACCCGCCTTGATTTGGTGTGTTCGGAATGTTGCGCCACTTCTTGATTATTGCTGCTAGTGTTAGCGCTAGTTTTACAGTTGTGGCTCAACAAATATGTAATGCATAGTCTGTTAACAACAAAACAGAGGTAGCGAGCTTAGCATGCCAACACCAGCGGGTCAATACAGTGATGAGGGTTGTAATGTTTATTAATTTATCAACCTAATCTCAAAGTTTGTTTTATTTAATTGGCCTTCAGTCTCCAAGACATTAGAGCATGTATGGGGTTGTTTAGGGTGAAATATGTTTACCAGATTATTTAAGTTGACTGTAATTTGTATGGGCACTTGCCCACATAAACCTTTAATAAAGTCCTTCATGCAGTTTTATAAATGAGGCCCCTGCTCTCTGACTTGGTTATTTTACCACTCATTCAGTTGGTTTCACATAGTGATCACCTACTTTGGTCAACCAAGAGACCACAGACACACCCCTACCAGCACAGCCACTCAGAGTAAGAGGAAAAGAAAGCATCCTCCTCGCCTCAGAACAACTGGCAGGAAGTGCTGTTCATACAACATTCAACTAGCCTTGAGCTTAGCTTTGTTGTGTTGTTGCCTTTAAATGTGATCACCCGGTGGTTCAGTGTAGAGTGTGTCTGACTCCGTGGACATATACATATCCGAAGGCTAATGTTCGTCCCTGATCAAAGGGAATGCTGAGCATGAGAAATACAGTTATCAATAGCTTAATCACGGGAGTATGTCATTTTCTTATTTTTCAGCATGGATGGTGGTGAGCTTTTTAGTCGAATCCAGGATAGGGGAGACCAGGCCTTCACAGAGCGAGGTAACAAGCTTACATTTACTTTAGCAATATTTCGGTGGTTTATTATAGGATTACACTGGTTCACACCACTGCCACCGCACCACAACAGACACATACACATGTAGCATATACGGACAGCTGCTAAATATAAAGAACTTTTGAGTTGAATTTGTTGCTTCGTACAGCCAGTATGTCTATTAAAATGCCATTTTCCTTTTAATTCAGAGGCCTCTGACATCATGAAGAGCATAGGAGAGGCCATTCAGTTCCTACATGCAATCAACATTGCTCACAGAGATGTCAAGGTTTGTGTCATAACTTTGTAATATCACAGGGTCTTTATTCTGATTCCTCCTCATGATCCATAAATGTTCACAAACTTTTACTAAAGACTTTCATGGAGAGGAATACCAGTGAGTTAAATCTTTTTTTTTTCTCTTTCCCCCCACTTGGATACAATTGTCTGTAAATGTAGATAAGTAATCACTCTGCTCCTTTTTAACACATTAAGCACAAAAAGGGGTTTAAAGGTTAACTTCCATAGCTGTAATTAACTAATGTTAAACTCTGTCTCCTTGATCCTCCCTGCAGCCAGAGAATTTACTGTATTCCACAAAGAGGCCCAGCGCGCTCCTCAAACTCACAGACTTTGGGTTTGCCAAGGAAACCACCTCACACAACTCTTTAGCTACACCCTGCTACACACCCTACTATGTTGGTAAGGAATTACTTAACTTACTTTACTTTGCTTGGAAGACGCTTTTATCCAAAGTGACTTACAGGGAGCTAGCGCTGGGTGTCTGGGGACAAACCTGGTAGAGGTTGGACTAGGAGTCAGACAGGAACCTGCGACCTTCTGCATCCCAGTCTGACGCCTAACCCATTGAGCTACCAGGCCACTATCTATTATTTCTACTCTCTGCTTAATATTAAGCAGAGCAGGGTATGAAACTCACTGCTCTGCATTTTTCTCTATGACTTTCCATCATCCCTGCCTTTGTGTCTGCAGCTCCGGAGGTTTTGGGCCCAGAGAAGTATGACAAGTCATGTGACATGTGGTCGTTGGGTGTGATTATGTATATCTTGTAAGTGAAAAAAATGCCTTTTTCTCATACATTTTCATCAAAAATGGTTCTTCGTTGGATGCAGTCATTCATTTTGTCTTGTCAAACCCTACACAGGTTGTGTGGGTACCCTCCGTTTTATTCCAACCACGGTCTAGCTATCTCTCCTGGGATGAAGAAGCGGATCAGGATGGGTCAATATGAGTTCCCCAACCCTGAGTGGTCTGATGTGTCAGAAGAAGGTAAGCCTATTAATGTAGTTTGTGCTCATTGTAGGTTCTTCTTGAAAGGTTTTGGGTATATAGGAACCTGGGGTTTTACACATGGTGAACAATTGAAACATTGCTTTCTTCCTAAAAATAAAAACTAAGCACTTCTTAAAAAGTACTATGTAAACATTAAAGCAGGTTGTTGGTTTGACAAACAGAGGAGCACCTTGTTATGAGTATTAGTCTTACCTTAAATTACTTTCATATAAGTCAGAAATAATATTTCAGCACAATGTTTTTGTTTCGCAAACATATACAAGATACTCAAAACCTCACCAAAACGTGGTGAACAAACAGGTATTTCCACCCAAGAAATTGAAACTGATGGTGTTTCACATATCTTTCACTGTCAGTTAAATTCACTACAACTGAAAGTGACGTCTTACCTTCTGAGTAATATTAGTGTTTTCAGGTTAAAAGTTTCATAGTTACGATTTACCTAAATCTTACCCATTACCTCCCTCTAATAGTGGAGTAGAGTTAGATGCTGGAACAAGAGCCAGATGCGTTGTGCTTATTGTAATACGTTACTCAACAACACATGCAATTCTTTCTGTACATATGTGCCTTTTCCTTCTACACAGTAAACATTTTTCAGATACGTTGTAGATTACAACATCAGCAGGAAAGCAGAAAGAGACACACACATAACTGAAGTTACGAAGCGGTATAACATTTTTTACGGTGTAAATGTTGTTTGCAGCTAAACAACTGATTAGAACCCTCCTAAAGACTGAGCCGACCCAAAGGATGACCATCACCGAGTTCATGAATCATCCATGGATCAATGTAAGAAAGAGCATTCGTCAGTAGTTCTTATTAACATCAGCGCAGTGAAGTAAGATATGGATGTTATTTTGTGTTTCTCACTGAAGCAGTCAATGGAGGTTCCTCAGACCCCACTGCACACCAGCCGTGTACTAAAGGAGGAGAAAGATGCATGGGAGGACGTCAAGGTTAGATCTCTTTTTGATTGCATCACTTTGTCTTGCTTAAAAAAACACGGAAACCATTGTTTTGTCTATGTGGTAGTAATGCGTAATGTTTTCATATTTCAGGAGGAAATGACCAGCGCCTTGGCAACAATGAGGGTCGATTATGAGCAGATCAAGATCAAGACCATTGAAGACTCTACCAATCCACTGCTAACTAAGCGGAGGAAGAAAGCCAGTAATGCCCCAGCGAACCCACAGTCAGCAGCCCACTGAAACATACACACAAGCATGCACGCACATATAAACACAGGTTGTAAAAAGGAAGCAATAATTTGACGACGGGAGTCGCATTGCATGGATCTTTTCAGTGTTTTATTTTTTTATGTTTGTTTTTATTAGGCTATCGTTTAACAAATCCATCTCTGCTCCGGCAGAACAATTGTTGATCTGTGTTCTTATGTCACCGAAGAGATTATGAATTCTAGAAAAGGGGAGCAGAGGGAATCTTTGAAATCTCTCTTCTCTCTTTTCCCAATCAGGTCGTATACTCAGAGAGGCTTTGACGTTGGAAGGGACATGAAGCCTTAGCATTAGCACTAGTCTCTGGCCCTAAACCTGTGAATGTTAATTCAAATGGCTAAATCCCAAAAATAAAAGTAAGGGAAGGTTTCTTTACGTACATGCAATGTAAACAGATGTATTTTGAACTGACGAGTGGAATGTAAAGACTGTCCCTGACTTTTGGAATTAGCTGGAAATAGTCACTCTTTCCTGGGACTCGGGACTGGGAGTGTCGGGTTCAGTTTGTCTTTGTGAATGTTGAACAGAGGCCTATGCACTCACACAAGGGCTGTGTGCCATTCAGACAGAGCACCTCATGGCCCCTGTCTCCTATATGAATATACACTCTGTTTTTCAGGTACAGTTTTAGGGGAGAGATGGTTGACATGTTCAGTAACTGGCTTATCTTATCTTCTGCATGTAGCTCATAGGAGAGTAGGAGCCAATTGATACTGTATTTTCTTTCATGGATTTTATCCATTTAATATTTTAGCATAGGCCTTACTGAGTGTTGCTAAAACAGCAAATGACTTTTAACCCCTACCTACCATTTTATTCAGGCTTTTACCAATGTTATACTTCAAAATTTATAACAGTGTCGGATTATATTTCAGGTTAATGCTATGCAGATGTTACTGTCGGCTTGCAGTACTGCTAGGACCTATTTTTTTATTTCTGTTTGCAAATGTGTTGGAGAGATGTTAAGCAAAAGGGAGTGTGTGTGTGCGTGCGTGCGTGCGTGTGTGTGTGCGAGCGTGCGTGCGAGAGAGAGTAAAGTAGCACACTTAAGGGAGAACATAGTTGAGACAGTTGCACCAGCCCAACTGTCAGTGAGTACTGGTGCAATACCAGTATTTTCCAGCACACCTCCCCCACACCTCCTAGAGGATAACTGGGGGGGTAAAACGTACTTAGGAGCTGCTCCTCTTCTCTGAGCAGAATCTGACATACCACCAGCAAGCTGGCATCACAAAGAGGATGTGATGGTTTCTCTTTAATTTTCTGTCAATGCACCAGGAAGCTTCCCAGCTCACTCGGAATCTTGGGGAAACGATTGTGTTAATTGTCAGTCTGATCCACCTCACTTTGTAAAATCACATCCACGTTGCCTGTCGCATCAAATCTCGCTGTAAAAATGTTCATGAATGTTGGTGACAATGTTCCTCCTGTTTTTGTATTTTTGTTTTTCGTCCCTCTCAACATTTTGTAGTGGAAGCACAGATGTTTTTTCCCCCGTCACTGAGTCTGTCCAGCTCCACCTGCTGTACTTTTGTCTGCTTCAGCTTTGGATTAAAAAAATCACATAAAACACAAACCTGGTCACGTGTCTGTGTTTACGCATGTTTTACTCTGGAGGATGTGAATTAATGTAACAAGCACAGTAGTTAGATTATGGAATTAAAATAAAGCTAATGCAAAAACCTGGTATTTTAAACATGAAAGGGTAGTGAAATGAATAAAGCTTTTAAATACCCTTGACCCAAATTAACTTCTAACCCCACATTTACAGATTTCTTTTAACTCAATCAAATCTCCACCTATGACTCACATTATTGGGTTGACTTGGGATTTGTGGCTTTGACACGGAGTGCACAGATGCAACTTGTGACAAATTTCTATCCTGCATGGTTTATGAGTGAGTGCTGGAATATACGAATTTGCGTAGCAAAAAAGTGTGGTGGCATTGAGTCAACACAGACATTTGCCAACACTGGGGTGTTTAGACCAGTTTCCCGCTAGCGCACAAGGTTATTTCTCTTCAGGTGCAGCTTTGAGTGTGACGAAACCTACAGTCATATCTCTCAGCTATGCAACTCTGTCAGGTAAGAGATTATGGGGTAAATGGGGCTTGAGGGGAGTCCCGGGTCACTTTAGGCCTGTGGAGGTCCTACCCCTTGCTCCACCTACACCAAACCGCAGGAAACCCACCGAGGACCTCTCTGCAGATCACAGGAGGTGCAAGGCCGTGACCCCTTTGCGTCATTTCTGATTTTCAGAGATGTGGGGAAACGACTCAGTCGTTCATAGCTGGTTAAAACTTAAGCTATATGTTGCTTCTGAGTATTTGCAAAGTCATCTTCTCAATTATCACGTTTTCAGTCATCAGAGGAAGTCTGACAAGATATTCATTTATTCCTTAATACAAAGCATTACAAAGTGATGAAAACATTTTTATGGGTTGGAAACATCTTGGTGGTGTGTTGGCCCCATTATGTAATCATTGTTTACACATTTTAAAACGTGTGGAGGAATATGGACGGAGACTTCTCAGCCAAAGCGGTGACACACAGGTTAGAGCTCTTTGAAGTGGCATGCCATCCTAATTCCCACTCACAAGCACACATCCTCTCAGAGACTCAAAATATATTCGACTGAGCTGCACTTGACAAATAGAGAGATGCCACATATTGCCTCAGCAAGAAACCTCCAGCTCGGAGTGAACCTAGGCTTTTTTCAGACATGATCAAATGGAAAACCTTTTTGTCAGTTCTACATGTTTAACAGCAGTCGCTTTTTCACATGTGCTGGAAATCAGATTGTTCTTACTGTCACCTACGGCTCTTGGTACATGTTGTGGTTGTGTGGTTACTTTGATTTTTTTTCTCTTCTGTTCAATTCTTTGCTGATTATTTTACAAACATCCTCTTTTTGTAGGATGTTCATTTTTTTCTGAGAAAAGCTGCCATGCTGAATATCGCAAACTGTTCACGTGTGTTTACTTACACATGCATTATAAAAAGCATGCTCATCTGTTAGGACACAAAGTGGCTCTGATGGGGTGAATAGGGTGTCATTTATCACCAAACAACACTAACAATACAAGCTTATTTATGTGCTTGTTTGATAAATGTGCGCATATAATCTGATTGCTGCCCTAAATTGGTATTATGGGTGTTGTCAGTTACAACTTTGTCACACCTTCATGAGAGCTTACACATCTTTTCCAGTGAAAAACACATGAAAGGAGCACAGAAATTCAACTGAAACTAGTCTGCTTAATTAATTTTCAGGAAGATATCTGTATAGTGCTGACCAAACACCTGACTCGCATTATGCAGTGTGAACGTTCACTTCCTGTGGCATGCTTTAAGACTGCACTGATACAGTGCTTTTCAGACATCTGGTATGTAAGTGTTGCAATAGGTGTGCTTCTTCCACTGACTCAGTTCCTAATAGAATGTGTCATTTTGCACTAAAGTTTTAGATCATTCTTATACTTCCACCTCACCAGGTGAGCATACAGAAGTTCCCAGTGGCTGTCAGCGTTCGTATGCTTCTGTTTCTTTTGGGTTCTGATGACTGACCAGTCGCCTTTTCAAGATGTATTCTACATTTTATGGACGAGCTCGGAAGGATGTTATAACTGTTTTTTTGCACTTAAACACTTTACCTATAACAGTATTATTTTAGGATAGTATTTGGATGATAATATATTTTTTTAAAGAGTTACAAATGGTAGAAGATAAGTATTAAATACGAATTGTGTGTGTGAATATATATATATATATATATATATATATATATATATATATAT
>JAUMTR010000022.1:8775113-8824877 GCA_032270685.1 Microctenopoma stevenorrisi
GGGGGGGGGGGGGGGGGGGGGGTTGACAACTGTCACCAAGTGTGTACCCTGAATTTACCCCACAAACAGGTCCTTTTCTACTGCAATGACTGAAATCACTACCAAGATAAATATGCAAATAGAACGCGGATCTCCCGGTTCATCAAAGAAGCAAAGATTAGTTTGCAGCCCGAGACTTAGAGCTCAGTCACATGCCTTCACTTCTCTTCCCTTTTCGTGAGAACTGGGGGGGGTGAATAATAATGCAGGCGTCTGCTGCAGAATGCATTATTCTGATCTGTCCTGTGCGCAGTAACTGAGCTCTTCCCCTTTCTCTAACACTTTGCCAACCTCGTCAAAACGTACAGAAATGGCCTGCTT
The DNA here is from genome assembly GCA_032270685.1 of Microctenopoma stevenorrisi. Taxonomy (NCBI): domain Eukaryota; kingdom Metazoa; phylum Chordata; class Actinopteri; order Anabantiformes; family Anabantidae; genus Microctenopoma; species Microctenopoma stevenorrisi. The sequence continues at coordinate 8,775,474 of JAUMTR010000022.1, forward strand.
CAGCTGGATGGAGCCTGAACCAGCGAGGTTTTTGGTTTGTGTGGTAGACACGATCTAGAGCTTTGACCACGAGAACTATTGATATGTGAAAGGCTCCATCACGTAGAAGAACAGACACCGACAGTTCTTTTCTCCCACTGTGATCTCTCAGTCTTGGTTGGGGACACACACAGCCCTGCTCTGTGCGCGCTGCCCGCGCGTCTCACCGCGCGCACTATTTACATTTTTATTCCCTCGTAGGAGTAACACGTGTCAGCTACTCACGCATTTGATGACATCACGCTTGAGGTGGTCGAAGATCTGCTGTATGGACTCCACGTGAGGCTTCAGGTCCTTGTTGTCCTTCGTCACGCTGGCCATAGCGGTGGGCAGCACGGTGCTCAGGTAGAAGTCCAGCACGCTGTTCATGGCGTGGCAGGCGAACGGGCTCTGCCAGGGGGAGGAAAACACCAGCCCGGTGAATGCTGTGTCGGTGTTATCATCTGTCAAAACGCGACAAACAGACCGCAAACGCCTGCGGGCTTGTTGGTAGAGAAACTTACTTTGAAGGAATCGTCGACGCTCTGGTCTAGCAGGGTTGTGTCCAAGTCGTTGTATGCTTCCTGCAAGCAGAAAGAGATCGTGTTTAAAGCGCCGAGAGAGAGAGCGAGCAGCTCTAGGTGCGTACAGAAAGAGGTGAGAAAGTGCAGCATCACCTGGAGACTGCCACAGGGGCGGTGTGATGTCCAAGTGATGCTGCACTCAACGGGAATGTACACACAGAACAAAGTTTTACTCACATAGAAATCTCTGATGTGTGAATAGTCCTCTCTGAGTTTCCTGAGTCTGGCAGGGAAACCCTCCACAAAGTGACAGCACTGGTTGTTGCACACGAGGCTGCACCAGGTGCTGCTGAACAAAGCCAGGAGAACCGAGACACACAGGAGCAGAGACTGAGGGGTCATAGTGGCACACAGGCTGCTGAAGTCTTCTGGGTGGAGAAGAAAAGACGAGTGGATTCTCAGTAGTGAAGATGCTGCTGGACGAGAGGTCGAAGATGAAGTTGACTCCAGAGAGCAGAAATGTTCTTGTTATGATCTTGCTGAAAAGTAAACACATTTTGGCTCATTTTGTGACTCAATTTATACATTTGGGACAGATCCTTGAGGGAGGAGACTAACTGGAAGAGAAATGGTTAAACATGCTTCATACATGCAGGGGATTTTTTTTTTTCAATCTTACATTACATATGGGCTACTCCTCCCATGAGGTTAGGGTGATACTGTTGCTAGATTTCCATATTTTGAACCTTCAAGGAAAGATAAGTATGACATAGCATGTATGGAAATGATTATTGTTATGTTTGTTATCAGTAATTTCAATCTGAGTATTATTATGAGTACGGTTTGTGTCTCTGCTGTATTGGCAATATGAGTAATATGACTACAGACCCATCTACTGTGCAAAAGAGACCAAACTAAAACAACAAGAAAAACTTGAAATTGGTACTTAAGTGCAAATTTTATATTTAAATTAGCATTAAATGAGGAAAATGACATTATATTATCACATGATGTTTCACAACAACAGAGGAAACAATGCCCCTAATATGGAAATGATATAAAGTTGTGGTTTGGAATTCGGTGACGCTGTGGATTCCCTCAGTATGTCAGACATACGTAATAAAACTCAATGGTGACATAGTCTGTTTTTTTTTGACAGTTATCTGCAACACAGATTAGGAAGTTTTCATGTGTTTGGCTAAAACATTATATTTGTAAAACCACATAGAGAAGTACATTGTAACTTGTCTGGACAGTATGATGAGTGTTTTCCCTTTAGTACTTTTTCTGTTGTACGGAATGTCCATTTATCCATAACTAATGATTTGCAGTCTGATTGATAGAACTAAATCTTTCTTGAGCAACATGGGTATTTTAAAAAAACGTTGTAGGGAAATTCAATCTAAAATATTATCTTTGCATGTGACTTCACAATCTGTGCAAATACTTTAGATGAAGCTTGTCTCATACTATGTGCAATTCACAAAGTGAAAATATAATATGATGAACAAAGCCAAAATCATGATATCATGAAAAACAACCAGGCAGAGAAATAAGAAGTGCAATACAACACACAGTGTATGTCTTTTCATATATACCTTTAAAATGTGGTGCAATACCAATGAAAACATGACACAAAGACCATAACCACATCATTTATTTATTTCCATGTCACATTGAACGACCCCCTCAAACAACTCCTTCTTCAAAGCAACGACTAAAAAATGATGATAACGAAGTAAATGGCCTTTGCTTGGATCTACACCTTCGAAGAAGTAGGGATTCGGAGAAACAACCAACAGTTTGAACATGATAGAAGGAAAAGTCAAGAAGTCACTGAATTAGTTTCCATAGAATTCTGTAGATTGTGAAATCCAAGTGTTGGTGGACAGACTTATGTGCAACTATATGCAGGAAATAGGTTAATGTGCTTACACATTTATTTTTTTAATAAAAGTAGATTTTATTCTGTAAATAAGTTAATTAGAATATTTTATTACAATGAGTAGTTGTCACATAAAATGCATATATAAAAATACAGCACATATATTTTATGTACATATAACTGAACATTTGATGAGTCAGCAGTAGCCTGTTTATGGGAAACCCCTGTGTGTGTGTGTGTGTGTGTGTGTGTGTGAGGAAGACAGCTAGAGGGAGTGTAGACATGTCTACTCTTTGTACTTAGCTGTTTAATTTCATGATTTTGTGCGGTTGCATTTGCATTTTTGATGACCCTGCCCAGTTTGCTGGTATTTGAGTTGCGGCTTGTTGATGTGTGAGAGAGAGAGATTTTGAGTGTGCTTATGAGCCGATAGTATTTTTTCATACCTTTTAGCTGCTGGTGAACGTGCCTCTTCCCGCTCAGTTTACCACAAGTGACCAAAGAAACTACTCAGTGATAAACCATGTCTCATTGTTAATGAGTTCTGAATACTGCTGTTCATAGAAATGAGGGTCATGAAAGTATGCAATATTAATGTGCATATTGCAATATTTTACTCATCTTGTCTATTTGTTGTAGTTGATTTTAGTCTGTAACTGTAACAAAACAAAATAACAACTGCAGAAGCTGCTCTTCTGAAGAATTCCTCTTATTTTACTATTAACAACAACATTTTTAAAAATGTAAATGTGTCTGCATGAACATTTCCTCGTGTGACATGGTAATCAGATTTTTAGGTCATAATTCTAAGTTAGAAAGTTGGAGGCTTCTTATCAGTGATATTTCTGTCTCCAGCCAGCTCTGCCAGGAACTGGTGTCCCACTCCATGACTTATTCACACTGCCTCTTTGAAAGTGGGCCAAAGTCAGCGGAATGATGATGAAGAAATGATCAGGTGTTAATGTGACAAAAGGTGTCTCTTTGTTCTCTCCACTCTTGCCCCTTCACCTCCTAAACTCAGTTTCTGATGACGCAACTAGCCAGTGGAGTCAGTGATACTGCAGCACACTACCTGAAACCCGTTGATTGTCGGAACATTAATCACAACGAGAGGGCTGATTACTATGTACTTTTATTATAAACTGACATTGTGCTGCAGCTGCTAGCAACTGTCAGAATAAAAGCTGTTGCAGATCAGATGAGCTACATGATGTATCTCCACCTTATGTGTCACACTTTCTGTGCATATTTTATGCCTGCGACATGTACTTGCAACTGTCACCTTTAGAGGAAATCTATCTGTCTTTACAAATACGTTCACCACATTTTTCTTTCACTTTCATACCGGTCGCCTGTTTTACTGTGTGCGTCTTTGTTTTTGTGTTTGCTGCACTAAATGCTTACTATTGTTTATAAATGATGTGAACATAAATAATAGTGATTGTGTGTTTTTGTTTACTTTAGTGTTTTCGAGCACAGATTTCCCTCATAATACAGTAAGTTTTGACGTAATCTATGAGAATTGTAAGATGACCCTTAGAGTCAGGAGAAAGTGTCCGGCACAATGACTAATGGAGGTTTTTGGGTTAGGGTTAAGGCCTCTTGTGTGACAGTGCTTCCATGCTGACAGAAAGATACTCACGGCAGGATGACATGAACAGAAACAGAAACCATAGGAAGGTCATGTGTTTTGTGACAGTGACCTTTAGAGAAACTTTTGGACATCACATTAACCAGTTCTTTTGCTTGCCTCATTGTTGACTAATCACAGGAATAATGACCTGGCCTATAAGTGTTAGTATAGGGTGTCTCTGTGGTAGATTCAATTTGGCATACAGCAACTAAAAGATAACAGTAAACATTCTCAGAAACATTGTTGTTTCTGCAGAGTTGAAAAAGTAACATAAGTTTATTGTATTGCTGTAACCTAAAACTAAAGTAGCTTTTTCCTTCTGCTAAGCAAGCACCTTTTCAGAAGGAGCGAAATCTTAAAATTCCCTTGGTGCACAATGTTCAGTTTGACCTGGGCAATATCAGTAATATCAGATTAAAATAGTTCAAGCGTTGAGATACTGTTAATGACTGATTCACTCCAGTGTGATTCTATAAATATATGACATTTCATTTTCTGTACTGTTTTAGTGCAAATGCGTAAGCACGTATATGCATTTGGACATTTTGAAATGTGCCTGCTATGGTGTTAACCGCATTTATGTAAGCACTCCTCATTGTGACAGCTCATTTTTTCCCATAGCATTAGAACAAGTTAATGCTGAATTATGAAAATGTAAAAAATAACACCAGTACAATTTCAACAGTGAATCACATTTCCGTTGATACATATATTCATATGGTAATAAGGTCTTGGTTTGCTGATGTGAAAGAAAACAGAACGAGAGGAAATTAAATACACCATAATGATGTGCAGTCAGCATCATGCTAACGCTCTTTACACCTGTCCTGAATCAAAGGACAACATTTCCTCTGTGTTCATCATTAGAGTGTGTACTACGCAGCAGTCCTCACTTGTGCTGTTTGCTTTGTAGATCTGTACAAGACATTTGATACTGTTGATTATATGAAGTTGTCGCACTTGGTTTCAAATTTCAAGTTGACCCATAAGAAATGATGCTAGGCCCCTTGCTATTAAATGTAATGTATGTATTTTCTCCACCTGGACATAGCAACCACCCCTTTTATGCTGATCTGCATGCAGCTCAACTGCAAATGATTACTATTCCAGATAACAGATTTCTTCTGACAACCTTTTTCAAATATTGTTCTAGAAACCAGCAAAACAATTTGTTTGTATTTCACAAAACACAGAGATTGATCCCTACAGTAATACACCAAGTCAGTTAAACTTCAGGGATAGCAATCTGCCCATTTACGTAGAAAAAAATAATCAGTTTTCACATGATTTAGTACAAATGAAAGTGAAAATAGTTGCAATTGAAAAGTGAAAACAAGACAAGAAAGTAATAGATTTACATGTGATGATCACAGAGAGATGGTCTTAACTTTTCTTTCCTGACATTCCTCTCGTGTTTTGTGTTTTAGGACACTAGGTCCTTGAAACTGCAGCCCAATCAGGTCGCGCAGGTAGTTACTCCAATACGACACGTCCATATTCAAGATACAAAATTCAAAAAACTTAATTAATTAAATACACAGGAAAAAATATTTCTGCATGTTACAGCAGCTCTCTGTTCAAACAGAAAAGAAAGAACCATAACCAGATTTACAATTTAGAATTTACAGAACAAATTAATATAATCTTTTTTGGGAATTGTCAGGAGATCGGCTGTTACACCAGGAGAACTGGACAGGGCCACAGCAGAGCAACAGCCCAGCTCCTTTGTGCAGTAGGAGCACTGCAGGAGCCCTACGAAATGACCTCCTACAGTTTACTGTGTTTCTGACCAAACTGTCGACCATCACCAGTTTGCTGTAACTTGGATGAGTCTTTGATTTCACTTAGATTTTCAGTCTTTTCAAATGAAACAAAAACAATAATAAAAATCTTTTCAGTTAAGATGTTCATCAACTAAACAGGTGCTTTTTGCTTTTATTCCTAATGGAAAATGCTTAGCTACCTACCTAACCATAACTACATAACTTGACTTTCAGATGTAAGGAAACACAGCAGTGGTATAAACAGTAGTATTTCTTATTCATTATATTATATTATATTATATATTTATTATATAGTATTTATAAATGAAATACAAATAACACAGTTAAATACATTGACAACAAAAACAAATAGAATATATCAGAATAAGATCAGGGGTTTATCAGCTTTGGCTCATTGAGATTCTGTCTGATCACGAGTGTGCTAATACGTTACAGCTTAGCACCCTCTGCAGTTGAATGTGAGACTGTGGAACAAGTAACCTTGCACGATTTAGTAAGTAGTTATGATGTCTGCTAAAGACCTTGAAAAATTAGGTTTCATGCAAACCGAAATCCTGTGTCAATGGAAACACAACTGCAATAAAACACACAAAGCTCAGACCGATGACACATGTTATCAATCAAGTATCAATTATTAATATTCTTTTCACTGCCTGATCTCAAAACAAATAACTGCAGTTAATTATTTGGCAGTAATACTGTTTTAGCTTTAAAGATAAGAAATAAGGTTTTCAAATGAAAGGCCATGTTTTGGTTTTATATATTTTATGTGAGGCATCCATTTAAGTTTATGATCCAAAACAACCCCTAAGAACATTGTGATTGAATAATCAATTTTTCTGTTGCCAAAAGTCATACATTCAGTTTTATTCCAGTCTATAGATAATTATATATTATTTATTATATTATTAATAATACATAAGTATGTATATATTGAACCACTCCTTAAGTTTAGACATTTCACGAACCTATGATCATGATCTATGATCATAAATCATCCACAAACAAATAAAGTGTAATATTTTAGACACTTAGGATCTAAGACTGAACCCTGGGGGACTCCATATTGTTTTCTGTTAGTCAAATGAGTTACCCATCTTAGCCCATAATCCTAATATTTAGAAAGTAACAAATTATTTTCTATGGTATCACATGCTTTTCTTAAATCAACAAACAACCCTACTGTGTATAATTTTCTTTCTATTGCTGCTGTAATTTCCTCATTTAATTCTAGTATGCAAGAGATAAGAAGAGGAAATCCATAATATTTCTCCATAAGCAAATTCTTTTTTCTTTTTTCAATAAAAATATCCAATTTAAGAGTCATGTGAAATCCAGTGACCGGACAAATGTATAACAAGCAGAGCACATTAATCTTTAGTTTTATTGCAACATAGATCAGTTCAATAGAGAAGGTTTTTACATAGCCTGCCCTCATTATCAGTTCAAATCAATTTATTTATATAGAACAAAATCACAACAAATGTAATCTCAAGGCACTTTACAATGAATGTTTAGGGCCTTACAGAATATCTTGATATAGCTATATATAAAAAATACATAAAACCTAGGGGCAGATCTACAGGAGGGCAAGGGGCCCAGTTGCCCCCCAACTTTTATTTTTAGAATCTTTTCTGGATCCGCCCCTGTTCTAATTATATGCTGATTGAAGGTAAGACATCTTTGAGATATCTAGGTGGGATGGGGTCTAAACGACATGTTGTATCTTTAGATAACTGAATTGTTGCAATTAGCGCAGCAAGATCTATGGGGAAGAAGTCGACGAGAAACTTTTTTTGACAGTCACAAAAACCTGGAGCTGAAGACGCTGAAAATTGTGGAGATGATAGTCGACTTCAGATGACACCCCCCTGTTCCACCCCTCCTCACCATACACCATGCTCTCCTATTTCAGCAGCTGAAATGTTTAAGTTCTTGGATTCCACCATATACCAAGACTTAAGGTGGAAAACCAACATCAGCACCCTCCTCAAAAAGGCTCAGCAGAGGATGAACTTCCTGCAGCTGCTGAAGAAGTTTCGCCTTCCTCAGGAGCTGCTGATCCAGTTCTACTCTGCTGTCATTGAGTCCATCCTCTGCTCCTCCATCACAGTCTGGTTTGGAGCAGACACTGCACAGGACAAACACAAACTGCAGCGCACAGTGAGAACAGCAGAGAAGATCATTGGTGCACCTCTGCCCTATCTTGAGGACCTGTACACCTCAAGGGTCAGAAAGCGGGCAGGGAAAATTACCACAGACCCCTCACACCCCGGACACCACCTCTTCCAGCTTCTTCCCTCTGGCAAAGGCTACAGAGCTAGAAATACCAGACACAAAACAGTTTCTTCCCTCAGGAAAAAGCACTAATGAACAAATGACTGCTGCTGCTATATGGACACAAACTGCACTCAACTCAGCACACACACACACACACACACACACACACACACACACACACACATACGGTGTTGTCTTTCTATCTTGTTATTTGTCTTAAATTTATTGTTTTTCATGTGTTTTTTTTCGGTACTGTCCTAGAGAAGCTACAAACGACCAAAAGCAAATGACCAGAAGCTAATTCCTTGTATGTGCAACATACTTGATGAATAAAGCTGTATCTGATTCTGATGTTGAAGTCTATTTAGAGATTTATACTTTTCATCCACTTTTCATTAACTATTCTTCTTACTTTGGGATGAAAATGACTTTAGAGATGATAAGGCTGAAGATGAGTTTCACTGTATGTAAATCAACTGATACTAAGGGAAATGCCCTTGAGTTACTGACACTATGGGAATGTATTTTCTTTGATCTAACGCCATTTTTCTTGCAACAACACCGGCTTATGCAAACTGCTTACTCTTTGCTCTTTCACTATCCCAGCATTGAAAAGTATATTAGTTGCAGGTTTTCTACCCTCTGCATGACCTAGTAAATCTGTCCAGTATCGCATCATTAGCACTTTATGTGGGAGACACCATTAGCATTTCCACTATTTCAACATGCAGAAAATTAATAGAAGTAGTCTCGACAGCACCACAAAATACTGACCCTGTGTTGCTTCTAAATTCTTCTGTCATACTTTAGCTACTGACCCTTATATACAATTCCCATAATCAGTGCTGTGTGCACCACTTGTTGCCCATACTGGTCCAGATATACATCTCACACATATCCTACAAGTATTACTGAAATATTTGTTCAAGAATCTTGAATTTAATCACGATTCTAAATAAATAAATACTTTTACTGAGCTCTATTGTGAGTAAATATATTCTTACCTAAACTTCACTTCTTTCTTGTAAATGTTGATTTTGCCCACCGAATACTTAAACCCTAATGAATATTTTTATTGTAACTTTTTTTTCTATTTGATATTCATCCTTTTTTCCTTCTGCAAATAATAATCAACCAATGTCATGCAAAACCTGAGAAAGAAAAAAAATTATTTACCATGATGGAAAAAAGTACTAGTGTAATAACTCTCCTTGTAAGTCGCTTTAGATAAAAGCGTCTGCCAAGTTAAGTAAAGTAAAGTAAAGTAAAGTAAAGTACTCCTTCCATCCCTTCAATTTGGGTTAAATATTTCAATGTAGCCTTCTTCAACAACTGTAATAATGGCCTGCTGCTTTTATAATAATATACACTACCAGTCAAAAGTTTGGACACACTGGAAATGATGGAAAGCAGATTTCATAACATCAAATTGATCAGAATAAATGTGTAGACATTCTTCATATTAACAATTACTACTGTAGCTGAAAACAGCAGTTTTGTAAAAGAAATATTTACATAAACATGCAGAGATACATACAGATACAGACACAGTTTTTAGTGTAGTGTGTTGGATTGTGTGCAGTTTGTGTCTATGTAGCAGCAACAATCAGTTGTTCATGAGTGTCATGGCCTGAGGGAAGAAACTGTTCTTGTGTCTGATAGTTTTAGCAAATGTAGCACTGTGGCGTCAAACAGAGGGGAGAAGCTGGAAGAGGTGGTGTCCAGGGTGAGTGGGGTTTGTGCTGATTTTCTCTCCCCGCTTTCTGACCCTTGAAGTGTACAGATCCTGAAGAGAGAGCAGAGGTTCAGTGATGATGCTCTCTGCAGTGCCTGCTTCAAGCCAGACTGTGATGGAGAAGCACAGGATAGACTCTATGACAGCAGTGTAGAACTGGATCAACAGCTCCCATGGAAGGTGAAACTTCTTCAGTCACCGCATCTTCACAGCCTACGCATTAACCTACTCAGATTTCTTACCTGCTACATTATTTTCCCTTTTATTGCCTTTGTGCCACACTGATTTCCATCACAGTTACAACACGCTTTGTGATCACATTGCCCATAATCATTATTTAATTATTCTTCATTTGCAGGTCTTGGCTGTATGGCCAAACATTTGACAGTTGTAGCATCTCTGAAGGTTTAGTGCATTTTTTGGAGATCATTTTATCTTTCAAATTAATCACAACATACATACTCCCTAACAAGTTGCCTGCAGACTCTGAGCACCCTTTCTTTTTCCTCATTTTAAGTTTGCCATCATTTTGTTCATAATGAAAGTAGCTGGAACTACCCTACAACCCAACACAGAAATCAGAAGAGAATAAACATATGCGACCATGTAATAACAGAAATAACAAGATAAATACCATGAGGCTGTTTAATTGGTTTAATAAAAGAAAAAGTCATATTCATGTTCCCCTCTGGACCTTGTGTGTTTGTCTTTACATGTCTTTCTTTCCCTCCCTAACCTTAGCCTGACCCCTCTCTCCACTCTCACTCACTGATTGCCCTCAACCGCTCCTCATTTCTAATTAGTTCCCTCACTATTTATGTCCTGCACTGCCCGTTGCCCTTTGTCAGTTCATCCGGTTCTACTTCAGTTCCAGTGTTTATTTGCCTTATTTTGCCTCCTCCTGGAGTGATTCTTTGTTCAGTTTTATTTCCCTGCTTGTGTTTTATTAAAGATACTTTTTGTTTGAACCTTCTCTTGTCCTGGTCTGCATTTGGGTCAAAGATTTAGTACACCTATCTGACACAGACCTGTGGTTACATGCAGGTGATTCTGAATTCTTCTTGTCTGTTTTTACTAATAGCATGTTATGCATGTTATGAATATTGCTTGTTTTATTTACCATTTTAGTGTGTTTTGCTGTGATTTTATTGCATGTTCTAATGATTGTTTTGATTGTGACCTTCATGCACGACTAACTGCATCTCCCCTGATTCCCAGCACATCAAAAAAACTGGTGCCCAATTGAGTGGGAATTCAGTGAGTCTTCACTCCAAAAAGTCTATTCTTCAAAACACAGCTGCGTAACTTAAACATAATCCTCACACAAGGCAGCTCTTTCTCTCTCTCATGTAGCATGAGACATCTAACATCTATCTTCTACATCTTCATCATCTTAACCTTGAATTTCAACAGACTTCCGTGAATAATTTTGTTGTTTTAGCAGTAAAAGTAACATAAAGTCTGCTGTGTGCTTGTGTTTGTGTCCTTTTTACAGAAGTATTACTTCTTTCAACATCTGATAGTTCTTTGGAGTAGTGTATGCTGTAAGTGTCATAACTGGGTGTAATAACACACAACAACAAAAAGACAAAACTGAAATTACAGTTTTAAGACATGTAAAATATACAAGATTTGAAGGATCAATATGAAGTCTGCTGCTGTGAACACATACTTTGTGTTACATAAAGACCCCATTATGGCCTAAAAGAGCAGAATCTCCGCTGTCAGAAACAGAGTTTTTTTCATGCAAATGGTGAAAGAGTTACAATGTTTTTGAACACAGAAGAGACCTGTTTCAAAGCCCCCTGCACGGAGGGGTATATACATACAGTATTAAATCTGTATTACCTGTCTGAATCCAGACACACAAGGAATAGAAGAGTACTTGGGGTTTAGCTGATCACATTTCTGCAAGAGCATAACAAATATAGGGAAGAACACAAAATGAGGGAAGACTGCTACCTACATAACCAGTCACTGTTTTAACCATCCTTACACTTTACCCGCTAAGAAATTAAGAATATTACTGGAAATATAAACACTGAAAAGAAACCTGAGGCAGACTTTTAACTACTAGAAAACAGTAACGAGAACAATAGAAAACTGTAAATGTGAAGAAAATGAAATATGGAAATATAATAGCTTGTACATTTACGTGCCAGATGGTTTCCCAACAGGACATAGACAATATTAAAGAGCCGTGAGGTTTTATGTGCATGTATGTTTTGTGCTAATAAATAAATTAAATATAAGTCAGTTAATACCTATTGAACGACGAAGTACTGTCAGGACAAGGGCACATGAAGCAGGTGAAAGCAGTGGCAGCTGGTGTGCTTCTTCTCAGTTTCCCACAAATGACTAGCGACACCTCTGAGTAACAAAACCAACATCACTCACTCACTATCAATGAGTTCTGAAGACAGCTGTTCACAGAAAATGAGTTTTTTTGAAAGTGTGAACAGTTCATCTGTGTTTTGATCTTACTGAAAATAGGATATACATGATAGACAGTATCAGTTTATCATGTATATCCTATTTTCAGTGAAGTCTGTAGCGCCAAACAAAAAAGAAAGAATGAAAAAAACGTCAGTTTCGTTAAGCTACACTTCTCAAGATGTATTTGCACTTCTCTCATTTTACCATTACCAGCAAAGTGGCAAAAAGTTTTTTTTATTTTTATGTCAGAGGCTTCATATTAGCTACATAGCTTTTTTTGGTGCATGTAAACCAGAAGTAAGTGATATTTCTGTCACTGATCTGATCAAAATACTTCCTCGAGCCAGCTCTGCCAGGAACGTTTGCAGAAACTTTCCTTGCTCTTAAGCTATTCCTTCTGAAAGAAGCAATAGAAGTTATGTCCACCTGAACCCTGAACCAGGAGTCAGGTCTCAGGTAATTTGGTGCAGTATGACTAACTGTACACTTGAGCACTTTAGTTATTTAGAAACTGAGTTCAGGTGGTAACGAGGCAAGAGCAGAGTAAACAAAGAGACACCCTCATCGCAGTAACACCAGTGTTAGAGATGTATCCCTTTGTCTGTCTACATGAAGACCCTCACTGAATTATTTAACAATGACAAAACAATTTAATATTTGAATGATTGTACTTGCACAAGGGAATGTAGAATCATATTGGCCTCCTTGAATAAGAGACTACTGGGTAACCTAAGGAGTCTGAGGTGGAAATTTTCCATTATCCATAATCTAAAATCAATGAAAAGTCAAAATGAAGGACCCAAATGCAGATAAGGGCAAGATAGTTTATAAACAGGGGAATTGAACTGAACAGGAGGAGGCAGGACTAATACACTACAATAAACACTAAAGACTGAGAGATTGAAGAGGGTGGAGGAGATGAAAGAGGTAAACAATAGTAGACAGAGAAAGTGAAAGAGAGAACTGGCAGACAGGCGTGGAAGAGGGAGTACTTAAAAGAGAGATGACCACTTTCAAAGATGATGACAACACGAGGAAGAGTAGACGGGAGGATCAGGATGGTGCCAGAGTGCGTAACAAGATAACAGGTGGCACAACCGGAAGAACTGACAAGAAAAGTGAAGGGGCAGATAGAAACGCGCAGCACCTGGGAACATTTAGGGAGTGAGAGTGGAGGGAGGGGCGTGGAAAAGGTGAGGGATAACAGAAACTAGGACATGAACTCCCCACGCTGTTTATTTATCATGATTTTCATGATCATGTCATGACATTGAAAGTTAAAGCCACTGGCTGGTAATCATTACAGTATTACCCTCGAGACTGGTGATGTCATATCTATTTCATTCAGCTCCTTCACTGTAACAGATGTCACAGCAGAATGTTTGATTCATTGAGTTTACGCTGGTGGTAGAAACTGACAAACATTGTGCTTGGGGTTGTTGCCAGCTGTTCTGATCAGCTTGACCGTCATGGATCAGATGTTCTGCTCATGATCACATTTTTTTAGTCTTAGTACTAGAACTCAGCTTCCTTGCATGAACTGCCTGCATCAGGTATCTCTACAGGATTGAGGACTTAGCCACTGCAAACAAATATATTCTTCTGCTTAAACCATTATGTTGTGGAACCACTTGGGTTTAGGGTTGTCTTGCTGCATCTCTTTCTGTTGAGCTTCAGGTCCGGATGCCTATACTTGAACAACTTAATTATAGTTCCATAAATGATGGCAAATCAAGTGCTTAACACACAATACTGAACACATAGGCCAAAATATTCTACTTTGAACATTTCAGCATCTTTTCGGGCAGCTGTGGCTCCTTCTTACCATGAACTCTATAGTTTTTCAGTATTTTCCTAATGTTGGAAAAGTATTTTCCTAATAATTTGTGTATTTGTGTTTCTTTCATCAAATTTTAAACATTACACGAAATGCTGCTCAAGTTTTGTATATAAAGACATTGTACTGATGTTAATGTACGTTGTACATGATGATGTATGATTTAGGCCTGTGGTTCGTGCGTGGTTAATGCTATATTTTCGTAGATCACCACTAGATGGTAATGCAAAGCAAAGAGCTCTTTACTTTATTTTCGCTAAACACACTACAACTAGACAGAGGGTTCAGTCCAACTTGAGTTGATTTACAGTTGCCTCCATCAGACATTTTCGGTATGTAAATAATACTATAACATCCACTCTGTATACATGCAGTAATTCAAAGTATCTATGTATATTGTGTATATTGTAGGCTAATAGTTTACTTTACTTTGCTTTGCGCTGAGTGTCTTGCTCATGGACACACTTGGTATGAGCTAGGGGTTTGTGCTGGGATTCAATCCTGCCACTTTCTGCATTCCTTCTGCTCATCCTATTAAGCGATCGGGCCACTTTACAGCAGAAACGACACATGCAAGCTCTATCTACAGTATTCGTGTATGTGTTCTTTACTGTAAAGTTCTACATAATCTTCATCAGAAACATGAGAGGATAAATATCAATATATACGTATTTATTGCTGTTTTCACTATGATTTAAAAGACTAGTATAACTTGGCGGAGGTCGGTTATTCACTAAGGCACAGGACACAGTGTTAGTTATGCCAAACAATATTGGAATTTAAAATACAAATCATGCTTTAAACACAATTAGCAATTAACTTGACATATGTTGCATTAGAGTAGACACAGTTTAAGCTGTGTTTAAGCTTTATATATATGTGTGTGTTTTTTTTGGTGGTAAACGCCAACAAATACTGTGAATAAATGTAGGTTGACTCAGATTTGTTTCTGGACATATTTCCCACATTTACAGTTCTGATAATCCCTGAAAAGATAAAAGTGTTTTGGATTATACATAGCAGTGTTTGAGGTGTTTTGCTTTTTGGGTGAGGTGTTTTTTGAATTCTGCTAAATGATTTGCAAAAATGAGCCTGTGTCTTTGGGTAAATTTATTTTATTGAAAATATAAGCATTTTTATAATTAAAACGTTGGAAACAAACCATCGTCAATACAAACAGTTAAAATTAAACATTTTTTTGCGCACATACACAACACCATAACAGCTTTTTAGTTCTGATAAATATAAACACTTAAATGTAAAGTGAAGCATGATATGTAACATACATACTGTGTAAATTATAAATATTGCATCAAATATCAGCCTGCATATCAGCAGACAACAAAGATTAAATTAAAACAAATTCAAAACAGAAATGCAAAATGGTCCCAGTTTAAAGTTAAGATTAAGTTAGTAATACCAGGATAAGACATACTGAAGTGTTAGCTTAAAGGCACTTTAATGTTTTGTAGTTTTTGTCTTATCGTGAATGTGTTTTCTGACCAAGTCCCTCCAGCCAGTCCAGCACCGTGTCAAGTTCACCTATGGCCTTCTGCGCTGCTTGGTTTATTTTTAGCTGCTCAGAGTGAGAGAAACAGACAAACAGGTGGAACAGATTGTTGCAATTAGATGGTGAGTCATTTTCTGTTTTCTTCATTTTGTTAGGGTTTGTTAGGAAAGTTCACTCAATGGAAACGGACTCTCCAGTTAGATTTTATAACAAAGTGAACAGAATAATCATACAATATATGGGAAACATGATACTATACACTGTAGTAACTCAGCTGCGTTTGTGCAACCATGGATTTAAATAATTAGGACAACTTTGTGCATATTACATCTTTGGCTTTCTACTGTCACATTGTATTGTATCACCACATTAAGGAATCCAAATAACATCTCTGTGAACTGTGAATAGACTACAGTCTTTACTGAACTGATAAATTCTTCTGGATGGAAGGTAAAATTTCTTCAACAAATTAAAAACAAAAATTAAACAAAGCAAAAAACAAAACTTTGGCATCTTATTGTGAGAATGTGTTTTTGTCCATTACAGTGGTTGAACACAGATACTACATACCTTTATAAACTCAGCATGCAAGGAATCAATCGTTCTTTGTGTTTCCTCTCCACAGTGGCAGTGCTGCACAGAACAGCGCACAATTATCAGTACAACATACAGCTGTCATTTAATGTCACTTGTCACTGTTTTACAGCTAACTTACGCATTTATGTATATCTCTTCTGATGCTGACAAAAGCATTGGCCAAAGCACTGGAGCAGCGCTGCTGTTGAGGCTCATTAGAGGCATAGTTGCTGAACACTCTCTCCACATAGAAACGCAGTAGAAGACGCAAGAAACAGCACGTTTGCCCCTCCTGAGAGAGCCACACAAAGGTCAGATTAAAGATCTCACACACTTATGTTTTATGTTTAAACACTGTTAGCAGTCTATGATTCAGCAGAAACAGAACTATAGATTTTAATCATAGTCACAGTCATAAACAACACATGGGCTCACCTGTACATTGTTTATCAATGCTCTGTCCAGAAGCTTTACTCCAAGTTCAGTGTCTCCTGCTAGCTGTCGTATGAAAAACGTAAAATATTTATTTAGAAATACTGTGGGATTCTGCTGGTTTCACACCCACTCAAAGGTGTCGGAAAGTTATGTTGAATGAGATGCAAACTCACCACATCTGACCGCATGTCAGAGTAATATTTACGTAGTTCGTGTGTGTGAACATGGACAGAACAGCTGTCCAGATGCAGAGTTCGACTCTCCACAGGTTCATTCAGGCAGCTGAGGAGAAGGTGCAGGCAGAGATAGTAGCCTAAGAGCATCTTCATGTCCATGGTCGTCTGGTGGAATCAACAAAGTGTTAGATCCAAACAACAGAAACATAAACCAGCAAATTCAAAGGTTTCAGAGGGTGGAAGTTGTTTAAATGGGTTTAGACTCACCTGTGAGTGTGTTACTCAGTGGAACAGTCCTAAGAAAGATGTGTGTCTGTGTATCCATGCTGTCTCCTTGTCTACTTATAGAGGAGTGAGAGGATTTTACAGCTCACGCAAATACATGCACAAACATGCACCTGTATCCACATGTGCACAAATTGCTTTTACAAGATGAGGAAGTGTGTGGCAGTTCAAGGAACTACCTGATGTCTCAACCTGATGGGTAAGCTAAAAAAAATTAACTGATGATTTCATTCAAGTGTCACTATTAACATGTAATTATTAATTGGAGTGACGTCATGCATCTGCTTCATTAATATGTCTAGCCGACGATAAGTCTGCTTTTGTTTAGGTATATCCTGGAATTAGAAGCTTCTTTTCACAGTGTTTAATTGTCATCTGTCACTGGCAGTAATTTCACTCCTGTCAGACAAGTCTTGATGAGAAAACCCAACCACACCTGCTCGTCTGGCCAAGTTAACTTTTCATGACTGTCAAAAAATCACTGGCACTGGAAAGAATTGGAGGAGGAAACCCCAACGGAAACAAGACAAACCTGTGTTCAAACAACATCATATAGTCAATTAATAACATTAATAGCCATGTGACTGTAAAGAGGAAGTCCAGAAGTTCCAAGTTTCCTTTTAGGAAGTTAAAAAAGAAAGGAGATAAAAATAGCTCACAGCTTCTGAGTGCAGGAATGCTTCATGTTGTTTGTAACCACTAGAGGTCGTCGCAAGCTTTTTGAACATGTCTTATGCATATTTTTGGTTTTACATTCAGAAACTGGAGAACTCTTCATCTACTGGTCCAACATATCTGCGCTCATTTAAAAATTTAAAAAAATTTAAAAGATTAACTGACAAAATTCTATTAAAGCTTTTAAATTATGTATTAATTCACTAAAAATATATAATAGCAAAAATAATTTTAGGTTCTAGGTCTTATTTAATGAACACAAAGTGTTGACACTGACAAAACATTTCCAGAAACATAATTTTTAAAATTGTAATATGTTTATGACAATGTTAGCAGTTGAGCAGTGAAAAAGCTTTAAAACTGCAAAGAATATGTATCTTATTACGCACAATAATCCTAATGCTCATGCATTATACAAACAAACAGGGGCGCACTCTTTAATACATTGCTCCATAGAAGTTTATTACCTAAGATCTCAGAATCAAACATAAAAATATGGTCAAATGATCAAATGAGTTTTATTTTCCAATATTTTTACAAAGCTTCTTTATACAGAAGAATAATATACAGAAGAATACAAAGAATAAAATGATTTTTTTACATAGAGTACCTTGAAAATCACAGGCACATTTGGGACAGTTTCAACTACATGGTAGTTATGTTTTAAACTGGTTCTTCTGACCTCCACCGAAGGTCTGTTTGTTGCTGGCAGCGGACACAACTACACTCCTTATCCGTATGTAGCATGTCTGTCAATGTGTCTGTATTTTCAGGTTAAACTCATGTTTTTTTGCGTTGTAGTTTCATAAACAAACAAATAAGGCTGATAAACATGAACTCCTACAAAAAACTAACTCTACGTGTCAGTATATCCATTCCTTGTCGATTCATAATTCACTGTTCAGAACCTGGCAGCAATGAGACTTGTAATAAACATTAAAAAGCTTGGACCATCAAAGACTTTCATGTGTTTCCTCTTTCAGTCATGCATTCCTACTGCATGTATGGCTGAATATACCTTGTGCTCCGCCTTTTAACACAATTGTGTCTGTGTTCATGTGTGTTTATGCATGTATATGTTGTATGTGTGCGCGCATGTGAACGTGCCTCCTCTAAATGACAATAGAGTGGAGGTGTCTGAAGCACATGATGACATCCAGAGGGATAGGGGGGTTCAGGTGATTTCCATCCAGACGCAGGTACCTGAAGCAGCAGAGCAGGCACTTCAAATACTATTAGAATGACTCATGACTTCAAACAGCATTAGTTCCAGTCATCAGGAACTAATGAAGTTATAAATTATAATAATTATTTGTTCTTATTCACTTTCTGTAAATGTACCAGTTTGTGTTGTTCAGTGCCAAAAGGTGACCTACCTTAGTCTGGGCACCAGGCTGTCATCGCTTTGGACAGCATGCAGGCTCTGGAGAGGGAGTGGACAGATCAGGGTGCCATTGATGCCTATGAGGAAAACACACGGTCATCCATGTCAGGGCTTCACACAGGCAAATAAGAAATGCAATGCTAGTAATTTAATCTCAGTTATTTATGATGTTGTTATTAAAATAAAGTCAAAAGTTCTCAAGGAAAGATGTAAAGAAATTTCTTATTGTAAGAAAACAAATAGGGTCATTCGTTATAAGACGGCCCAAATAAATTAAACAGACAAATTACCAGACAAAAAGAATAAATAAATAAATGCAATTACAGTATTACTGAATTGGCCCACATAAGGATTAACTTCTGGAGGGAGATTTAAAACATGTTTTTTGGCACAGAATCAGTCCTAAAAGCTGCCTGAAAAACAGCTTGCTATAGAACAGCGGAGGTATGTCCAGACTGTGTTTGACTGACATCTCCCACAGTCTGTCAGCTTTGCCATGACATTATGGTGACCTCATGAAAATCAAGCATTTCTCTGCCACTAAATTTAAAGCACTCATGTGAGTATTTAAGGACACACAAAGCAACAGAAATTTGTTTAAAACCCATCACTAAAGCTTCATTAATTGATTTCCTGGCCCGTACATGGCAGTTACTGGCAGTAAACAAGTTGTAAACAAGAACTTTAGCATTTTATATTTGGAGTTAAGTTTCTGGTCACTTGACAAATATAAATATTAAATCATTTTGATCCCCACACAGAGACAAACGCAATTGAAAAACCAAAACAATAACTCTTATGTCAGTGAGTGAAGACAGATCTGTTCTCACGTATCCTTACTCTCAATGCTGTTGTGGTTGAGGTGCAGGTGCTCCAGATGATCACTGAACAGAGGAACAGAAGCCAGTTGGTTGTGGGACAGTTGCAGATCCAGCAGGCTGGTAATGTTGAACACAGCCTTGGGAACTCCTTTATCACTCAGCTGGTTGTAGTTCAATCTCACAAATGCCAGGTGGGTGAAGCCTTTAAAGTAGTCTCTAACAATAAAATAATAGAAAGTACAATTGTGAAATTTAGCATCTACATCAGTTTGTTAATGCATACAGTGTGTGTGTACATGACTGTTCACCAGCTAAGTGAAAAGGTATGGACTGTGTACTTGCTTTGGGATGTCATCAATACGGTTCCTGTCCAGGAACAGCTGGATAAGGCCACTGGGTACACCATCGGGCATCTTCTTCAGGGTGTTGTGAGCCAGATTGAGCTGCATGAGGCTCTTAAGGTCCTTGAACATGTTCTTTCCTATGTCACTGTCACTGAGCTGAGCAGAATGAGTACAACAGGCATACAACGTCAGGCAAGTCACACACTTGTGTTTGTTTGCAATGCATACTGAGAAGCTGTTTCACTGCTCAGATCCTAACAGCACTGTGTAGCAGAAGTCCACAGAGATACTTTTAAACAGGGAACGTTACCTGGTTGTGGTACAGGTCAAGCAAAGTCAGATTCCTCATTTTGCTGAAGGCACCAGGGGGGATCTTAGAAATAAGATTCCTACTTAGTCGCAGCTGTTCCAGGCTTGCTGGGAGACCTGAAGGTACCTCTTTTAGCTGGTTACGGTGCACATAGAGGTACAGCAGTGACGGGATCTTCTCAAACACCTGCAAAGAAGATATGCTAGATTCTTACATGGGTTTGTGTTATTTTTAAATCAGGAATATTAATCAAAGAAACCCTATGACCTGTTTGTCTATTCGAAGAATGCGGTTGTTTGCCAAGTTGACCCAACGGACCTCGCTCGCATTGACGAATGGCTCTGCTGTCACGTCTGAGATGTAATTGTTCTGTAGGTACAAGTAGTGGGTTCTGGCCGGGATGACAGGAATCACACGGATGTTTCTGTTCTCACAGTTCAGAGAATTAGGATAGCTCGAGGAGCAAAGACACTCTCGGGGGCAGTCAGGATACATGGAGGGTGGACCTAGGATGGGCGGGGGGAAGTCTGTGGGCTCCTGGGGTTCTGGCTGTTCGACAGGTCTGGGGACAGCAGGTCTGGGGACAGCAGGTCTGGGGACAACAGGTCTGGGGACAACAGGTCTGGGGACAACAGGCTTCTTGGTCGTGGTTGGGCGTTTGGTGGGCTTTTTAGGCCGAGATCTCTGGGTGAACACTGCCCCCATCAGGAGGAACAGAGCCAATGCAGAGAAGAGTCCCACACCAGCCTTCATCGTCCTACAAAGAGCAGAGGCAGTAATTTTTAGAGCATGTGCAGCATGCATGTACAGTTACACAGGCTAAGTAAAGAGTGAAAGAGGTTTCCCCACAATGCACAGCCTGTCATTGTGGTTCTGCTGGTTAGCCAAAACAGTCAGCTAATGCTTCAACTGTAAAATAAAAAACTGTATTTAAAAATGAAACTTGTCAAACATTATCAGTGTCAATGTTTTGAGATACAGTTTCATCTTCTAACATGCTGGAACAGGCAAACATGTAGGATTTTTTTGGGATGCTAATCATCTCAATCAACTTTTGGTGTCCATGACTGAAAAACCCAGTTAAACTCAAAATAACTGAGATTTGTAAACTGAATTTGGTTTATAACTGGTGTGAAATGAAATACACAAGAATGTCTGAAAAAGAAAATAATGTCAGCTGAATACTAAATAAATTATAATTATTCTTATCACTATGATAAATACGGTAATAGATGGTTTGCTAATGCCGTGAGTACTGAGTGCATAAAAGAAAGTCTAAGGGGAAAAATTTGTTTTGATTGAAAGTGTAGAAAGTCCAGATACTCATTCTGGAAATTAAGGAGTGGAAATTAGTAATTTAGATATAAAGGCTCTTTTGTCAGCTCTGGTCCAGAGGGATCACTGAAGGCCTGGAAAGAAAAAGCTAGGTCCATATGTGGACATAACTGAGACCGTGATAGACCCTGACACAAACTGTGCCTTAAAACATCACACATGGATGTTTTAAATTTGGAAACACTTTTTTCACCAGGAAAATATGTTTTCCATGTGCGTTACTGTATTAGTATCCAATCACTTTTCTCCAGTGAGAAAAGCCGGTTTGATAAACATCACATATGAATCATGGTGCAGAAATGAGGCTCAAAGCCAGATTCTGTCCAGCCTAGAAAAATAAATCAGAACTTTGTTCCCTGGCACTGCCCTTCCTTTTCCCTTTCAAACATCCAAAGCCTCACAACCTCTCATTCAAAACCCAAACCAGCTTTCCCTTCCCACTGTTGTCATGACCAGGAGTCTGGCAAACAACTGAAGACTCAAAAGATGTCTGACTTGTCGGTTCATTATTTGTGACCTCAGTAAGTAAATCTGGTTTATATTGGCATGAGAACCACATTTACTGCTGTAGGTCAGTGATATAGGTCTTGTAATATATCTATATATATATATCTGTCAAGTATTTGTCAAACACTGTCTCTATGGTAAACCATCATATCATACAGTACAGTACTGAGTAGTTGAAGACTAGAGACCAAAACAGAGGTTTTAGGCACAGTAGATGTTTTTAACAGTAGCAATAATTTTACAATACAACTATAACATATGCATTATAAGCACAAGGCAACAGTGGAGACGTAAATCTAACAACACGAAATTTAACAGAAGAAACTTTCAGAGGAATCAGGCCAAGAGTGGGCAGTCATCTGCCTCGGCCGGTTGGGGAGAGTGGAGAGAGGCTGCAGCATTCTGGATTAACTGGAGGCTTCTTAGAGAGTTATTGGGACATTCAATCAGTAATAAATTACAGTAGTTTAATCTGGAAGTAACAATAGCACGGACTAGTTTCTCAGCATCACTTTGAGTGTGTAGTACTATATACTGTATACTTTGTTTTAGACAAAACTGCTGGTGTGATTAAACAAGCAATGGATAAAGACTACATCATGCACAGTAAGCCCGGAGTCAGGTTGTGTCAAAAAATCTGTGATTAGTCATATTTACAAATATCTCTAAATACTACTTGTCATGTGCATATTGAATTATATGATCAAATGTAATACAAATTGCCCTCTTCTATCATGACTCACCACAACAACAGGTACTGTATCTGAAAAATAGTAATGGAACGTGAACTGCATTTCCTGTTTAAATGGGTTGATGTATTCTGTTCCAGTTCTGCAGAGTTGCACAGCACTGATGTTTGGCAAATCTGGCTTCACCAGCAGATGTTTCCTAGTGCCAAAACATTTCCTCATGTGGGTGTGGCGGTCATGCAGTGTCTGTGTCTACATGTATCTGGATGTGCAAATGTTGCAATGGAAAACTAGCTGTGTGGATATCTAATTTTTAATAACTAAACTAAACATATCGCAGATGGTTTTTCAGCCTGACTGGTATCACTGCCAGTTCATTCTAGACCAAATGTTTCTCAGTTTTCACATTCTTCTACACTGAAGAATGTGAAACTTTTTGTAAAGTTTAACTTAGTAATAACGGTGAACCAACACTGCATACTTGAAATATTTTAGTCCTTTTCCAAAGTATTCCTTTTCAGTTTAGTGTTCACTCCCATTACATGATTTGTGGCAATAAAATTGTTTTAATTACAAATGTAAAACAGATTCAGTCGAACTTGTTTGGGCAAAAGTCACTTGGAAAACTGCCTGGAAAACCTTGAGAATCCTTGCGATCATCACCAAAAACAAAGATCCTTCTGGACCAGCCAGCATGAGCTGCTGTATGGTTTTTATAACCATGATTAAAAATTGATTGTCATCATATTTTCACCGTCCTGCAGCAGCAACGCACTTACTGATGGAAAAAATGACGGAGCGCATGCAGAAGCGGAGAAAAGTGTCAGAGTGGAAGTGCTCCCTCGAGGACAGAGTACCACTGTGTATGGCATAGCGTTTCTATAGAAACATACCAGCATCGCCCCGCTGTGCCGGGGCCAGGATTCCCCCTCAGTGTACAAACACACACACACACGCTGCTCTTTCTGCTTCTCTTTAAGTCTGTTTCACACACAAACACTTTCCTGCCTGTGTTCATATCTCACTGATCATACCACACCAATACCATCCCCACTGGAAACAACAAATGCAGTTTCTTACCTGCCTCTGGTACCTGCCCTCTTTTGTCAAGTCACAAGTTTTGCGTCTTTTCTTCTGTTTGCCTCTCTCACTCTCTCACCTACCCCTCCCTCTCTTGCGCGCACTCTATTTCTCTCCGACCCTTACCCTCCCTTCCCTGACTTTCTCCCTCTCTCTCTTTATCCTTCGGTGGACAAGCCTGTATGTTGGGTTTGTTCCCTGGCTTTTTCCCCCTTGAAGGTCACAGTGGTTCTTTTCCCCCTCTGTTCGGCTCAGGGCCAAAAAGCGTTTATCTTAATTCTTTCTGAAAGACTGTGGG
The DNA here is from genome assembly GCA_032270685.1 of Microctenopoma stevenorrisi. Classification (NCBI taxonomy): domain Eukaryota; kingdom Metazoa; phylum Chordata; class Actinopteri; order Anabantiformes; family Anabantidae; genus Microctenopoma; species Microctenopoma stevenorrisi. The sequence goes on from JAUMTR010000022.1 coordinate 8,800,031, forward strand.
CTCTTTCATGTGTTCGAACAGTTTGTTATTATTTTGTTTTGTCCCAGCAGAGCATGAGTTTTTGTCTCACAAACAAGGGTGTGCGTATGTATGTTTGCATATTTGTGTGTAGGCACAAGTGTGTGTTTCTATGTCAAAAGCCTTTGAGAAATGTTGTGAACACAGGACCTCTGTTAGGAAAAGCCCAGCCCAGACGTAATAGCATCTCTCTACTGTCTCCCACTCCCACCCACTCCGCCATTGTTTAGATGACTGCACACAGATCCAGTCATATGTTTTTTATTAGCAGCATCTCTCCACTGACTCCATGGCATCTTAACTGTGTCAGTTAAATGCCCAGAAGGATCCTTCAGTTCCTGATTACCAAAATCCAGATTACTGTACAGCCTTTCTGTTTGCGCGCTTCAGTGTCACAGGGGGTTACAAGGTGGATGTGTTTTCTGACCGACATTCCTGCAGAGTGAGCTGCAGCGAGAGGATAATGAGGCAAACATATGTGGGAAAAACACACATGCACACACGTGGCTCTGTCTCTCACTGTCCATCACGTTCTTTCTCTTTTCATGACTTCTTCCTGCTGCACTCCTGCTTCATAATCACTCAGTCCCCCCTGTCGCATGAGCTGAGCTCTGCTGGGCCAAACACATGGAGACACATCAACAAGTGGAGAACCAAACAGAAAATAGGAATAAGTAACAAACACGTCATTTTGGGGTGAAGTGTTTGTTAGTCTCTAAGTTTTTACTTTGTGCTGCCTGCAGAGGTGACATCATTGGAAATAGTTGCTCATTAGCAGTAATGTTACACAATTTGGTTTAATGTTTCACTTGCTGTGTTAATGCAATCAAAAGTAGAACAGTATATTTAAAAACATTACTACAGCAAAGGTGATTCTGTGAATGAGGCAGTCGAACACAAATGTCAAGTATCTGGCCACTGTTTGGCACTGGGGTGACATTAAATGAGAGGCACTCTTTTGTTTCACATTAGTAAGGGACAGCAGTTCAAGGATCACCAAGAATGATAAACCTTATTTAATTTATAGCAATATTATGACTGGCAAAGGTAACTTACTCCATACATGGAAACACGAATATGCCAGACAGAAGGTGAGAGCAAAAAAATGTGAATGTTTGTGAATATGTGTGTCCTCCAGCTCACTGTCTAGAGGGAGTGAATATGGAAGAGGAAGTAAATGGCAGAGGTAAACTATGGGAGAACTGATTTAGCAGCTCTGCTGATTAATCAACTGACAAATCTGTGCATGGATCATTGTGCCATATTTCTGTATCAGTCAACCTCTGTAGTTTAAAAATTGAGAGGGTAAACAAAGACCTGGGAACACTAGAGCTTTGTGTTAAATCTCTGCTAATACGATTTGTCTATTCAGAAAGGAGGGAGAGAGGAGTAAGAGGAAAACCACTAGTTATTATGTTCAATGAATCTGCCCATGGTTCTAAAGTTTAAACGCCATATGCATGTCAGTCATCTCAGAAATACAATGGTATGCATCATGGTTTTTATTAATTAGAGTTTAAGTAGTTAACATATGAGAGGAAAAACTGTGGTTTGGATTTGCATGTGAAAATGAGTCACATGTTCTGTGGAATGCAACTGTTTTGCCTGCAGACTCAAAGAGTCTGGACAGAGATGGACAAATGCCAGTGCTCTGTTTTTCAGGGTTGAGTTCAACCTGTTGATTCAAGGAGAGAGATATTTATAGGCAGACAATCTGCTTTTACTGCAGGAAATCTTTGAGCAGAAGCCTTTTTAAAAACTGCAGCAGCTTTTTTATAAGCAGATCGAGAGATCGAGGTTTAGGCTCCAGCCCAAAATCACTTGGTATGTATAGTGACCTGAGAACCTTCCAAGAACAACCTGTTCAGGCATCTGCATTGTGATTTGGATGAGTATACTCGGTTTAAAGAGACTCCCATGTGCATCAAACATAAATGAAACATAGAAGATATAATATCCATGTTATTGACTCATAAATTACTTTCTGATTACCCAAATTACACACATTGTGTTGTTATTGTATTGTTTGTGATAACTTTGTATTAACTTTAAATGAACAATGCAGTTTGTTTATATTAATTTGAAATAGTAATAGGAATTAAGTGCCTACATGTTCAGAAGATGTGAAAAACAAACTTGCACACTGTTTATTTCATGCCTGAAAGTGTGCAGAGTTTCTGTTCAGTTGTCATGCAACAACTATTTGTTGCAGGACTCAACTGGAAGACCCTTTGTTTATCTAGGAAGTGAAATGGAAAAGATTTCTGTCATCGCAGCACTTCTGTAGTTTGTGAAATTAGTTTCTGTCAATCAGTATAAGAAACAGTGAATTATAAAACTATAGTAACAATGTGTTATTGTGTGCAGGCTCATGATATCAGTGAAACCAAATTATTCCAGCACCATCAGTGACTGTGGATCCCAGGGCAGCTGACGAGCCTGAGAAGCATTACATCACACATGAAGTCATACTACACATGCTGTTAACTTGAAAAAAATACTTTCTTGAGGAAGCTTATTGTTAAACAAGCCAGTAGGAAGAAGCCACCTGGACGGTGCATGTTTCCAAATCGTAACACTTCTATAATGCAAGAAATCAAACACTGTCGTGGGCAAAGAGACTTCGGGTGAAGTTACTTAGTCATTATACCTTCACAAAATTTACAAATTTGCAATAAACAATTTGCACAATAACTATTTAAATAGCTCAACACAACTAACATTACAAATGTATCACAACATACATCTTTTAATTGACTGCTTTAGTGTGAAAATTAATCAAATGATGAATAATATCTGAAAAGACACATTTAAAAATCAGATGTCGTCTCTGTGGCCCAACAATCTTTACTTGTAGGTAATAAACGCTTCTTAGCATTGGAAGCACTGTTGCGTTAAGTTTAGATGTTGAGTATCGTTCTAAACATAGTCTCATGCACATCACCTCAACATGTTGTTAAATCCACAACTCAACTGTCTCCTAGCTACAGTTGGTGCTAGTCTAAAATAAACAAATCACTTTTAGTTTGCTAGAAAAAATCAACAGAAGCTTCAGGATGTTCCACGTCATTTTCTTAAATAACAAATGAAAAAAGTTACTTTTTACTTTAGTTACTTTAGTCACTTTTCACTGGATATTAATTTGGATACAAGAATGAGCAATGGTGTTTACACAGATGAATTCCCTTTCATAAAAGGAAAGCATATGCTCACTGTACTGAACCCTATGTTTCAAGATATGCAACATAGCAAAGCGTGAATGCACGTGTCTCACATGTGCTTCACATATGAAGCTCTGCGTTGGTGCTCAGTTAAAAATGGAATGTGAGATACCAACTCCATGAGCGGTCAAACAGTGCCTCACACGCAACATGCATAGTTCACACATACAGTGTTCAGTCTGGACCCTAAACTCCCTATCACCTACCTGACAAAGTCACCAACACCCCCTAACTTTCCCCCCACCCTCCACAATGTTCAGTCAGCAAGCTAATGGAAGAGCTACTCACCCTGTTCTGTTGTAGTGAATTGGCAGCTGCCTAAACTTAGTCCTGAGAAAATCACTCAGTGGTGCACAACGCAGGGACTGTGGGGAAGCTGCGGTGGTGTCATAAACATCAGATTGACTGTTAACTATTTTCTCTGAGACTATTGCAAACTTTGCATACTCAGGATATTTACAAATCCTCTGGATCTGTCTTATGTTAGATGTAACACTTAATATAAAGACTGGATGTGAGTACAGAGGGGAGATTTGGCATTTGTACCTAGACCAGAGAAGCAAAAGCTCCGGCTCTCTAAAGAGAACCTTTTGGGTTCTCTGCCATATTTCTGAGACTCATTACTGTAAGCTTGTGGTCATAACTATTTCTGAAACTGTGTTCAAATATTAATTGGAGCCACAAGTAAAGAAAAGTGAGTTTTCTCCATTTTGCAGTGAACAGTTTCTAGCACATCGCATGCTGATGACTCCATAAATTAGAAGTCAAAAATAAATATAAGATCTTAAAGGGAATTCAAGACAGTGTAATCAGCATCTGTGAGTGTGTTTATGTGTGTGTCGAACGAGAAGGCTGGAGGTCTTGGTCTTGCTTGTAAACAGGCCTGTAAATGAAACCAATGGTTTCCTCAGCCATCTAGCCAAAACCACAATTACCATACAAGCCTGCTATGGATTTAGAGATGATCTTTCCTGCCCATCGACAAACAGACTCTTCACACAACTGGGAGGTCCAAACATCTTTGTGTACCAACTAGTTGCTCCATTAGCTTTTTTTGACACGTATTTGCAAAACACAGACTTTAAGAAAACTGATTTTGTGGCATAGTCTGGACAGTGACAAATCATGCGTTTTTCTCCCAAAATGTAATCCAGCTGTTTCTCCACTGTGTCCTGCTACTAGCAAAACACGTAAACTCTTATTACATCAACAAATAACACTCAGATCAGCCAGTGCTGCCAATCCAATAATCCCAGACAGGACATTTGCCAAATAGTTAGATCATTTGTTCCAATAAAAACATAGCAGTAAATATCATTTAAACATAAACATTGGACATACCATATCATAACGAAGACGTGACAATCATGCAAAACCGATGTAATCTGTTGCCTGTCTACACATCCAGCAGGTATGAAGAAACAGTAGCATTATTATGGAGTACCAGTATCACCTGTTTCCCACTTTCATTCCTGAGAACACTTTCTGGAGCTGCTAAATGCTCCAACATGTGGTTGTAGGTATTCGGTGGCTGTATTAAATATTTTCCTATTAAACAAGTGTCTGCAAGAGTAGTGAGAGTGGGTGAAAAACAAAAGATGCTAAAGGCTTTACAAAGCTAAGGGGAACTGTGGATTTTCAGGTTCATCACTATTAGTGAACCTCTTCACAGAACACATCATTTTCAGGGTCTGTCACAGTCCTCTAAATCTTAGCTGCTTACACAACATATAATAAATAACAATCAACTAAGGAAATATATTAGCAGCGCTAATACCCCCCCTGAACATAGTCAATAAGCTTACAATCATATTTAAAATATACACTCAAAAGATGTTATATCTAACCTGAGCAGACAGTGCTGTACTGATGCAGAGCGTCTGTAGGCAGAGGCATGTGATATGTGACGGCTCCTGAACTCTGCAGCTTTCTTGCTCTAAAGACACCACAGGGAGCTTTATAGATTGTTTTGACTGGAGGTTTCCAAGGCAGAGTTGAGTTCAGTGGAGAGGAATGGCCAGCGCGGTGATGACTCCACCAGTCAGAGATTCAGTTCGTCTTTAAATGACTATGGCCATGGATAACTTCTAAACAACAGTAATGATTATGCTTCTTACAATCCTAGTAGATTTTAAAAGATTGCAAGATATTAATTCTAACCACACATAGTCATTCTTTTTATACAAAGGTATGCGGGTAATAATACAAAGCAGGGGAGGATAAGAACATTAATGTTGTTAAAATGTTGACCTCTGACCTTTGTGAAGGTCACAAAGAAGTTAAACATGATTAAAAGATCTTGTTTCTGTCTGTTGTGTCTGTTGTATAAATATGAAGATATGCCAGAGCCCTGCTAGTTTAGCTTAGCAGAAAAATGGTCATTTCATGGTGTATTTTATCTTTTATATATATGTTTTACCTGATGACGGAGTGTAAGTTGTTTTGTGTATTTTGGTGTTTTATTGCATGTTTGTATGTCGTAATGCCCTGTTGTGACATAGAAAGCTTCGTCAGGAGCAGACCACCTTGTGAAGCGAGTGGACAGATGTTGTAGCCTTGTTTCCCTTTTCACCCTTTACTTAGTATAATTTGACCTCCTAGTTGGACTTTTGGACTAGCTATTAGTGGTTGAGTAAGGTAGTGTAATTTCATAATTAATAAACTTAAGACCCCTCAGAATTGAAAGCATGGAGCAGCAGACTCAGGCTAGATAAACTAATCTTACCCTGACGCCAGTATTTTATCAAACGTAAAGCAACAGTGGTGTCTTATCTAAGGCAGGCAAATTCACAGAAAGTGAAGCTACTCCTTTAGGATTGTGTGACACATGCACTAAGGCTACTTGTGCTGTGTTTACAATCTCTCAGCAGCAACATCCAGCCAACATCAGCCAACAGCCAACATACCCAGTACACTGTTGGTTAGTTGTCACTGGAACAAGCTTATACAGACTTTTATGGTTGTGCTTGTTCCTCTAAGGAACTCTGTTAGTGTGACTTCTGCCACTGGTCAAACTGGGTCCAGACATAGCACAAGTGTGATCAGACCATCAAACGCACTCACGGTGCTTCTAAGACATGGTGTCACTTGGAAAATATGGCTTAGTAATGGTACATGTGACCAAGTATTTGAGTAGTTATTTGTAGCACTTGTGTCACTGAATGTCAGAGAATATAAACTGCTGGACAAGTTCTAGGAGTGATTCAACCTGAGAAACATTAAATTAGTGAACCAGAGAAGACAGCCTTTGATGGAAAACCCGGCAGTGTACTGAAAACAAAACATATAGCCTAAGAATCACTATAGTTTTTGTCTCTAAAATAAATCAACATGGCTGCAGGATTTTTCTCTTTACTTATTTTCTCCCCTCTCTGCTACACTAAGTGCACCTGGAAGACCAGGCGTACGCTAACGTGTTGTGTTAGACTAAAATTGCAACACTGAACACAGAAATGTTTTTAACATGATTAAACATAATCTGTTTCATGAATTGTGTGGATGTTGGAGAGCCCTACTGCTGCCTACAAGTGTGTTTCACTCACTCAGAAGGCAGGGTTCAGGGTGATGGTGGAGGTTTCTCTCCTGACCTCACTTGGTTGAGTACTTCTTGAATACAAGTGTCAGCTTGTAGCTTTCAGCTTTCTTGTAGCTTTTACACATTCACATTCAGATGGTGTGATGTGGAAGACAGCGGGTAAGTTTTTCCTGCTATTTGTCTGGTAGAAACCAGATTTGAGATCTAAAACTGAAACCCGTCTAGATCTGGTTCGGCTCTGAGAAAGACTAGACTAGGAGGTAAAGTTTTTGATATTCCATGCCGCCTGCTTTTCCCTTTATTGTTTCCTTATAAATGTTTCTAAAGAGGAGTCTGGTTCACTTTCACACTGGGGTTTTCTGTGCCCATCCGTGCCACATCTGAAACAGTATCAGGGTTTTGGTCGAACAACTGAACTGCTGTCTGTATCTCAAACACAATGCTGCAAATGTTTTGGCCTGTGTGGTTTCTTTGCATGTATCCTACTGCTTGATTCAGAAGCAACTGTTGCAACCGGTGATTTCTTATTGACTCTGCACAGAGGCACCTTCACGGTGTGAAAAGGTTTTTATGTGCAGTGCAGAGGTGGGTCTATTGAGTCGTTTAGCTGCAGTTCAGATGTCCAGTTGTTGTCCAAGGACCCCATTTAAATCCTATAAAAAAGTTGTCGATCAAAAAGCTTTTTAAGAGAGGAATGTTAAAACAAAAGTCTTTGAATGAATTGTCTTCGTTATATTTGCAGACACGTCCTTTCACGCTGTCAAAGATTCAGTTAGAATTCTGTTACATTTAACTGTGTTATTTAAGCAGAATGTTCAAATAGAGTCTTTACCTCATTATTATTAGGAAATATTAGATTTATGAGAAAAGCAGCACAAGATTAGATAGGTCTTCACCATCTGAGTAAGCAGGACCAGAATGAACTAGTACTTCTTGGTTTGGTTTGTGGCAATGACAGGAAATGTTTTATTAGTAAGTCAGTAATGTGCAGACTTTTTATAATTGTATAGCTATAAGCAGATTCTGCTCCAAACTCAGGAAACAGGTAGAGAGGCGTTATTCACAATTATAATGCTATGCAATGTCAGTTGAAATAAGATGAGATCTAGAATTCATAAATAGTATAAATGTACAACCACTACTGCATGTGTGCGTCATCATTGAATATAGTGGGCGATGGAAAAAGCAAAAAGTGGGCTGAGGGTTCTGTTTTCAGGACTGTGTCTGTTCAAATGACTGATTTTCACTTCCAACAGCAGCTTTTTTTTTGTTACTTCCAACACAATAAACTGAGAAGACAGCGATAGAAGAGAACACAGGCTCACATAACATACAAAGCCAAGTATCAGTGTATACTAAACCGTATTGCTGTCAAGGAATTTCTCAGTTTATTGGTTCTGGCTAGTTAAGATTATTGTATATTTAAAACAGTAGGTTAAGTAGGTAGTGTATTGACGTTTATTGATTTTACCCTGCTCCACCTGTGAGCGTACATATGTGGCTGCTTCCCACTGTCCAGCTAACTGAGTCAGATTCACTCAAGGATAGGGACAGGTACTGGATGTTAACATTTATTCGTGCTTCTCTTTGCTGTAAGACAGCTCAGTTTAACCAAAGCACATTACTGTGTATAGTCAGAAGCAAGAGGATCTGTCACAGTTCCAGTTTTACAGACTTTGCTTAGAAATAAACCCATGGGAACTGGTGGTACGAGGAATGTTTTAATAAGAACGTTTGGCAATAGTGTACAAGTTCGAGCTCTGGCATCATCACATCAGGTTTCTATACAGCACCTGGTTGCGTATTAATATATTGGAATTACAGTCTTCTGTCTACTAACGCCCACAAATAATGAGCTGGCTGAGGAAATAAAAAAAAAAATTTCTTAGTACTATGTGAGGTTGACTGGTTACAGTAATTCAGAAGATGCACTCAGAGGTAAATACTTTCAATCACTCGAAGGCAATAGACCCAATCAGGGGGCAGTTGTCTGTGTAACATTTTGTTTCCATCCAGTCGTAGGATCTTCATTCTGGAGTACGACATAGGTCCCACCTCTCTGCAGAAACTTTTGGTGTTGAACTCTGTGATGAACAGGGAGAAAACAGGCAGGCTTTAAAACTTGTATAGGCCAAATTTTATTATTCAGCACCCATTATTTACAGTCATGTGCTAATTGCCTTGTCTTATCAAAGTGTTGTAGATACTAAACCAGTCCAGAGGGCTCTGATTAAACATAATGTGCAATGTGTTCATCATCTGTAAATTAAGTTAAGATGTTACGATGAAACGCCTTCAGTTACTAGTCTTGTATACTGTATGTGCAGTCGTCACAAGTTTTGTTGTCACAGAAACTGCATTTACCTTTAGATTCCTTGCAGGTGCTGTGGGAAGAGGAAACCACAAATCCCTCATTTTACTTTAGATGTGAATGTTCTCTCAGCCCAGACTGCAGACGCTGGCAGTGTTAAACCACAGTAGCTTTCAGGCAGCCAGCCAGACAGCGAGGTGTGTGTTATTGTGGAAGTGTTTTAATGTCAGTCTGTCTTATTGCTACGCAGCTCTCCTGCCTGTTGCGTCATGTGTTAACAGGAACACTTTTTCAGAGCCCAAGAACAAAACATTTGGTTCATTGCTGCTAAATGATCATGTGAGTCAAAATGTGGCCACAGGGTTGCTAAATTGTTATATGAAATCTATATATGTAGAAAGAACCACAGAAAGAGAGGAAAGGGGAGAGTAAAGAGTGGAACAGCTTGTCCCATCGGGCACTGTTACCTCTGAATCTATCACAGATGTTTTCTTACCACTCTCCCTGCTTCTTCGCTTGCTTACTTTTTTCACGATCCAACCAACCGAGATCCATTCCCATCTTCTCTCCACCACACTTTTCTCACTTTTCTTTCCATGTGTCCCTTTGTGTCCCTCCCCTCCCATAATGTTCACTCTCATCTCCCGCCTCTGACTTGTCTCTGTGGTTTACTGCCCAGTACCAGCCCCTCCTATGTCCATATAAAGCAATGAGGAAACCTGTGTTTTTTTAATAGATCCTGTCAAAGTGTTCCACATTTCTTCTTCGCCTTCACAGCTTGGGTTGGTTATCATATCTCCCCAGGTTGTGGGTTAGTAATACCGCTGCCATGTGTTTGTGTTTGCGTGTGTGTGTATGTGGGGGCTCACCTTGTATTTCATTGGCCTCCATGTAGAGGTACTGCAGGGTGCTGGGGAATGTGGGTATTGTAGTAAGTTTGTTGTGAGAAAGATCCAGTTCCACCAAACTAGAGATGTTAAAGACCTGTTGTTGGATGCCGCGGCTCTGTAAACCACAATGACTTAGACGGAGGTACTTAAGGTTGAGAAGACTGATGAAACTTTCCTTATCTAGGCCAGAAAGAGAGTTATTGGACAGATAGAGTTGCTGGATGTAGGAAGGTAAATGCTTGGGGACAGCTGAGAACATATTCCCACTGAGGTCCAACATGTTCAGACTGACCAAACCTATAAGATGAGGAGAGAAGATACATACACATGCAAAACATTAACGCTGATACATATCTATATCTATATACTAATTCTGGATTAGTTCTGTTTTGGTGTTAGCTTTACTCTGCTCTCTGCTGCTGTGACACGTAAGTTTCTTGTTCGGGAAATCAAGCTTTATTTTATCTTATCTACCTTGAATCATCTGAACAGGAATAAAACAGCCAGACCAAGCTCTGCTGCACCAAGAAACTCAAACCACATATATGCTACATAAATAGAGAAAGGAAATGACACATAATCATCATGCTACCTTTGAGGTCTCCCTCCGTGATGGTTTTTAATCTGTTTCCCTGCAGCAGCAGCAGAGTCAGGTTTTGCAGGTTGTGGAAAGCTCCGGGGCTGATGCTGCTGATTTGATTGTGGGCCAATCGCAGCTGCTTGAGTCCAGTTGGTAGACCACTAGGCACTGAACGCAGATGGTTGTAGTTAGCAAACAAGTGGCACAACTCTGTCTGGTTCTTTAGGGCAGCCAGGTCCAGCTTGTCACTCTGCAGCTGGTTGTGGTCCAGGATGAGCCAGCGCAGCCCAGTAACGTTGGCCAGAACAGAGGAGAACAGGGACGATATGTTGTTGCCCTGGGAATAACAAGACAAAATGCCTAGTGAATTTTAAATTGCCATGCCATTATTTTTTTTAAACTATAATATGTGACATATGCCAAAAAACTCAGAATTTGCTATTTAAACGTATATGTTTGAGGACAATTTACATTTTAGTTTTACTCTATAAACTACTGGCAACATAACTCCCTAATGGAAATAAATATCCAGTGTTGATTAGTGAACCTGTCTACCTGTAGGAACAGGTATTGAGTTCTGTCAGGCAGACTGTCAGGGAAGTCCACCAGGCCTCTCTGGTCACAGTAGAGCGCAGTGGGCCACTGGATAGGGCATTCACACTGCTGAGGGCAGGCCTGGGGATTGTTGGCTCTGAACCAGGCTGGGTCCATCCGCCCCTGAAGGCTCAGCACACTGGGCTCACCCAGAAGTCGGTTAATCCATAGAGGAATGCCTCCGTAGTCCATGTCACATTCAACAGTGGCAAACAGCAGCACCGATACAGCATAGCACAGGAGAGCCATGGAGACAGCTGTGATAGGTATTCCTGAAAAACATTAGGATGTTAAATGGTATAACAGGTTTTGTGAGGTAAGTTTTTATTACTGGAAATTAGAATCAGAATCAGCTTTATTCGCCAGGTATGTTGCACATACAAGGAATTACCGGACTAGTTTACAGTGGCACACTGTAAGTTTTATTTAAATAACATTTTGTAGGACTGACACAGAGTGTACTGTAGTCCCATTAAAAAAACATGGGATGGAGTTTTCTCCCACCACCTTATATAAGCTCACATACGTTGCCAGTTGGAGAACACGGTTCCAGAGAACACAAGACAAGGTAATGATTGAGGAGTCCTACACTACTTGCAAATTATAAACCAGCTAAATCCATTAGCTTGTTGCAGGGCCTTAAGTACTGCATGCAAAGCCGAGCCTGTTATGCTGACGCTGGGCCCCTCTGAACATATTGCTCAGGTTAACATGTAATAATTTTCTTTCATATTCCTGATATTCCTGATGCTACCGTGTGTTGGATGCATTTAGCATTAGCATCACAGTGCTAGTTAAGCATTACCATCACCGTGCTAGTTAGCACCAGTCAACATCACTTTATATGCTGTGTGTCCGAAACACTCCAAAATTAGAAACCATGTGCACACAGACCAGACAGTATGAATGCTAAAGCTTTTTCTTTACTTAAAATAATCTCATCCAGTAGCTGTGATTAGCTGCTTATTAGCTGCTTATCAGCAGCTAATCACACTAGTCTCACTAGTGTTAGCATATAGCTCAAGGCACTGTTTCAGCTACGCATAGCCTCACAGAGCTGCTAGGACACTTTAATTTGTATCTCCAACATTCACGGACGAGCTGTACTTCATTGCCGGTATACCCCTTTAAAAGCTGATGTAACATTTGTACTATAAGGAATTACTGAACGTGAACATTAAATGCTTTAGGTAAAGATTTGAATCAGCATTGTTTCAATAAGAGGTCAAACAAGGTCACCTTTTAGTTTAAGAATTGGTATCAGATCAGATGTTAACGCTAGGAAAAAGTTTGCGATTTTTTTGCAGTGCAACTTCTGAGTGTGAAAGGAAAGCTTAATTTTTCCCTGCATTTACAACTGTAGATGATTACGGTAATATCTGCACAGCTGGTATGCACAAAAGCACACACACACAAATACACACCGAGACTCTCAGTTACTGTACCATGTGAGAGTTCGAGAGAAAAGTTTGCATCATCAGGAAGTCTGACATTATCAGCATGTTTGCAATGTTGCATTTTGCCTTTCCCACTTACTGTACAGCACATGCTCAAGAGGTTGCCAAGAGATTAGGTGTGTTACCCAATCATTCTTTGAAAACCGTAGTTAAACACTATGTAGCTTTGAACATTTCCAGTTTTGCCTGCCTTGCAAAGAAAGTAAATTGAAGCAGACAATAAACAAACTGTAAAAAGACACTTACCTGTTGAGCAGGAGCAACAGAACAGAGACAGGTTGTCTAAATTTCCAATAAAACTCTCGGAAGCCTGGTGTGTATGTGCTACTGTGGTTGCATATGTGTGTGTGTATGCGTTTTCAAGCTACAGGCACTGCTTACCCACTGTCTGCTACATTCCTCTTTTCCAAACGCTGCTGCCCACATCCCAGACCCCAAAGTTCTTCCATAATCTTCTCTCACTCACTTCTTCCTTTTCCCCTTTCTCAGCATTTGGTAACAGTTCACAGCATATGGTACAAATATGGTTGCTGGGACGAAAGAGATCAGCATTCAAGTACATCATCCTAAGTATTGGTGTGTGTGTGTGTGCGAGCATGTGTCTATGATTGGGTCTACAGTCTCTGTCTGCAGGCTTTCAAGTAACATAGTACCTGGGGATCCAAAGAGACCATTCTGTGTGTATTAGTGTGTCTGCTTGTGTGTGTGTGCGCTGAAGGACTTAGCTTCTTTCAAGAAGCAGAGAAAAGTTATCCCAGATTTGCCCCTTTCCAAACAAGTGAGCGGAAACCTGCAAGTTGAAGAACATAAAGAAAAAGAGGGGACAGTGTTTAAAGCGCAGAGCATAGAAAGAGCGACCTCTAGGACATTGAATGAAAATCACAATAAAGTTCAGCCAAACCAGTGAAATAAAAAATGTGATTTACTTCATGTTATTAAACTACAAAAACAGAAGAATATCTGCTGTAAATATTACTGTTGCGTCAGCTTAAGTGTAAAGCTACAATAAACAACATTTAGGGAACAAGTTAACTGTGGCATGAGACTAATCAATCCACCAAAGCCATCAAATATTTCCAGTCTCAATACCAGTGATGTCACGGTATAGAGGGTATATGTATTTAGACATATTATGTGACTCACAGGGTTTAATCTTTTAAGATTGAAAGAAATAGAACAATTAATTAGGCACCGATATGGAGACGAGTGGCACAGGTTGAGAATCACTTCATTTGAGCAGTTAGCAGAGCAGGGGATAGCAGATTTATTGGACAGCAGAGTGGTTTGTTTGTAGAAAATATCTCAAAAGCTATTAGACGCTTTGCCATGAAATATAGGACACACATCTACAGTGTCCAGACAATGTTACCTGACTAATCTCCTGACTTTTTCTTATGTGCCACCAGCAAATCCAGACCAGACTGCATGCTCACTTTACAGCAATCCCTAGAGATTACCACCAAAAGATGTGTGATTTTAATTAAGCTATCTAGTGTCTCTTCACTGAACTTGATCACATGAAAGTTTCAAGTTGTACTTCTGTTCATAGTGACAACAAAAAATTGCCATTATGCTCAAACCTACCCTGCTGTACAGCTTGTCATTGCACAGTACTGACTAAACATGCCATATTATATTTTTTTACTAGAAATGTGCTTCATAGCTTATCTTAATTAGAACAGGTTCTGTCAGAGCCTCCTGTGATCCAGACTCACAGAACAGCATGACAGCTCCAACCTACATACGCTCTGCTCCGTCCCTGTCTGGTTTATTCATAAACAGAATGTTTCTTCTCAAATGTTCTTCCCATCCGCTGTTCGACATGATCCCTCTGCTCCAGAATAACATCACTGTAGCCTTTTGTTTTTAAACCCGCCTGAAGTCAGTGCTGTGAATAATACTTACAAATGTACATACAGATTACAGGAAAGAAGCACTGAAGAAGAAAAGGCACAACTACACTAACTGAACTGCAGTGATGTAGCTCTAAAGTCATTAAAGTGTAAAGTGTGAATCATTATTGTATTAGTTATCACTGCTTAGACTGTTAATATGACCCTAATCCTATCTTCAGGTAATGCAAAACAAACAGAAAATATCCTCATTAAATCATAGAACACTGTGTTGCTGCTACTGCATACAACAAGACACATTATTGCATTTTTCAGTACAGTGACGTCTATTGTGGTATGACTTCTGAGAAAATGTAACACTTTTCAGTTCAGAGATTAATCGGTGCACCCGCCTTATAATTGGATATGGCTGTGTGTTAATATGTTTGTTAATGAGTCATCTTTTCTCAGTAATTAAGATCTGTCAGAGCAGAAGTTGCCCTCTGGCTTTCGGTTTCCGGTTTGGGAGCTGGCACATACAGCAGCTCCTCAAACACCTTGTCAGATGTTGTAAGGGCATGCTGAAACTATAAGAACTCCTGAGATACTCTGCTCTTACCACAGATAATGTAACAGTGCACTCTTATTTTCTTAAGAGATGCAGAAGTCAAATGATGTCAAATGTTATCAGTAATTCTAGAGGCTAAATGTGCTTTTTATCTCAAACTCATTGTCAGTTCGAAAGTAGACTTTGGAAACCACAATTCAGAAATTGAGTATCACTTCAATCTTAGTTCTGTTGGAACATTCGGTCATCTTCATGCATGTGTATTTCAGGTAAACTGAAACATCCTCTTCTCTTTGTGTGTGTGATATTTTAATTGTGTTTTAAATTTTAAATAATTTAAAAGGACATTTCAGATATTTAATGAATGGATGGGTGTGTGTTAGCAATTCTGTTAATTTAAGCCTGTTTTCCCCTCTACATCTTCCTCTTTATGTGATTATTTCAGATTCAGAAAACTTTATTAATTCCATCAATCATCCATCATAACTCAATTTCTGCGTATTTTGCAGTCTGATATCTAAAGGAATTAAAGAGTTTGAGTAGTGGTTTGTTTTCCTCACGGGTGTTTGATATCGCCAAGCTGATACCGTTAAGACAAACTCAGTGGGAAGAACAGGATATTTTTAATAATTTCCTCCCTGATTTTTATCTTCAACATTTCCTGCCACAGACACTGGAGGGCTCTGTTTCTTCAGTAATCAACAGTGCGCACAAGCTTTGCTTTGCTTGGCCAAGCAAGGTCTACCTTGCCATCATTAAAAAAAAAATTGAAAAATAGTTAGAGTGTCTTATAATAGAGTGTAATAATAAAGCAAATAATTGTGCAGACTGAATGATGAAATTTGTATTTGTCTTATATTTGTAATTTTTGTTCTGCTCTAAATTGGAAGCATTGTCATTTTGCAAAGTCATCCAGACATATGCATCTCTACAACAGATGTGTCATATTTACATGATTGTGAATTGGTGATGTGGCAGCTGCCTAGGTCTTAGACCACTGCACCCTCAACTGTTTTTTAATATGTACTTTTTCACAGCAGATTTAAAACTGGTCAAATTGTAACTTTTACAACGATGACACCAGAATTTTGATATGACCCATAATTAACAGTTACCAACATTCGTACATAAAAAGATGTAAGATGCTTTTATCTGTATGAGAAAAAGACGAGATGCATGATGTGGTGTAATTGTGAACATATGTGCACAATTACCTGTGTGTGTATGTGTATGCATAGTCATCTGCTTTCTATTGCATGGTTTATGCCGCCCCTGTGCCCTGGGGTGCCATGGTTCAAGTTACTTAAGGAGACACATTGTCCAGGCACCACTGAGACCAAATCTGTGTACATCTTCCATGTGACTCTTGTCATGTATGTAATTTATAGCTCAGTATATTTTGCTTGGCATACAGTAAGTGGGGTAGCTTTGTCAAGGATAGTTGCAGTGTATGTGTGTGTGGGTGTGTGCATAATAGCTGCATTGTGGAATCTGGTGTGGACAGGGTTAACCCTTGAATTCCAGGGTTAAGACCTTCTTGGTCAAGGTTAAGGTTAGAGTTGGGTGTTTATCATGTAATGTCCCAGCTGATGTTAGGGCTAGTGCACCAAAAAAAATGCTAAGATAGGGACACAAATACATGTAGTAAAAGATGTGTTGTTCTTTAACAATATGCATTCAACTTCCTCTTGTGGCAGGAAACATGTTTCCAACATTACATCCTGTAAATAAATACATTGTACTTCTTCCTGTTACGTAGAGAGACAGGAATCTATGTGGCCAACAGATGACTCAACATCTGACTGCCATACATACATAATCATTTATTCTGTATTTTACCTTACTGACATCGTTTCGTGAATTTAAAAGCATATTTAAAGAGAAAACTAAAAGTTGGTGTTTTGCTTCCAGGAGCATTTTTTTTTGTCTTTCGTGAAGACTCTACAGAGTGAAAATTCCTGTGACATTCCTGTGAGGAGTTCACGGTTTGAGTGGAAAGGGCTTGGTTCTCTGATCTTCTGATCCCTGCTTAGTGCTGCTCATGACCTAGACAGGCGATGGGGGACAGACATGGGTAGAGGTTGGGTGTGTTTGGGGCTACACAGAGTCCACCTGGGCCTCTTACTTTGAAGTTTGGGTCAGCAGGGAATCAGTTCCCCTCACACTAAATGATAACTGCTGCACCTTCTGTTTCCTGCAGAGATTTTCTACTATATCACCTCATATAAACACGTCTTTGATGTTACGTTGTTATTAACACTTTTCACTCAGGCCAACATTGCTTAGATAAGTAAAGTAACAAATATTTATTTATTTATTTACATTTTATTGCTGCATCTGTTGTCCATATATGCCGGAGGACACACACAAAAGAAACACGTTGCAGTAAGAAACTGTGAAACTGCTGAAACTGTTTACTTGTTCACTGGAATGATCACTATCTCTTCTTGCTACAGGTCTTAGTTGTCGGCACACATTGCCTACATAAAGTAACAACCAACTTAAACAACATGTGTAAATCACTAAGTCTGACTTTCCTTTGCTGTTTCTTTGGAAATACTATAATTATAATGTGTCGACAGCATTGCACTTTGATCATGAAAGCAGCATAGCAGACATAAGGAATCCTTTAAGAAATATGCTCTCTCCCTTTGTTGCCAAGAGTTTGATGCCCCTCTAATGTATGCCAGCCAGAAAACTTAGCTAGATATGCACAGAAAAACATGTATCTCTGCATGTGTGTTTTTTTAACACTGGCACTGACTGCACACTACACACTATCGCAGTATTTGTAATTATTTTGCGAATTGTGTTGCAAATTTTCCAAGTCTAGAAAATGGTTCAAAGAAAAGAAAATACCTAAAAGCAGTTTAGGCCACCTCACAATCCTTATTACTGCAAATCTGTCCAACTCCAGCTGTTCCTGGGTCCTACTTTGTGCCACAGGGCAGAAAAAGCTAACTAATGATGGTGAAAATGCTTTACATAAAGTGCACATTGATCTTAGTCAAAACATTGAAGTGGGATATCCAAAGGCAGCACTTACTACCTTTACTCAACCATTATGATCAATTTTACACATGTTGGATGTTTTTAATGCACAGAATACAAATGATGCCGAAGCACATCATTATTCTGTGGAAACATGTTTATCTATCTAGTCCTGGGATAACAAGAAACAGAAAAGTAAAAGGAAATAGGGATAAAATATTTGGAGACTCTGTGACTGTTTGCAGAGATGAAAGACAAAAGTGAGTGAAATCCCTGATTCTGATGGAGCTCATGTCGGCGAGAAGATGCAGAGGCAGGAAGAGGCCCACATTAGGACCAGACAGACAATAAGAGAAGACTGTCACACATGTTTTTATTTAACCCCTTACAATATGTAAGGTTTTGAGTCGTTGAAGAGGAATGGAGAGCGCTGGAGCCACTTAAAAATACAAAACAAATGTTTGTGACACTAATTAAATATTAAAGCAAGGTTTGTCATTCATCAGTCTATTTAAAGTTAAAGTTTTAAAGAAATATGGATTTAGTATTGTCACAGGCCTTCAGATACTAATACATATTAATATATAATACACACAAACACTTCTCGCTAAATCCACACACATACAAGTTTGAGGCAAAATCTTGCTTGTTTGGGGTCCAGTTGTCAGAGTCTGACTGCACACAGATGGGAACAATCCCTCACAGTCCCTACGTTCTAGTGAAAAAAGAGGCACCAGACTGGGGTGTGGGGTGCACAGGGCCATGGTTGAATGAAGAAAATGGGGTGCAGGTGGGGGGATTATGGGGTAGAAGGAACAGAAAAAAGAAAGTAGATGAAACGGGAAAGGGGGACTGGCAGAATGGAAAGGAGACCAGGAAGGGGAGGAAGGTTTTTGTCTAAGTCCCTCCAGTCCTGAGCAGACTCTGAGAGAGAGGGGACCAGGAGGGTGAGTCTCTTGATCAGGTAGGTGTGTGTATGTTTGAATGTGTATGTATAAGTGTGAACATTTGTTCTGTGTCTTTGGTGTTTTCTGTCAAACTTTTGCTCTTTAACAAATGTTATTGGAGTATAGTGAGACCTGCATACAAATCTGGCATTTGTGCCTATTTCTTCCTTTTTTGAAATGCTTCCTCTCTAGAGTCCCTGTAGATTAATACCTCTAAGAATGTGCCTCTCAGCAGGCAGTTACAATAGTGACACAAATTGCACCGCACCTTTCACTGCTACTTGAGAACAGTAATGTTGGCTTTGTGTCTGATGATTCTCAAAGGAAATAAACAGGAAATTTGCTAAGAAT
Source organism: Microctenopoma stevenorrisi (assembly GCA_032270685.1). Classification (NCBI taxonomy): domain Eukaryota; kingdom Metazoa; phylum Chordata; class Actinopteri; order Anabantiformes; family Anabantidae; genus Microctenopoma; species Microctenopoma stevenorrisi. The sequence continues at coordinate 8,819,326 of JAUMTR010000022.1, forward strand.
TACATTTATTTTGGTGGATTGTAAGCATTTTATTTATTAATTTATCTTTAGGACATAAAACATAACTCTGAGCTTTATCTATGTCAATTAACATACGTCAACATAGTTCTATTTACAAAACTGTTGCTGATTTGTGAATGACCTTTTCTACCTTTTTTCTGTGTTCTCTCTGTGTCAGATTACACTAAAGAGTTGTGTGACTGTGACCATGCATCTAGCGATTGTCTTCCTCCTTTCTGCCCTGCTTCCACTCTCTCTCTCTGGACAAGACCCCTTTGTCTGGCTGCATAGTTGGAGTCAAAGATACAATATAGCCTCACTGCACGCAGACACCAGGGAAAGGGCGTGTCCTGATGTGTGTGACTGTCCCCCTTCCTATCCTGTGGCCATGTACTGTGATGGCCGAGGCCTGACAGCCATGCCAGCCATTCCATCCCACATTAAGTACTTGTATCTGCAAAACAATGCCATCACGGCTGTGCCCGACTCATCTCTGAGCAATGCAACTGATCTGTTGTGGCTGATGATGCACCACAACCAGCTGACATCTGAAGGCATTGGCAAGAAGGTAAACTACATCTGCTCTCAGTGATACCAGACACACGTGAGACATAGTGATGTAGGTACAAATGGATGCCAGATGACTGGCAGATGGTTGGCGAGTTATGTAATTACAAAAGAAAAGAAACATTGTTGCATGTGAATGATCTATTACATCCATTTTTCTAACCGTTTGTAAGGATCGTGGGGGATACTGGAGGCTACCCCAGCTGTCATTGGGTACACCCAACAGTGCAGGGCTTACACAACCGTGACAAACAACCATGCATAATCACATTCACACCTACGGACAATTTAGAGTCACCAATTAACCCTACTTGCATGTCTCTGGACGTGGTACCCGAAAGGGAGTCAACACAGACGTGGGGAGAACGTGCAAACCCCACACAGAACGGCTGAAGTCCTTCTGGCTGCTAGGCAACAGTAATAATAATGAATACTCTATTGATCCCCTTGGGGAAATTGTTGTTTAGACAGCTGCTAGACCTGTGTCAGCGCTACAGGGTATCAGTGTCCTGTCCAAGGACACCTCGACATGTAACCTGGTGGGACTGGGAGTCGAACTCGCTCCCCCTTGGGTTTGAAGACGACTGCTTTACCCACTGAGCTATCATGCTGCCCAACCTAACCACTACACCCTGTCAACACAGACACTAGCTTCATACAGCTGAGAAGAAAATAAGCTTTTCTGATGTTAGCACAAAGCCACTGTCATATTCAATTTGGAAAATCTCAAAGAATGTGTCGTTTGCAGGCATTTCTGAAGTTGGAGCAACTGGAGCGTTTATATCTACAACACAACAACCTGACCAGTATCCCCGCCAGCCTTCCTCGCTCCCTGCGAGACTTGAGAATCAACCACAACAAGATTGAAAAGGTAATTTGTTGTATCGTTTCATATTCACACAGGGCCTCTTTCTGTTCTTGTTAACTATTGTTCTTGGTCCTGTTTGGACTCTATTGCGCACCAGAAATGTTAGACTTTCTAAATGATTGCCACTGTTTCCTAGGTTACACCTGCAGACCTAGAGGGAATGAATAACCTCACTATCCTGTATCTCCGTGACAATGCTGTCACTGACCTGAGCACATCACTAAAAGGCCTGGAATCTCTGACACTGCTGGACATCAGCAGCAACAAGTTGACAAAGGTAATAAAGAGTGTTTATCTCATCATCATCACTAGTAATATTCCATAATATTCTCATTAACTCATAGGTCCCAGTGGCTCTCCCTGAACATCTGCACCAGCTCTACCTGGAGTCCAACTCTATTGACTCTCTACCAGAGGACTTCCTGGGTCGGTTCACTCAGCTGCAGTACATCCGGATGTCTCACAACCACCTCACAGACAAGGGTGTCCCCCCCAACACCTTTAATGTGACTGGGCTGGTGGAGCTGGACTTAAGCTTCAACAAGTTGGAAAGAATCCCTCTTGTCAGCACCACCCTGCGACATCTCTATCTGCAAGCTAACAAGATCAAAGGTAAAATGCATATATGGTTCATTTCTCGTGAGATCATGAGATGTGGGATTTTTGGTATAACTCATATGTCCAGAGATACTTTCATCACCACCTCTCACTCTGTCCTGTGGTTGTAGAGTTCACGCTGGGCAGTTTCTGCAGCATTGTGGATGTGACTAATTTCTCCAAACTGCAGACGTTGCGTCTGGACGGGAATGAGATCAGTCGTGAAGACATCCCTACGGAGTCATCACACTGCCTGCGCCTGGCTTCCAGTATTGAGGTCTAATTGTGTGCACTGCACAGTTTCTGACAAAAACAAATCAGTTTACAATGTGCGCAGTGTGACACATTATTTTACTGACACGTACCAAAACCAAAAGTGCATGTGGAGCAGCAACTTCGTTTTGTGAGAACAGTAGGTGGCAGGTGGTTATTATCCACAATAATTAACATAGTGACAGCTTTCATACATGGAAGTGATTTTATTTGCATTGGAGAAGTTCTACCACACATCTCTCAAGTCGCTACAATGGTCTGGTGTCTCTTGAAACCAAGTTTTATCTGGTAAAATTCAGTAAATGGACCTTTAGACACTAGAATCAATGTGATGTATGAGCCACACATGATTCCTTTTTTTATGGCTTGAAATTAATCCTCATTATCATCCTCATCCCCTGATCCTCATTATAGGATCACTGATCTTTGTAATCAATGTTTTTTTTATTTTGAAGCTGTAGCCATCTTCATCTCTTCTTTGTCATGTTTGGTGACGATGAACATAATGTATTTGTGCACCATGTATAGTGTGATTCATATCATTTCAAATAATTATCTTTCATAAAAGACTGCATTGAGGCAGATTATGATTCCTATGTTCATTTGTTTTACAGAATGCTGTGACTGTTTCTGTGAAGGGTTTTCGTTTTGCACAGTGAAATTAACTTTCCTTAAATAGCTAGAAAGATATCTTTATGGACAATATCCCCATACTGTACTGTAGTGAATTAAACAAACATAGATTTTGGATGTTTTGATTCTACAGTTACTGTATATGTTGCATGGATTGATAATCAAGTTAAGAGTTTATATGTGTGAGCTCACAGGATTAAACATTTTTGAAGGTCCTCCCTATTTCTGTCTTCTTTATTCTCCTGTGTGCATTGGGCTGTGTCTACTTTATGAATAATAAGAAAAGAGTCAACATACTGTATTAAGAAGCTAATGTAAAAATCAAACGTTTTACCTGACCTTAGTAACTCTGACATTGTAAGAGGTGATGAGCTCAGCCCCTACAGCATGTGTCAGCCAGACCGTGGTCAATGGTTAATACATCTATCTATTTACAGTATCTGTCTCTGTCCTTGTGTTTTGTAGTCCACACCAGCAGGTCCCGTCATCACAGCTGATGCATATTAAAGATTTAGCATGGATAGATTGTGGCTCCGCATCATTGACCAATAGAGCATCAGTGCAGAGGTCACTGCAGAATGGTACAAAGAAAAATATAATCACTGTATCTGCTGAGTCACTTCATGATAATAAAGCACAGCAATGAGAACATTTGACTCACCTCTGGTTTCTGTACAATTTTTTTAAACTCATTTGGTTATACAGTAAAGACAAAGTTTTTTTACAACTTTATTAGAAAAAGAGAAGCAGCATAGGCCCCCAGGTCAGATTTAGACCATTAATGTTGCAGTTCATTTGACGCCTTAACCTCTTTACCACCAGGGTGCTGAGTATGATACTGTTCACTTGCCTAAATAACGGACAAATTCATATATTTTATTTAATACACTCCTCCCTATAAAATAAAAATGTATTTCCACTTAAGCCATTATTAGATACATGGGAGGTGTCAGTTGAAGGCATGTAATATATGTCATATTAATTTGTTGATTAATGATCAATGCAAAACCTTTTTTCATTTGCAGAACATCACCGCGTGATGTCATCTTGTTGTGGTCACAGTTATAATTACAGGTGTCCCAGACGTACACATGCTACAGTTATGGTCATTATGTGTAGATGTCACTGACCAAAATGAGATATCATCATCGGTCACAGCAGTGGCTTTAGGGAGGAGGTGTGATGACATGGTTACTGGCAGTTACTCACCTGATTCTAACACAAACACACACACACACACACACACACACACACACACACACCACAGCGATCACTGTGTTGTCTCTCTGCATAGTGAGTCGCACTGTTAAGGGTGTTGCCACAATTTTGTCCATTTATTAATACAGACAGAATAATGTTTTATCGCTCCGGACATAAGCTGTGGTCAGGAGTCATGCAGAGCTTACACTCACACTATGACATTGTACAATTCAAACATCATATATAGAGAGAACAACATTTAGCTTTAACTCTTTAGTCAGATTCAATAAATGTTGATCACTAACATTGTCTCATGGGGGAGTTACCTCGCTGTGTATTAAATCATAATTCCGCTTTTAAAATGTTGATTTCACTCACTTCAGAATGAGAGACGCTGCAGGGGAGGGTCTGGGCAGGTGATTGGCTGCAACATAACTCTCTTGCCTGTTGGTGGTGGAGACTTTAAAACAGGCCTACCTTAGTGATTTGAATTTCTCAAACAAATGTTTAACAAGAAGGTGACAGGACATGAGGAAATACGGATGTAATAGTTTCAGGGATTTGATTTTCAGGAATCCTGCAGTTGTCGAGCAGGTAGGATTGTAAACCTGTTCAACCAGACTTTTACTTTTACTTTACTTTGATTGTTTACTGCACAAGACCTTAAAGCAATTTGGGAATTAGGTGCTTGTATGTGTTTCTGGTATTCTTATTCAAAGAAATCTTTAAAAAATTAAATATACAAAGAGACACACAATGTTTGGTGTGTCTCGTTTTCTGTTTTTTTGTTTAGTAAATATTAATATGGATATGAAAAATATAGCCAAAATGGCAGCAAAAATACAAAATAACTAACAATAGGCCAAGGTCTTGTTGCCATGGAGAGAAGCGCCAGTTAAAAGGCTTTCATGAATTGCTGGTTAATGGTCAACTGGTAATGGTCAGCTTCCAATAATTAAAGGGTAATTGCCTTAAGGGTGAAATTAGGAGGTGTCACTTTTTTCTCCTTTAGGACTTAACTTAAATTTAAAAATATTGTTATTACCTAGTAATGCACTGTTAATATCACTATTCTTCTGTTATTATGCAGTGTTAAATTTCAGTTGCTCCCATATAGAATTTAGATGTTCCATGTACAGTAAATCAGAAATATTGAATTTGACACATTTTATTACATCACTTTAATATGTTTTGGATGTTTTAATAAGCAGGACCCACCTGCGAACAATGTTGATGAGAACACTGAACGTGGGAACTGGGCCAGCAAGACTGATTACCTCCTATCTACCATTGGTTATGCTGTTGGACTGGGAAACATCTGGAGATTTCCATATTTGGCCTACAAAAATGGAGGGGGTATGGAGACATTTGGTGTTATTAGCTGTTATTATAAAATGTCTTTTATTTCCCTGGA
>JAUMTR010000022.1:8838211-8934395 GCA_032270685.1 Microctenopoma stevenorrisi
GGAACGCCTTGGGGTCCCCCCAGGTGAGCTGGAGGAGGTGGCCGGGGATAGGGAGGTCTGGGTTTCCCTACTTAGGCCACTGCCCCCGCGACCCGACCCCGGACCAAGCGGAAGATAATGGATTGATGGATAGATGGACTTCCATCTTCTTTTTTCTCAGCACTTTCATCTCACGGTACATTCTGCAGTGGTTCATCTTTATCCTCTTTTACTTTCTCTCTGGCTGATTTTCAGCTGTCTTACACCCACTCAAATACATACACATTTTGTGTGTTTATTTTTTCCAACTAGCAAACAGAGAGTGATCATAACAACAGACAGTGAATCTTTCAGATATACTGAATCGCCACATCACAGCATATATACAATGCAATGTCTTGAGCTAGAGTTTTTTACAAACCATGAAGCAAAGTTTCATTTATCTATGTGCACCTAATGATTGTATTCACTCCCTTTTTAGCTTTTACTCTGAACCAATTCCCGAAAATCTGCAAAATGCCATTTTATCCATGAAGTTTATAGATTATAGCAGCTTCACAAGTTACTGAAAGAATACCCTGATTCTGTCAAACTAAGGCATCAGGTTGCACAACATTACTTTTGCTGTTGCATGCATGCTATTTATTATGCTACCGCTGTATTGCTTAAGCCTGAAAGCAACCAACAAATTAAAACTATACCTCCTTCCTTTGCTGTTTTGATGTAACTGGAAGTATACACTGTACTATAGAGACTGCAGTAAACCTGAGAGCCTCTCAATGTCTGCACTAGATTCAATTAGCCTACTGTTCTTTCATACATAAATTACCAACCATATCCACCACCTGTCAATGTGGCGTTGTACAGAGCTTGTAAGGAGACTTGTTCTGGCTTTAAAACAACGGCAGTGTCGGAATCAGAATATTGTGATCAACAACTAAAAATTCAGAGTCAATTCACACAGCCTGTTGAGACCGTGAGTTTCCACAGTACAATGCCTCTTTTGAGTATTGCTTTCTCTTTTGAGTACTATTAAAAAAGGACTCATTACAACCTTACTGCGTTCACACAGTGCACATTTTGCTATGTGATTGCCTTTTACAATTTGCTCTGGGGATTTTTGAAGATGTAAAAACAGTAAATTCTTTTTAATGAGAAGATTAGACACAGCTTTAGCTCTAACAAAGGGTTCCACTTCAGGTTTGAATTCTGCACTGGAGACACTGAGACAGTGAAATTCTGATTTCCATGGATGAAACTTATGTCGCTGTTTTGTAACTTGCCATCTTCTACCTAGCATTACAAGCTGGTATTTCATGTGCAAATAATGGCAACCAGGAGACTAAGGAAACTTCTCAACCAGGAAAAATAACACACCATTACTAACACTTGTGACACAGGAAAAGAGGATGTGTGAGAGAGCGAGGCAGGCAGAAGGAGATGAGAGGGACAGAAGCTCTGCTGCAGAGCACACCTCATCTCCTCTTTAGCTGGAGGGAGAGAGAGAGCAAAGAAGAGAGACAGAGACTCAGTCTGTGCCAATTTTCTCTTCAGCTCCAGTGACAAAGAGAGAGCGTGCTGGAGAAGTGATATTTCAGGAATCCTAAGAGCTCCGCTAATGTGTGTGATTGAGAGGGAGAAGAAGAAAAGGCACCCCCAGCATGTGATGCATTTGCAAACTGATGGCAAATGGAAAAGGCAAGGAACAACAGAGAGAGATGTAGTCAGCGCTTCTGTTGCGGTAAGCAACCTGAAATGTGTTGACATTGCAGCACGGAGACAGATATGTGCGCTCATGTACACACGCAGCTGTGGATGCATGGATCATGACTGGGAGAAAGCAGCATTAACTAAAATGTAATGGGGAGCTGGCGTGTGTGTGTGTGTGTGTGTGTGTTATACATTTTGAAGGTTGGGGAGGAGGGGAAGTTGTCTCTGTTCATGCTAGAACAGAATCAGCTACAGAAAAATGTGTTTTTCTTTATTATTCTTTTTAGGATCTGCATTAAGCATCTTTATCTCCGCCACACATCCCTCTGTTCTGCTCTCTGTCTCCGTCCCGCCCTGTTGCAGTCTCTCTCTGTGTCGTAGCTCTACACAAATAAACTTTAGCTTATATATATCAACGTATGTGTCTTGAAAGATTTTCTGACTCTCTTTCTGCTAGACTGAAAAAAATAAAACGAGATGGATCAGAAGGAGAGTTGTGACAGAGGAATATAATTATTACTATTGTGCATTAATACAACTCATCATCATTTAAAGGTAGGATACTACCTTCTAATCAGTGCTTCCACACATTATTTTGTCAGTCAAATTTAGAGTTCCATGTTACGCTGTGAGAAAAAATGTCAAAAAAGAAATTACAGCGAAAGATATGTAAAAGTTACCAACCTCCTCTCTAGAAAGCAGAGGTTTGTGAGTTTGTATGAGTGGGAGTGTATTGTTTCTTTACGTATTCTTTGAAGCCTAATTGCTGCAGTTTACTGTATAATTATATTGGATTATTTCACTCTGCAGTATTTATTGTCACATTCCCATAATCAGTATCATACTGGCTTTAATGTAGACGTGTACTTAGATGTTGTATATTTTCTATGTATGTATTATATTGAGTAGTACACCATATGTTTTGTGTTAAGGGAGGACGTGAAAGACACAATCCAGACACAAGATTTGGTTTTATAAAGAGAGTAAACATAATAAACAATGATGTCCAATTGTAACTGTATGAACTACATACTACACTGTGTGCGCCTGGCAGTTAAGGTTGTCCTTAAATGAGAGAGTATGTAGTTTGGAGATTTTACAAAATACAGAACGCGCACCAGTAGGACGAGGTGAACGGTGAGGTTAGACAGGACAGAGCATGCAGTGTGACTCTGGGTTTGTGCTTTCACTTTGATTATTGATTGATGTGTGGACTGTTTAGAATAATATCTTTGTCAAAGCAGATTTTGGGCAGCAGACACAAACTGTGTGACTTGCATAAACAAAATCTCGAGATCCATGAATTGAACAAATATACCTTCAGATCTTGGACTAAGGTCAGCACAAGTTTGTGTTTTTGAAATTATTATTGATTTGTGTGTGACCACTGTGCAGTGCTATACTGCTGTGTATAATATGTGGATTGTGATTGTGGAGACACGAGAAGAGACAAAGTTATGAAATTAGCCGCTGAGTCATACCGATCTATTCTCCACTCAATAGTTAGAAAGCACAAGTCCTTTGTACAAACACACACAGACAAGGACATGGTTCTGCTTTCCTGAAACTGCTGAAAAAACACTGAGCTTTTCAGAGCAAATGACAAAAACGGGGTACATCAAACTTAAATGATGAATTCATTATTAACCAGGTTGCATGGAAAGATGAGAGAGAGAAGATGAAAATGAATAGTTGATAGAAGAGAGAAAAGGGCCCTGGGAGATAAGAACTGCTTTTCTGTTTTTACTGTTACAGCTCAGGCATTAAATTGACTCTGTGCTTTAATTTTACAGCATACTGCACAGTGCACACACAAGCATATATTCACACAAAGAACGATGCTCACACAATTAAACCACACAGTCTTTAATGGTAACAGTTGTTTTTTTTCCTGTCAGTTTGTTATTTGATAAAATAAAACTTGGCATGCGCCTGCACACACATCGAAGTCTGCAGAGTTGTACTTCCTGTTAGTCTCGCAGGCTGCAGAACTCAGTAGCAGATGTTTGAGTTTTATCCACCAGCTGGCAGGATGGAAAGACTTTGCACCTGTCAGGAAAGATTAAAAGTGAATTTAATGACAACTTTATCACAGAAAGTGGACTGATTTGTAGGACAAATGGAGATTGATGAAGGAAATTTGCTTTTACAGCTTCCGAAAATGTGTAATGTGTGCTCAGTTTTATCCGTGTTCTTATGAAATGATACACAGATTGGACCAAAATCAACGAAATCAAAAGTGAATCTCAGAACACTGACACAGTGAGAGGCTGAGAGATTTGTTTCCATGGCAACTATGCAGTAAGCCTTGCATGGCTTTTCGACAAGTGTGTTTGTCATGCATTAGGTTATTTTAAATTGATTACAGTTATAACTGTGAATATTTAAACACATTTAAAGTAACGGTTAGACAAAGGATTATAAAATATTCCAATATCTACTTACTTAAATGTCCTTGGAGGGCTCTCGCTTTGCAAAGTAAACATATAGTAGTTCATTTATAACTCAGTATACTAAAAATGTGAATGTGCTCGTGTAAAATCAATTTATAAATGTTTCCTGCAAGCTAGGTGTTATACTATGATATTAACTATTAGGAAAACTTCATTTCACAAAGCTAAAAATCACAACCCACATAAAAAACCGTTAAAGTCCTTTTGTTGTTTTACTACCGTGTGATGCATTGTGCAGTAGCACTGATGTTAGGTAGCTGAGGTTAATTAAAGCCTCTCCCCTAGTTGTGATTTGAAAAATGGGTCACCAACCAGGGACAGGGAGAATAATTAGTTTGTTTTGCATCAAGCAACACACCTGCACATGTGTTTGCACATCATGTGTACATATGATCTCAATCATTTGATTGTAGTCAGTTATTATAGAGAAATACTTTCCCACAGGCACAGCATATTCATCACATTACAACTGGATTGTCTAATTAAGCTGGCAGCAAAACACTAAGCAGCTACAATTATTCTTTCTAGTAACAATGGTTCAGTGTGTACTTTACATTGTGTTGCTCATTGTTATGACCCTGTAGAGATTTTTTACACAACTCTGAAGCCCCCTATAGCTCTTTGGTGCTTTATACAATCTGTCACATCACTGCTTTGGTTATCCAGCCAAACATCATCCTTTTCACAGCATTTAGCAGCTGAAAGCTGGGTACTTACCTCAGATGTTGGTGAACAGCAACACTGATCAAAAAGGAAGCTGAAAACGGGTTACAGTTACATTCGATAGCAACACGCAAACACAAACCCGAATGAAGGCTGATGTAGTTCTCCGTTGGCCACTGTGTGCTCTAACAATATAGATGATAACATGTCAGGGTTAAAAACTTTCAAACATTTCACAGTAACTATAGGTTTCATGAAAGCTATATCGTTGTTACAACACACATATACAACACAGCTGCATATCGGCAACCTACTTGCCTTCGTTTTCTACTTTATTCTAACATCACATATATAACGTAATTCAATGCAGCTTTTTTTTTACATTGTTGGTCATCTAATTACTGGGGTGATCTCATTGCTACTTAATGTCTCCAATTAGTTAATGTGACAATGAATACTGAGCAGCAAGTTTCTGTGGATGAGTCTGCCAAATGTTGTAAAAGAAAATCAGGCTGTAACTCTCGTGTGTTTTGCGTGTGTTTCTGTGTGACTTTGTGTATTTGTTGCAGCAGCAGCTACACTCTTGCACATTTACCCACCTACCTATTTACCTATTCTCTTGTAGGCTGAGGGCACTATAGATATCAACAGAGCACTTTGTATATTTCTTCATACTATGATTTCTAGAATTATCTTTCTCTCGCTTTTTTCATGATTGCCTTTATAGATTTGAGGTCCTCTGTCACTCTTCCCTCCCTGGTTAATAGAGCTGCTACAATTACATCTCCTTTGGAAAATAGAGACTTTGTTCTATTTGTTTCTTATCTGCCCCAGAGAATTTCTGCTTTTATATAGCCCACGTGACCTTGTTCAATCATCAGTCATAAAAAACACAAATTACATACTAATACACAGATACAGTTACAGAGTCGGTTGAAAAATGTCCTACTTAAGTGTATTAAACAGCTGATTTGAGTCTTTTGGTGATGTGCGTTTCTTTTTTCTCTCTGACCCTCTGTTTCTTTCTCCTCTTTTTTTGTGAAACAGTGAGCTGCCACGCCGTCAGCCATGAGTCCTCCACCTGTATCCAGAAAGTGAGATCGATGGAGTAGAAGCTATCATCAAGCTACAGTCATTTTACTGTCCCTGTTCTGTAGCTACAATCAAAGTCACACACACAAACACTCCTGGTGTAGTAGAGCCAAGCAGCTACAAAGGAAGACACACTGACTGAAGCTGCTGCAGACTGACACTAAACCACTGGGCCCACCTTTCACAGTTTGCACACACATCACTAAACTGTTAATAACACGACTTCACACAAATCTCTGGTCCAAATGACTAATCTCACATCCTTGTAACAAACTCTTCCTCGCTTTGACTGAATCAGCTGTGTGACCTGTGAGGATTATGAGGCCGATTTTAGTGCTTCTACAGTTACAGTTCCTGTGTGTGTTTGTTAGTGTGTGTGTGCCTGCTGTTGTGGGCTCGCTGCCTCACGCACTGCCATGGCACGTTTCCTGCCCGGTGCGTTGCGTGTGTCAGATCAAGCCGTGGTTCTCCCCTGATTCAGCCTACCACGAAGCTCCCACTGTGGACTGCAATGATCTGCTGCTGACCAAACTTCCTTCACCCATACCGCTAAACACACACACCGTGCGCCTGCAGAGTAACCTCCTGTCTGAGCTCGACACTGCGGCGCTGCATGGTCTCCCCAACCTCACTGATCTCGACCTTTCACAGAATCGTTTTAGCCATGTTAAGAAAATAACTTTGAGCTCCCCCCTGCTCTCTCTGCTGTCTCTGCACCTGGAAGAAAATCATCTGAGTCACCTGCCTGATTCCTCGTTCTCCTCGCTGCCAGCTTTGCAAGAACTTTTCCTCAGCCACAACAATTTACAATCCATTGCACCTGGAGCCTTCACCGGTCTGGACTTCCTTTTGCGCCTTCATATCAACAACAACAGACTCACCACCATTGATCCTCGGTGGTTCAGGGCTCTGCCTCGCTTGGAAGTTCTAATGCTTGGGGGGAACCCTGTGGAGGCCCTTCCTGATAGAGGCTTTCTGGCACTGAAATCACTCCGGAGTCTTGTTCTTGGTGGAATGGGTCTGAGAGGCCTGGCTCAAAAGTCACTGGAAGGTTTGGATGTCCTGGAAAGCCTATCCTTCTATGATAACCTGCTGACCAGGGTACCCACACAGGCCCTCAGGAGAGTCCCGGGACTGAAGTTCCTGGACCTCAACAAAAACCACATCAAACTGATCGAGACAGGAGATTTCCGAGACATGATCCACTTGAAGGAGCTCGGCCTGAACAACATGGAGGAGCTGGTGTCCATTGAGAAAGCTGCCCTGGAGAATCTTCCAGAGCTCACCAAGCTGGAGATCACCAACAACCCACGTCTGTCTTACATCCACCCGGAAGCTTTCCTCCGGCTGAGCAGGCTAGAGACTCTGATGCTCAACTCCAACTCTCTGAGCGCTCTGCACCAGCATGTCATGCGCTCCCTGCCAAGTCTTCAGGAGGTCAGCTTACACTCCAACCCACTACGATGTGACTGCTTGTTTCACTGGGCCGCTGAGGAGGCCTCTCATCCTCACATTGGGAAAGACAGTCAGACAGCTCGGATAGTGCGTTTCATCCAACCCCAGGCCACTTTGTGTTCTGAACCTCCAGAATTGAGAGCACGGAGGGTGAGAGAGGTGTCATCCAGGGAGATGTCAGCGTCCTGCCTCCCCATGATCCCCACCAGCTCCCTACCTTCCTATGTAGGAGTAAAAGAAGGAAACAAACTGGTTTTGCACTGTAGAGCTCTTGCAGATCCACAGCCTCAACTTTACTGGGTGACTCCATCTGGGCTTAAACTGGGTCCTTCTCTAAACCATACATCTAGAGGTTTACCTGCTCCTTGCCCAATAACATCCAATGGATTTAAACATACATCCAACTCCAGCATCTCTCCCAGCCAGGCCCACGACAGCACATCCTGTAACACCTCCAAACGCCACCGCATTCTGCCTGAGGGATCTCTGGAAATCAAAAAAGTCACCACCAGTGAGGCAGGATTGTATACGTGCGTAGCTGAGAATGCACTAGGAGCAGATACGCGCACTGTTACTGTGGGTGTGCATAGTCGAGAAAAGAAAAGAACGAGGGCCTTGGCTGCTAAGCTGAACGGATTTCCATTATTTAGAGGTAATGTTAGGTTGGACGTGAGGGAGGTTGGAGAACACTATGCTATCCTGTCCTGGCAGAGTGGACACACCCTTCCCTCGACTCGCCTGTCCTGGCAAGCCATATACTCAGATGCCCACACGCCTACATACACCACACGTATCCTGGCAGGCACGCAGAGCTTCAACCTGACCCACCTGCAGGCAGAGACATTTTACCGCGTGTGTCTACATTTAGGGATCAGCGAGGGCGCCGAGCATGCCAGCAGGAGATCAAGAGGGAGCAGAAAACCTCAGTGTGTTTCATTCAGGACAAAGGATGTCCCAGAGTCTCAGGCCAGCCTCCAGCTAAGCACAGAGCTGACCTCCACTGCTGTTACACTTCTGCTCCTTGCAATCATACTGTTGCTGCTGGCAGGCCAGATCTGGGACACTGAGCTCGGTGAGGGGACAGAAAAGATTCACACTACCCTCCTCCAGGAAATCAAAACTCCCAAGGCTCTGATCATTAATCAAAAGATAGGAAGGAACAACACGCATCATTCAAAGCAGAGTGAGAAACTGCTATTATACCAGGACTGCTGAGATAATTGAGCATATACTGTATGTCAAACGGAGACCAAAACACTGGAACACACACATACAGACATGGTCAAATAAATGCTTTGTGAGTCACAGCCAGAAGACAGGAGTCATAGATCAGAGCAATGTTGTAGAAAGAGAATTGTATTTATTTTATATACAGTATAAAGTACATATTGCCATTGTTTCTGTGTTGAGGTGTATTGTAAAGAAATGCCTAACCCCTAACCAGGGAAATAAAACTGGACAATCATTCTCCTCTTCACAGAGAGTGAACACTGGAGAAACTAATTAGTCTGAGCTGCTGATGACCACTGGACTGAAACTAAAAGAAAACCTGATTCTACCCAGGTATTTACAAAGAACATCTGAGACATATGTCACATTTCGTGGCTCCATGTACAACAGACTGAACCATACTTACTCCCAGCAAATGAAACTCTGCCTTGAGGCTGATACTGAATGAAATGCCTGCCTGTTTGGACTCTGTAAGTCAAAGTGATTGATGTAAACAAACCTTTTGCTTAGCTATCAGTACCTTGGGACTGGAATGTCCATCTTGCAGTACATATACAGTATATTCATTGAGACTTCTTGCCTAATGTTCTACATCCCTCTTCAGCATAAAAGTGATCTACAAGTGATTGTGTTAAATTCTATTTTGAACTATTATACAATAAAATCTTTTTAATGTACACAATTGTACTGTTTCTTTCTATTGTCTTACTACAAGCTGTTTCTATTAAACTGAAAAAATCTACAGTCAGATAATTAATAGTAGCAGTACTACATTTACAGTACATGGAGACAAAAGTCTGTACTGCAGTCACCGCTCCTCTCTTATCTGTATGTAGTTGTTGTTGCCCCACAGTATAGGTAAGTATGATAATAGCTCAGCAATCTCAGTAAACATGAGGCACAGTGTGTCCCCTGCTGAAAAAGACGTGGCACTGAGCAAAGACGTCAGATGGGTCAAATAATTCCTTAACATTTCTTCAAGGCTGTCTTGATATAAAACTCACATGCCAATTTGTACAGGGAATTATGTTGCATGTTATCATGCAAATATTGGATAAGGACATAGAAACATAAATCTATTGATAAAAGTACTTTGTCTTTGTACTTGTACCTTACATACTTCATACTTAAATTTCACGACATTTGAGATTACAGAGAGAAACATTTGGTTTACACAAAACCGTAATCCATTGGTGAGCTACACTTAAATACCACTTATATCAGAAGGTACACAGTCACAACAACAGGGGCCCACAATGACTCCTTTTATTTTTAATACCTTTGGCTATTTTGTTTCTACTTTCTAGTTTATTTTCAGACATAATAAACCTTCAATTTGGTTCAGGCAATTAGAGTCTGAGCCTTTAGACATATAAGGTACATAAATGAAAAATACTGGCCAATAAAAATTAACTTGCAACAGTAGTTGGACTTTGTATTTATTCACACAAAACATAATACATCTCTTTGAATAAGGCAACACATACTGTATATACATACAATGGTCTATATGTATTTAGATTTTGTGTTGTTATTTTTCAGCTAACAACATGTCATTCTTACTATCACTAGCAAGTGTAAATAAATAGTCTAGCAAGTCATGTATAAGACATGGGAAAACTTCAAGTCATACTGTTAGTACACTGCAACGACCCTTTACTCACGGTGTCATTCTGTTGTTACTAATCCAGTTTTACTGCAGTTCAGATTGTGATTTAAGTCTGACAACTGCAAATAACATGTTAACCAAAATCCCAGCCTCAGTTAAAAATTCAACCAAAAAAAGAAAACAATTAAAGCTATATAGCATAAACAGTAATGTAAATTTGTATTATTACATTAAGAGTGACATCATCATTGCATTGGTGTGGGTGTCGTTCCTAAATAACACGAGGTGGTTGTGGTGCGGAAATGTGGCTTGTAATGTTTAAAAATATGAAGAAATTGTCTAGGTGAAACAACCTTTCACAGTCATAAACATGTTGAATGTACTGTACAGAGCAAAATGTAGCTGTTACCGTTAATTCAATACTGACTCTCTCCACAGCTGTTACAATTATACAGTCATTAACAAAAATATAATTATTTTCTGCATTAACAAACGCATTAGTACAGGATTAGAAGTTGACAGGACATTCAGTGAAATTTAGAACTTATAACACTATCGAAATAAGCAAATTGCATCAATAGTATTATTATTCACATATCACCGTATGCAAAGCACAGAATGTACTACATGTTCGTAACGCCCACAGCCACATGGCTCTGCTTCAAAATGTGGTGTTAGCTATGAGAGACCAGTAAAGTAGCTCTTTTGCCCATCTGAGTTTTTTCTTTGCTGTGCTGTGTGTTAAACATTCTGAAGTCAGGCCTTAAAACTATCAATAAATTCAAATACAATACCACCATGAAGAAACACACTAACTGTAACTGTCATTTTTTCTAATTATGGCCACGAGTTAACACAAACCAGATTAGGATTCATAACTCTGTGAACATCACATATGTGGTTTATAACACACTATAATGTAATGGTAACATCTATAAGGTGAACAGCTACTGAATGATTGATAGCACAGTTTAACACATTTGTTTATATTATATATAGATGGTTTATAATATACTGTTATATGTGATTAAAGCCATGTTATACTGTGTTATCAATATTCAGTAATTGTTCATATATCAGTTATAAACGCTTCATAGGAGAAGTTATGCATTGCAAAAACATTAATAAACACAAAATGGCCATAAATCTATTGCAAATACATAATAGTGTGCCATAAACTCTTGGTGTACTGTTCACAAATGCCTAGAAAATACATAGTGGGTATATAATAGATAAGGCATTTGATAAGTAACGCTGTTTTAGTGGTTTTGAATAAAATAAATAGAATTCACACTACAGTATCAACGTACTGCTGGGCACATGTGAATTTGACATCATTATGATGATACTGCATGAGCACGATATTTGCCTAAAAACAGTGAGGTCAAAGTATGAAACAACAGAAATTTGAAACACTCAAGTATTAGGTAGAGTAGATATCCATAAAAACAGTACCTAAGTACTGTAATAATACATTGGTTAAGTTACTTTCCACTACTGCTATGAATCAATAAAAACTTTGCATTGGATATCAGAGCTTCTCTTTACATCTCTTAACATAAAGTCTCAAACTCTTTACACACAGACACACACGAGTACAAACATACACATATAGGCAGTAAGATCAGCTTACTGTTCACATATCACTGTAAATCAACTGTTTCAATTCAATTTAGTATTTACTAAATGAGTTAAAAAAAAAGTTGCAGCTGTAACATATAGTTAGTGTATCTAAATCAGTGATGTATGTGACCAGTTCACTGTAGTTGATTTTTAAGTCTCAAACTGAAAATGCTTATGTTTTGGATCATTAGTTTAACAATTTAAGCTATTTAAATGTTCATTTGGGCTATGGAAAATGGGACACTGATCCTTCGCCATTTCGTAAGTTCATTTCTATCTCAAATTGGGATTTCAGAAGACCAATGAAGCAACAGAGAAAACAGATAAATTAATCTACATTTAGTAGATACTTCTTAGTTGCAGCCCTGCACTGTTCTGTCCCAGTATGATAGACATGAGCAACAGCGACTACCTCGCGTCCTGTACGTATTGTGTATGTGTGAGGACAGACTGATTCAAAGTGAACACAGTATTTAAAACTGTAATCATAGTTAATTTTATTCCTTGTTACCATGGAAACTAACATTACCCCTCGGTTAACCCTCAATTTCATTCAATTATACTCAAGAAAATACTAATTTGCACATATTTCATCCATATTAAACATCAGGCACTGTATTTTTTTACTTTACAGGCAGGTTTATGTCTTTAATTTGCAAAGAATGGAGAATACAAATCAAGACGTTGCCTGGAGACCAAACTGATGAATGAGGTTCAATCAGTGAATCTCTACCAGCTGGACCCTGACCTGTGACCTCTCTGTGAAGCTATGAATACATCTCTTGTCTTTTTTCTTTATGAATCATACAGCATCACAAACACAGATAAAGAGAAGTCTCCTGGCTTCTGAAGAGAAGAAAAAAAATCAAAGTAGCCATTTCTGGTGCACATATCTGTAGCTAAAGTCATCAAAAGACTGAATATACTCATCCTTTACAAACACACACATGCATTACAAACACACGCACACACACAAACACATCTCAGCTGTAGTTGTAGGTGAAGTTATATGAGCTAGGCTCCTTCGGCACCGGGGGTGGGGCATCTGGGATGGTGATGTTCTCAAGGTCGAGGAGGCGAAGCTTCATCTCCATGCTGATGAGGGTATCTAGGTCACTGCGTGTTAGGTCACTGCCCATCTCTCTGCCCAGCAGCGCACACAGTCCATCAGTCCAGATGCAATACTGCTCCAAAACATCATACAGACGAAACTGTATCAGTCACTGTAGCTAAATTGTTCTACGTGACAGATAATACTCAACAGGTTATTTGACATTTGGACAGAAAGTTCCATGCAATTAAAATTGTATTTAATAATTTGCTCTAAATTAGCTTTTTATTTTTTTATGCTCTTAGGTCAACTGTAAACACGCATGCATTAACATTTTATCACCAGTTAGATTGCACCAACTCCTAAATACTTCACTATGTTCATAGTTTTCATTTGCTTGTTTTAAACTAGAGCTGGGAACATAGCAAACAGCGAGTTCATCAGAGCGTTTGTGCTGTATGCTGGTCACTGCTGGTAATTAAGATGACGAGAGCAGTGAGTCAAAGGGTACCAAAAACAACCCTGCAGAGCAAGCAGGAATGAACAGGTGATGGACAGATGTAATTCTTTGCTTTGGGTCACAAATAGTCAGCTTACCTCATACTTATTGGGTGCAACAAAATTAAGTGTTTCATCAGGATCATAGAGGACAGAGAAGGCTAACTCCAGCACCTCCTGAGTAAATTCAACAGTTAAAACAATGTAAGTGAAGGCAAAGGAGGTGGGAACAGTACAATATTTCAGTAGAAGGACAATAAAATACCTACCTTGTTTTGTTTCAGAGCACTTTTCTCTTTCATATGAGGGCAGTCCTTTCCTGTCACCACAGACTTAATATCTGAAACGGGGACTATAAGGAATACAGAAACATCATATAATAAGTATTATGAGGAATAATTAGCTGGGGGAATCAGCCACTTGGAGAAATAAAGGTTCCAAAGTGTCTTACTCTTGTCACTGAGTAGCTCAAAAGGCACTTCACCCTGAGGTGATTCGTCAAGGTCCCCATAGTGCAGCACTTTGTGATTCAGTGAGAGTCTGCAGAACCAAAACTTCTCTACAGAAAGAAAAGGAAGACAATGATTACTTGATAATCAACAGCAGCGGTGCTCCTTCAGCAGTGAAAAGCGTACTGATTTTATTGATAGTGTATGTACCTTGCCTCCGGCGGTTCCCCAGTTTACGGAAGCAGCTTCCCTCACACAGCCGATTGAGTCGCTGTTGCTTAATGAGCTCTAAGATCTCAGGCTGAATTCTTTCCCGCAGCTCACTGAGGAGCAAATACAACATAAGGAATAGGGACAAGCGCACATTTTTCAACAATGGAATATTTGTGGAAACACATATGTAATAGTTTAGTGGTTTCATAATCTTCATTGAAGTGGTGTCAATAATAGACACAGACAACAACCTTTGACTTTCGCGCTCTTTATCATAACACCCAAATGCAAAGTCAGGTAATACTTAACAATGCTGTAAAAAGATCCAAACAAATGTGTTTTAACAGTACATATAGAGATAGTGTGGATACAGACATACATGATAGGTGGAGACTGGAAGTCATCCTGACTCATTCTTTCTGACTGCCTCAAACGTAGGATCTCTGAGTAGTTGAGGCCACGCAGTTTGTTCTTCAGCTGGTCTAAGGACGATGGTTTCATAGCCAGAGCCCTGGTGATCTGCTCGCGGACCACCTGCATCACCTGGTCAGGGTTAAAGCCCATATATACACAGGACAAGGAAAGAAAATTGAAGTCGACTTAATAAACTATGTGTTCGATGAATAAGCTGGTAGACTCGTGGATACTGCTAAAGTTGTGATTTTATTAAATCAATATTTAGCAATTTAGAAACACACTCTCAACTTTTTCCCCATGTTAAGACTTCAATATTTAAAATTAATTCAAAATGTTTTCAGTCCAGTGTTTGTGTTCATTTCTGCCTACATAAATAAGGATTGATTTAAAATAAGCATTTTCAATTGTGACAGAAAGACAAAGAATATAATTGTTTTGCATTATGTTATAAACACTCAGCAAAAGATGCAGGAACAGCTAGAGTAATAAGAGATGTGTGGAAATGTGAAGCCTGCCTTGCTTAAATCCATACTGAATAAATGTCATCTTGACCAACAATGATAATGAGAATCACCCACTGGAGACAGAAGCAGATGACTATCTGAAAACCAGTAAAACAAACAACTATATATACTTAAATGATAAAAGTACTTTAATCTCGGACCTTGTTGAAGTCTTCGGCTGTGGCCCTCATTTCCTTCCAGGTTTTATTGAGCAGCTGGATGCAGACACAGAAGAACTCTTCCCATGCGCGGTCATGTGTAAAGAACATGGGGTGGTAGTCGTTGCAGCCCTCATTAGCTACACAAAGAGAATAACTTGAAATAAAAATGCTTGAATAATACAACAACACAGTTCTAAAGGAAGTTTATCTCAATACTCCATATAAATCTATGAAAATACGACAGTTAGACCTTTACTAAAAGACAGATCTACTTACGCAGTTCTCCAACCTGAAGGATCTCGCACAACATTCGAGTGAGTTCGATGGCACATCGGCCAAAGGGACATTCGTGTTTGTCCTCTCGGCTGCTGTTTTCTAGAACAATCTGTCACGAGTGAGCAGACATGTTAGGTGTGCCTAATTTTTCTGCCTCTGTGATCTAAGTTAAACGATGCCTAAGGCCCAGACTAACCCTGATGTACGTGTCCTGGTGAACCTTGGCAAGATACAGCATGTTGTCTAGAGCCAACATCCCGGGAGGAGTCTGGGTGAAGTCCATGGCTGGATTCACATGGTTCTGTATTAAAAACAGAAATAATGTGAGATAGAGATAATAAATCTAAAAACATTTTTTACATTTATATGGCTAGTTATACAAATACTCTCCTCAATAAGAAGACACTGAAATCCAGACTGAAGACTCACAGTGAAACCTAACATCTTGTAGTCCTTGGTGTACATGGCCTTTCTCTTCTCTGTGCCAGTGGGGTCATTTTCTCCATCGAAAGCAATCCTGCGCAGCTCAAAAATGATATCTCTCTGTGTCTATGTCAAGAAAGACAACATGTTATCAGCAAAATACTAACCCTGTAAATCTAGACCAGATAAATAAAATACAAGATTAAAAAACGACTTTATTATTTTCTTTTTAATTAAGGAAATTCCATTAAAGGAAAAAGAATGATTTGAAATGATGTTCCTGTCTGTGGTACAAACAGTGGAGACACAGCAGGTGTTGTTCAACTTTGGAGGTCAAAGTAAACTATGAATAAGCAATGACAAAAACAAGCAGAAATGTACCATTGATAATAACTTATTTTAGATTCACACTGAATCTGTAACATAACAACATTACATGACATCATGGAATTGAACAGAGGTAAAAGGTTTTTAGTAGTTACAATCTTTACCTGATCATTAGGATCCATTTTGGTCATCATTCGCTCTTCCAAAAGGTTAAAGGTCAGCACCTGCAGCACATAGAGCTGATGTGCCATTTCTGCTTTGATTGGTCGATTTCCTCTTATAACATGCTGAAATAAAAGAAACCTTGATTGAGACCAAAACCTCTACACAGGCTGCAATTTCTTCACCAACAACCTTACATTAAATCACACAAACTAATCAGCCACCGTCTATGTTTGGAAAATCATCTGAAAATCCAAGACAGACAGACAATGATTAAGCACCTATAAGAGGTCATAAAAAAGATACTAAATGTGATCAGTAAGGTAGCCAGATTTTGTTAAACAGCTTGCTGGTTTGGCTGTACCAGAGAACACTGGAGCAGCTCCAGGATGTTTCTGTGCTTCAGGAGACAGGAGTTCAACATCCTCCTCCGTGACATTTGCAACCAGTTCAGTCAGGCACTTTCAGAGGAGTCAGTGCCAAAAGGAATCATTTTCAGAGCAGATTTTGTTCCACTTCATGGACTTCATGCCATATCACATTTGCTGGTTCTGTCATAAAACTATCTAAGTAAGTATGCTTCCACTTACTGAGCTGGTTGTCTCTGGGATGAAACTTTAAATCCCTGGTGACCACAAACCTCATCAGAGAACAGTCTCAAGATGTGTTGAACAGTTGAACATTTTGTAGATTTACAGTGTGTAATACTTTCAAACACAATCTCTGGGAACTGCTCAAATCCTCTGTTCATATTTGAATTCCCCACAGCTGTGTGAAAGGTAACAGCCAGCTGGTTTCAAAGTTGATACTCACATTGAGGATGATGGATCGTAGGTGTTTCTGGGCCAAAGAGCTTGCCATTTCCTGTGAGTAACAGATACAACAATCCAACATATAGGTCAGAAGATAAAAATGTTTTACAATACAGCAAAGCTTAACTCGAGTCTGCCTACAGAAAATGTCTATTTCAAATCAATTCCCTGAAATAGTCTGCTGAAGCTACATCTCCATAACTCTAATTTGCCCTTCACGCCTCCTGTGAAGCATGTCCATTTATAAACAGAGTCTGTCTGCTGCTGCAGCAAGGTATGGTTCTATTTTACATGACACAGAAAGAGCTAGAGAGCCAAGGCGGAGAAAGGCTGTGAGGTGGAGAGAACAGTATGAGATGCGAAGGGATGTGTACTCACAGTGAGGTGCTGCTCCAGCGAGTTAGTATACTCCTCCTACAGGTTGAAAGGAGGGGGCAGGGATGTGGGTGTAACAGCAATGAAAACAAAGAGTGCACACACATGGACCATGAGATACAAGGATACATCACTGGCACAGTGTGCGGAGGAATAACAACATGTAGCAGTATTATGTCAATGACATGACGGATGTTTAAAAGACCTCACATGCCTTACATATCTGACACGCACACATTTACTGGCTTATCCAACAATTATTGTGCTGCATGATTTTAATGAAGTCACGGCTTTGGACAAAACAACAAAACTAAGAAGAAATAAGAAGAAAATAATGAATAATTTTAACACCCTTACATCCAAATTTTAAAATGCACCAATCTACTTGGTAAGCTACAAACTACTGTTTAATACTGTTAGTAAATAATTTAACAGTGCCACCCACATACAGTTTGTACTGTGTGTCCCACTGCTGTATTTATCTCAACAGAACTGACTCAGTTTGCCCCCCAGTGGTCAACAACTGGATCTGAAGACGAGTTCATGTTCAAGGACAGATGTCCTAACATAATGTACACAAATCAGCTCCAACATAAAGAACACGTACAGTGTATATTAATTACAGTGACATTGCAATAACCTGTCAAGCAGTGGGATATACTAGGCAGCGAATGAACAGCCGGCTGATGAAGTTGATATGTTGGAAGAAGGAAAAAATGGGCAAGTGTAAGGATCTGAGTAACTTTCAATGGGGCCAGTTTGTAATTGGTAGACAGCTGGCTGGTCTAAAATTGCCCTTAACATCAGAAGACGGGGTGTGGATTCCTCATTTATCTGAGAGATGGTGACAGTATACACTATGGGAGGATAGCAAGCTGACGGAGATAGTGATGGCTCTGGGCAATGTTCTTCTGCTAATTACATATAACCCTAACCCACCTACCTATATACTGTAGCAGAACAAGTGCACCACTTTATCACAACTACAGTATATTCTCTAATATCAGCAGGATAAGGCGCCCTGTCACAGAGCAAAAATAATTTGAGGAACATGACAAAGACTTCAGGATGCTGACTTAGCCTTTAAATTCCACCTGGAGAAGTGCTGGAAAAACAACGCGTTGAGGTCGCAGCTCTTAACCTGCAGGACTTAGTGACATCTTGGTGCCAGATACCAGCATATACTTTATTGGTCTTGAGGAGTCTCTAGTTCGATAGGTCAGAGTTGTATTAATGGAACGAGCAGAATTCACACAATATTAAGCAGGCAGTATTATTGGTATGGCTGATCAGTGTACACCATGAAGCCAAAGAAGTCCTTAAACTGAGGTAAAAATCCCCCCTAATAGTTTCACAGTATAATCTGGCCCAACACCATTGCATCCACTTTCTTGCTTTTTGTTCAAATTCAATATGGTCATTTCGATTGACATCTGTCAAATTAGATTTTTACGCACAAGGATAAATGTATTTTAGAAACAAATGGCACACACACACAGAGGAGGCAGTGTATGAAACAGGTTGAAACACTGTGGTATGCTGGTGCACTGTGTGAGCTGCGACAAATGTTGCTGCTGAGTGAACAGAGCACAGAGACATTCTGACATTGATCACTAACATTATAAACAGACATTTAGAGACGCACTTCCTGCTTTGGTTTCTGTACACATTTGTCAGTACTGCAGATTATTTCTGTCAGACTCTGTTGAAATAAATGTCATATTTTAATGTATTTGACTGGATCGGAATAATAAAGCCATGATTATCATCTCTGTGGATTTTTATAACATTCACTTTTATGACTTAATTAATTTAACCTAAAAATGTATCCATAATTACTTCATTCTGTTTGGATCCCCCCCAAACCTTCTCTCTTTGTCAAAAACAGTCATCCCATGTGGTTCGTCTGCTTCACTTACTCTGGATCTGCAGCATAACAAATGTGCAAACTTCAAAGCAAGGTGAGTACTATTTTTAGTGAGCGTGTCATTAGAGTGATGGCTGTCAGACAGAATCCACAACATGACAGCTGGCAGACAGACGTCTATTCATGAGATTAGCCTTAACTAACCTACTGCTGCAAACACTGGCAGCCGGGGTGAAGTAACTCTCCATCAGTCTAATATGGATGGGTATTTTTGAGGATGGAACATTATTAGTATTCCAGCTATGTCTATTGTATCTATTACTGTATGTGTATTCAGACTTTTTCTCTAATATAGCACTCTGTGCTGCTCACTGACCTGCCGCCTGTCTTCTGGTGCCTTAAGGAAAAGAGCATTGATGAGGGCGATAGCGTAGGTCTGGATCTCCTGGTTTGACCTAAAGAATTGTCCAGTATCATAACAACCAGTTAGAAGCATCACGCCCCATTAATCTCCAGACACAGTTAATACTTCAGGCGAACAACACCTATACCCAATCCACATTAGAATTAATCTTACTCTTCTGCATTCACTACTCTACCAGAAGTGGGTCCAGGATATTCAGAAGCCCCATGTCAACAATATAAAAAGATCTAAACCAACAATGCAGCAATCCTACTGAAAGTATTGCTTGAGTAGATGAAATCTAATTTAGAGTAGTTTTTTGTCTGTGCTGCAGACCTTTACTGTCATCCATAACGTGGCCGTGAGCCTCCCTGTTACAACATTGATTAATCTGTCTGAACCCCAAAACACAATCCTGCTGAAGTAAAGGTTAACGAGAGTGGCTTAATACACTCCTGAAACTGGTTCCCAACAAGGGCACAATTTACTCCTGAACAAGAAAGTAACAAATGAAAAACATGAAATATCAATGTAACCTATTCTTATTTTTAGGTATTGAGTTTGAGAACCACATATTTTGGGCAGTCTCTGATAAAAGATTAGCAAACATGAGGCATGCTCGCCAACTGTCAGATTACCGGAGCATATGAGGTACTGAACAACATCGTCTATGAAGTTGTTGCAGAAGGACAACACATACTGAAGATGTTTTATTCTTGTGTCGTAACTATGATTCAGTAGCTGTTATCATCTTTTGGATGTTTGGCTCTATGTACTGTCTGTAGGTGCATTCTTACATTGTTGGTTTTGGTCTTTACTTTACTTTACTTGGCAGACGCTTTTATCCTGTATGTCTTTGTTGACAACAACAGAAATACAGACTACCATCAGCATCTATGTTTGACTGGGGTCATTCAAGCATCCTGAAGTCACTTCTTAAGTAGTGCCACGAGCAAACATTTCTGTAAAGTTCACTACCCCACAGTGCTACATTTTCTCCTCTAGCCCCCGTATCAGAGTGCAGAAAGCCCCTGTGCATGTGTGTGTGCTCACACTTGCAGGTGCCCGATGAGTTGTCCCACGGTGATTTCCTGGGCCACGCGATGGTAGAGGCTGTGGCTGTTAAGCACCATGCTCTCCAAAATGGCCAGAGAGCGCTGCAGGATGGACACGTCCACCATTGGCTGGTTCACATAGCTTGCAATCTAAGCAAAGACAGAGAATAGAAATCTAAACATTAAAGTCAACCCTAAATTCGCCTTAGTGACTGTCAAGGCCAGACTGAAATTTTCAGACAAAAAGTAGCCAGGTACACATTAAAGCATCTCCATTAACACATAGAGTTACCAGGCAACAACACCCACTAACTTCTGGTGTGTAGGAAGATAAGAAGGTCAAGTAATTAAATAAAAGTGTGTGAGCAGGCAGGCCTTGAAATGTTCAGCTGTTGCCGGTTTGTCTGTTGGGGTTTCTATAAAAACCAAAAGTGTCACATCAATCGTTTTTTTGTAGGACGTGGTACCTGTTTGATAAAGGAGAGTGAGATAAGGTCCCAGGACACAATGCCATGATCCATCAGCTCCAGGAAGGCAGTAAGAGTAAAGGCCAGCATTTCACCAAAGCTTAAGAAAAAAGAAAGCAGTTAGTACCAACCTTTATTGTACATCTACTATGAAGTATCCTCATTTTCCAAAGGTTCTACTCACTGGGTACCACTCTCTACAAGACGAGCCAGGGTCCCGATACCTTCCATATTGATGAACTCTGTGGCGAAGGTTGGGTCTGCAGATAGCTTGGCAAGCTCCTTTAGTGCCTCAAGGCGAGCATCAATACCGTGAGACTGGATCCTCTCCAGGAGTTGACGAGCAGCGCGAGCCTGTTGATAATATGATTTTAAAGTATTGTCTCACGTCAAAAGTGTTTAAAGGATTTCTCGAGATATTTTCTTCTACGTATGCGAGCACTGAAGTACTGTCTCATGGCGCTTCTCAGGGATAAACAACTATGATGTGTAGTAGATAGGTCAATGCTGACAGGCAGATTCAAACAACAGTTACAGTGATCATCACACAATTTACATGATTACAACATGAAAAGTTTGGATACCTTAACTAAAGGTAATAAAAAATGATTCTTTAAAGCACAACCAAGTGCACTTTTAGTTTTCTTGGTGTTGGGGCCATCAGGTTCACCCACAACGCACTTGGAAGAAAGGTCAGATTAGGCAGAATATATCATCATACTTTACTTATTAAATGTCTTATCAGTCATGAGATATAACAGCAGATTGTCATTCTTTTAAAATGAAAACCTTTCCACTTTGGTTGAGGTGAGACACATCAGCATGCACTAGTAGATGAATTCACATTTTTAAAGGCGCAGAAATCTGTTTTAACACTTTAATCAAAGATTTTAATAACTTAACTTTGAAATCAAAGACCCACTAAACAGGAATATGCACAAAGGTGACTCACTGGTGAGATGGCTAATCGAAGGATGGTCCCATTTTTTATTTCACCTCGGCTCTGAAAGACAACATAGATGAACAGTTGACACAACTTCTTATTTATGTCATCAGTACATATTTAAGGAGAAAAACTGAATCTCACCTGCTCAGTGATATAAAGTTGAGGGCCGTCAGCATAACGCAAAGCAAACTGTTCTGAGCCTGACAGAGACCAGCTGAAAATGTGGATATAGAGAGAAACTCAAATGAATTGTTTTAGATTCCTACTGTAAAATCTGTGGAACATAATGTAGGCTTGTCATAATGCAGCCCGCTCTACTATGCATGAACAAAAGGTTGCTCCCTCCAGCAGCTGTATTTACACGAGTGGCAAGAGATTGTGGAGGAGAATAATTCAGTGGGTGTTAACAGTGAAGTGCAAAGAATTTCAGTTTCAAATAAAAAAAAAGGGTAGATACAGCACAGTCGAGGGGTGGATGGATAAGATACAAAATTTGCAATATTCATCACTAAAAGTCAAAGAAAACAGCAAAACACATAATCACAGGTTTAAACATAACAAGACATAAACAAGTAAAAACACTCTGTAGGAATGGTTATTTAATATATCAACAGTAAGATCTGACATTATGTCACTGTGTGATACAACTGGTATCTACACAGCTGCACCTAACTGGGAGGACTGGGCACCACAGGTTCAAAAGCTGCTCGTTTCAGGTTTGTTTTAGTCCTGCATGCTATTCACAGCTTTGTTTGAAAAATGACAAATAGCGAAGAGATTGAGAACAGCAATCAGAGAGTGTAACGCTGGTTTTTAAACTAGGACAAGAGGTGGCACAGACACCTCAGGTTCTTCAGGTTAGCATTTGTCATAAATAAATATAAATAGGTTGTAGCTCTAGTTTCCATTTCTAAAAATAACTCTTCCCTGAATGTTTGATTACTAAAGTCCACCGCAGAGCAAGAATATCAACCTATAAAAGTATGACCATTAATTCGTCAATAGTTTGACACCGTTTACAGTGAACTTTTATCCGTAAATGTAAACTGATACACAATTACATCACTGCATCTTGTTTTAAGGAAATGAGACACTAAACAGACGAGACAGTCGAGAGAAATGTGCAGCGCTGAATGTGAGCAACCCACAGCATAAATTTATTTGCATAAATGATTGCTGAGTGCACCCAGAGAGCAGAGCAGGGTGGACCAAGTCCAGCAAAGAAACACATTCTCCATAAGATCACTTTGGCATTAATGGTGGGTTAAAGCACAGCAACTTTGGTTTGTAAGTAAATGTGTTTATTATTATTACAGTTAATTTATGTTCAGACACGGACATAGGAATTATTTCCCATTTGAAACCTTTATTATTTATTATTTGTTAATGTCATATTTATGTCTAAACATGTCACTAAAGTCATCCTGCCTTCAATTTAATTTACTACTTTAGTGGCAGATATTTCCTCCTGTATCCAGCAATACAGTCTTTTGGAAGCTATTAAACAACTACAATAAATGACAAAAAAACAAATAATCTGTGACTATATTAATCTGGCCGTACAAACCGTCTCATGGAACAAATTGATTGTAATTTAGTTCCTATCCTTGTACAAAATGTGTGAAGGAGTAATACTTACCCATCACAAACCTCCCGTATTATTGAGGATAAAGGTCTTTTCTGGAAGAAAAAAAAAGCAATCACTCAACATTAGAACAACAAAGAAGTAATGAAGTAAATCACTATTACTCACAGTGTGATTATGTGTCAACATTAACAGCTTCTGGCAACAGCATATACTCAATAAAAACATTTTTTCTGTAATCTACTACTCATTATGATTTATTTGTCCTGACAACCACTGCAGGCATTTATATTTAATAATCAAATTACTCTTTAAAGGTTTAGCCACTGACTAACATGAGCTGAGTCACCACAGGAAAAACTGGAAATGTTTCTAATGTCACGTTTCTTGTAAATACAGACCTGGTCCATCTCGATGAGCTGAGCATTAGCACCAGGCCATTCGATAGCCACCTTCACGATGTCGACTGGAGGTGGCATGGCTGTGTTAATGTAGCACCTACATAAAGAAAGACATTTGTTCACCAACTTCGTCAACATCTTATTGTTTTTATGTCAGAGTGATATGAACCAGAGGTTACACTTCACCTAATGGAGAGGTCAGTCAGTGTCACGGCTCTGTTGTATAAAGCACTGTGTCAGGTCCCCTGTGAACACAGAAGCCCACACATTGCTCATGTTGGTGCAGAACTATGTTTTCCTTAAGGCCAAAAAAGTTTGCTCCATTTCTGCATTTTTCCCCCTGAACTGAGTCTGTCAGGGAAGGGATCAATAGGCATGACTGTTTTACAAAACCACCCACCCACCCCCATCTCATAAACACACATATTCCTGACTGGGTCAAGCCTTCTGCCCACTGGGCTCTGGGTCTGCTTGTCTTTGATGCCCTGCTTCTTGCGCTGTGTTACACCTATGCTTCCAAACCTTTCTGACTGAGTATGTGGAGGCTTCAAGCTGTGTTCCTGTTGTGAAGGAATAAAAAGGCAAACACTACTCTTTGTCAGAAAATAACAGTGCAGCCCAACTTCTGTGTCGGCCAGGCTGATATTATCAGCTGTTTTTAGCTCATTACAGATTTAGTGGCTTTGAAATAACAAGAAAGTGAACTACGTAATTGTGTTTGAAATTTACAAACCTTTTTATCATCACATGGTCTATTAACTAACGCTAAAACAATCAGTCTGCCACTGTATGTATCTTTACTTTATCTTTGATCTGAATTCTGATCTGTTTTAATGTTGTTAAATGAATGCCAAACATTCTTATCAGACATAACATGTGAAGATGTATTGTATCATTGTGATACACAGCTTGTTACACATACTGGATATATATATAGTGTTAGGCCATCTGTCCAAATTCAACTTAAATTAAAGCAGCAGATTTTTATGTAGAGCTAAGTAACAGTAATCATCATCTTTGCAAAGACACTATTGTTTACCCAGAAACATTCTCTGCTTTCGATATTTACTCTCACCTGTAACACTACATTTCACTGGCGCAAAGATGTCCGTTAAACTGACTTCATTATTTGCAATGGCTGTCCTAAAATACAACAGTAGGGACAACACAGGAGGGACCGGTCTTTGGCAACAGAAAGAGATTTCTCTCTGTTCTGACATGAAGGGAATGTGGAAAGCTGTCTCACCGTCGCTGTTGCTGATTAGTGAAGAGGAAAGAACGCTAAGTGTCTCTGCATTCAGAGTGCTTTCAGGATACCAAACACTTTGTCTGGCTTACAGCTGCTCGCTTAAAAAGAAATCTTAATCATTACCAAACTGTAGGTGAAGCAAAGCCTCTTGGACAAATCTCAAGTATTGCTGTCGTCCCTGGAGATTTTCCAGTGTTAAAGTGCACTTTCAGCTCTGCAGCACAATTTTTCAGCAGAGTTTGAGTCTTTGTTTGATTTTATAAATATGTTTCCCTGCGAGTTTACGTCAACGATGGCTCTGACGTCTGACATTGTTATCCTTTGATCACATGTAAAATAATGGATATTTTGTTTCCCAACATTAGTTTGTTGAGAAAACAGCATCAGTTGTCAGTGTAGCAACGTACTGCAGATGTCGGCTCCTCGTGATAAAATACATATTTAAGCTGTAATACTAGGAATAATAAAATCCCTGATTATTTATCTGAACAAGTTTGAGCCACATGAACTGAACTCTTCAGATAATATATTACAACTTACAACAGACTGAGATGGGACTATATAAACGGGAAGTGCTGAAGGTGATCGACTGCAAAAGATAAAGGTGGTTTCTGTAAATGATAGAGTGAAAACTGACAATTAAATTTAGAGTCCAACCAGTCATCTGAAGGAGAGACTGCACCGCCAGTATTGCTGTCCATCATGTCATACAATGTGCGATCTCTGAACGTGCCCCGCTGAAAAGTTTTTCCTAGGTAGAACGGTTCCAGTACAAATTTGCCATTTTCAGCACTGACAGTTGGCAGGAAACTCACAGAGGTTTATGCAGGTATCTTGTTATCTACACAACACACTTCTTTGACCATGGGTCTAGATGGTATGCCAATAGTAACTGGGACTAGTTGTCTGACAGCAAGCATTGTTGTAGTACCATATCAACTAGAGTTGAGCATCTTAGGTGTGAGGTCAATACAATACATACCTCGATACACTGTCTGCGATCCAATTCATTAATGAAACTTTTTTTTCTCCTTATTTGTGACGTGCCTTCAGATGACCTGCACCACAAAATTAGGAATGCTCAGCATAAACAATTGAGTGCAATATAAAAAACTATGTGGTTAACAGATTATAAGCAGTAGGTACGTTCAACTATTAATGTTTAACTAACTACTATTTATTTCTCTTCTATTAGTTTCACTTTTACATCACACCTTGTACATAACAGGAAAGACGGATGTGTAACTAACAACAAGTTTAGTTTGTGTTAAAGTGTAATAGATGTGAACCAACATGCAAAAAGCAGTTGATCTGCACCACATGTAGTAACTGGTGGTAACAACATCTGTGTGTCTCCTACAATTGCATGCCATGTGTGCTCTGCAGCTCTGCAGAGTTTCATCATAAAAACGTTTCTGCGTGTCTGGTGACTGTGAAGGACTGAATAGGAATGCGTGCTGATCACGACTGCAGAGTGAGGTGGTGGCATGGGAACTGTTCCCATCCTCCAGCCCTGTATCCTGACTGGTGTGTGGTACTGGGATGCCGTACTGGGAGCTGCTGACTGACACTGACTGCACGCGCTGTGGCGGTGGTGATGGTAGCATAGCAACAGCAGCTCAGGGGGCCCCGGCCTGAAAGGAAAATCCCACAGTGAGTTCGGAGCTTCGCCTCTAAAGACCCCCGACTTCTTCTGCCCCCCACCAGCTACTTTTCACTGCTACCCGGATGTTTCTGGCGCCATTTTACTGTTCTTACAATGTGGTTTGTTGTGCGAGTGCATAAAGGTTCAGTTTGAGCTTCACTCAAGTGGGCTGTGGAGCGCGTAACTTTTCTGACTGCTAGCTAGCTAACTAGTTGAATATGCAGCGTGCGCCCCCTCTGGTTAAACGATGCTAATAAGATTACTGCTGTAAAAAAAAACTACTTCGTCAGTTTCCCTTCCCTCTTCACATAGAAAGATGAATCATTTTAGACACATGTACAGGATTTTGACATTAAATGGGACACCCGTCATCCTGCCTGTGAGGGGACCGTTGGTTGGCATAGTCCGTTAGCCGTCGCTTCACACACGAAGCTGCTCTCAGCACCTCAATACACCCGTCTGGTTTTTAGCAGATGTTAACATAATTTATGAAAACGATTAAAGGTTTTATATCGGCGATAAACAGGCTGGACTTCATTTAAGGTGGCGTTAACCGGACGGAGATAACAAACCAATGCTACACTGTGAAGCCTGTGATCTTTAGCTAAATCAATCATAACTCATGAAAATGTCGGTATTTTAATTAGCGGCTAATTTAGACGGCACAAACTCTCCCCGTCTTCTGTGTGAAAGCAACACCAACGAGCAAACTCACTCGCAGCTCCAGCCAGCAGTAGGGTTATTCGTCAAAAGGCAGCTACTGTGATTCAGTCATCCAACCAGCCCGTGTGCTCCTCCTGCGGTCATGATGCAGCCTGTCTCTCGGATACCGCTCAGATGATGTCCTGATCCTCACCGGCTTTGCGTCGAACAGCTGTACGATTTAACTCGAGGCTGCTCAGTTGAAAACGTCAATGCTCGGCGGTACTCACCCCGTCGCTGGGCCATCGATGATGCTCCGAGTCTCCCCCCTCGCTCCAGTGAACTACCGTTACTTGTGGGGAGGACTCCTCCACGCCTTAGAGGCGGGACACCGTGTAAATGTCACTGTGAGGCAGGTCTAACGTTTGTCATCAAACCTTCTCCCCTGAGAGGCTGAAGGATGATTAGATACGGAAAGATATAATTATGCTATTATTGTTGGAAATGTTTTATAATATAGTTATTGTTAAGTTCCTTGTTGAATCTTACCAGTGAGTGGAAATATTGTCACCGTTTTACATGCAACATGGTTAATATTGATATGTGAAAATACACAACTAAGTACATTCAAGCTGTGTGTCCTTAGAATTATCATGTTACTTTGAATCTACCTGTATTTTTATGTTTTACATTACCAACAGCATCACGTGTGTTCATCCGTAACTCAGTTCAGAGAAATATATTACTTTGCAGAGTACTTGTACGTCAAATTGAGTAAATCATTTAAAATGCTTTCTCACCCATTTAGTTTTGTTATCTGCCATCACTGGTCAGATGTAATAATCAGATAATCATGACAACTTTTGCTAATAATATATCAAGCATGCGTTTGCGTTGTGTTATGTATGTGTAAAACATGACAAATGACTGCATCACACCACAATAAGTGAAACACCATTACATTCACAGCACAGTACATGTTTATTTTAACACAGAAACCATGTGTACAAGAAAAATATACACGTAGGTAACACTGGCACACCTCATGGGATGGCTGCTGGTGACACTTGAGGGGGCAAGCAGACCGCACTTTAATTACTAACAAAATAACTTAGAAAAAATGCTGAATGTATTTAGCGCAATGTTACGTGCCATGCGTGAAATACAAATAGTAATTCTGACAGAACAGTTTCATCAACACAAACGTACCCTATCTTAAATGTTCAACAGGCAAAAGACACTAAAATGCTTTGAAAGTTCAAAATTAAAACTAGATTCAGATTATGTGGCAATAACACCAGGTTTTATTTTAAAAGCCACCCTATATAAAGACTTACTCCCCAAAAGGATATTCACAAAAAAGAAAATAAGGAATTTCATACGGAGCCGATTCACAGATTTCATACAGAAAATGTTCAACTACTTTCCCTGCTGATTTATAGTGCTGTCATGTCCTGATAAAATATAATGCAAATAAACTGACATAAAGCTTCAGCAATAAAAGAAATTCTAGGGTAGCCATATATAATTTGACATTGGATGGGTATTTTACAGACATGCATACCTCACTGCATCAGAGACACAAGCAAACTAACATCAGTACAAACAGAATGCAAACATCTGTTTTAAGGCATTTAACACACAAACACACATGGAGATGTGAGCGCACGGGGTCAGGGGCACAACTGTTCCAGGAGTGATCGTTTTACATCATTGCACTGGCACTGAAAAACACAGAAATACTGTAGACCCAACTAATCTGCTGTTATTAGCTTGTTTTAACGGCAGAACAGCCCTGCTGTAATATGGCCTACAATAAAACACAATGCTTAAAGATTAAGAAAAATAATATCTTCACTATTGGCAGTAAACTGAAGACTTCTTAGAGGTAGGAATTAAAAGTACTAAAGAAAGTTAGAGATACGCACTTCACACTTTAAAACCTGTGGCAGTAAGAATGTAAGTTTGACCAATCAGGAGCCCCGAAGAGAACCAGCAAAATGCTTTAAACACGGCAATAACAGCCACGTGCACACACATCAAGACCCAAAGTATCGGGTGCAATTATAGACCAATTATGGTAAGATGCCTTCTGTTATTAGTGCTGAAAATAAGACACTATTGTAAAAGCACCTGTACGTTTTTACATGTACAAACAACTGTACAGCCAGTAACAGTACGTTGACGCTGCAACTCTATGTTAGAGGGAATTAGAAGCCATGTTCTGAAGTTAGGTGCTACCACTTTTAAGAGCTGCTGACACAGTAAAATCATTAAAAAGTACTTAATTGGCTGCATTCTGGTTTGTTAAAAATAATTATCTTGCCACATTTGCAACATGATGAAAAACTGGTAATGCAACTTCCTGACTGAGAGATGCTCTAATTTGACAAAATTTATTAAGACTAGTGCTTGAGCGCTATAAGAATCTAGGAGTGTCATTAATTCACACTGGGTAAATGTGAAGGTATCTGACGATACATCATAATAACCAAAGTACAATGATAGCTGGCTCAGATGAAGAGAGCAGTTCACAGAGGTGCTTCACAAAAGAGAACACCTGAGGTCAAACATTACAGACCCAAAGGATCAGCAGTTATACCACGAAGATCTTGTCCAGTTTCAACTGGCTTCCAGTTCCACCCTCAATTAGAGCACATCTATAGTACATATTAAGTTAACAATAAACTTCTGTATAAATCGTCTTGAAAATAAAAATGGGAAATGATTCTAATTTAAAAAATTGTCAATGTCTTTCAATGGCTTATAATAAGTTTTTAACTCCTTGTTACAAAGTAAATGGAACAATCTAGAGCCAGTCCCGTCTTTGCAAATGCCTAATTTCAAATTCAACCTGTCTCATCTTTCAAGTCAAATACTATTATCCATTACTGGGTCAGAAAAATAAATACACAGTATATTATTAAAATAAATCTATTCTAATACTGTTGTTACATAACTGTGACATCCTGTGTGAATTTAATGCTTCTGAATTGTATTTTGAAAACAAGTCCTTTTATTTAAATCAGTTATTTTAGCTTTTATTTCTCCACACAATCACTTTCATGTCAGCTGTGACTGAGAAACTGCAAATTGATACAGTGGAAAGTAATATGGGGAAACACAGAAAACGTAATTCGGTTGCAATTACACTCTCCACAAAGTCCTGTGTGTTTTTAGTTCAGTTGTATAGAAACATAATTTTTAAGACATTAGGTTGCTAGTAGATATTATTCCAAAGTGATGTATATCCATTCACTCATTCATTCAGATGAACTACACATGAGAATTCTCTCGCATCATTTCCTGGTCTTGGTAACATTATGATGTTGTATCAGCAGCTCTCTTCTTTAAAATCTTTTAATTATTTGCACAGATATATTAATGAAAACAAATATTAAATGGTTTGTTAAAGTGACATAGGCACCCTGATTTTGATGAAGGACAGCCAATTTGTTACGGTTGTTCCTTTAATTATAAAATAACACTTTGTTCTAACTAAATGTGAGGAGCTTTATTCTATCAAAATGCTGTTCATAATCAATTTTACAGAAACAAAATATGCAAACATAAGGGGACAGAATGAGTTAATAGAATTGATCATAGAAAATAACATGACTAGTGTCAATTGTACTGTATTTACAATAATTCTTATTTACAATGTCAGACCTTCTCTTTCATGCATCTTTTTATGTTATGAATTTAAAACCAGTGTCATTATACTCGCAATACAATATGAACACTGGCTTATCCACCTTTAGGAGTATTATATTTGGGGAGCCAAGGTATGTAGCCACTGTACTAATGTATCCATGTGATGAGGCTCATATACATAATGTACATGACTGCAAGTCTATATAATTTTGAATAGTCATATAGTCACTGTTGTATTTTAGTTATATTTACTTATGAGCCTTACCACGGGCTGTAATCATTGTTTCTTGGATTTATAATAAATATATTTTGAATACACTGACAGGAGCTAAGCTGACACAGCTCTTTTCTCCTGAAAGTGCCAGTGTGATAACAACAAGAAGAGAGAGAATGAGTAAGGGGAGTGGTGGGGTAAATATGAGATGTATGGTTGTGAGGTCACTACCAGTCTGCACTATCCCAGGTTTCATCAACAGGCTTTGTGGGACTTTTCTTCGTCTTACCATCCGCGTTGTCCCAGTTGTTGTCCCAAGCCTCCCAGCTCTCGCCTGTGCTGTTTTTGTTGTTGGATGCTGCTTCAGAGCCCCAATTGTCCCAACTGTCAGAGCTCTTCTTTGCAGAATTATCTGCGATGGTCCAGC
The DNA here is from genome assembly GCA_032270685.1 of Microctenopoma stevenorrisi. NCBI lineage: Eukaryota > Metazoa > Chordata > Actinopteri > Anabantiformes > Anabantidae > Microctenopoma > Microctenopoma stevenorrisi. Next base: position 8,870,248 of record JAUMTR010000022.1, read on the forward strand.
TGTCACTGCTGGGAGATTTCTTGGCCTTTAAGGAGCTGTTGCTGCCAAAGGTTTCCCAGAAATCCTTTGCAACAGGTTGACTAGAACTGCCCTGATATCCCTCAGTGGCATCCATGTTCTGATAGCTCTCTCCAGCAGCCCTGAACATTGTAATGTAAAGACATGCCTAAAAAAATCCACTTTCCATAACATCGGATCAGACAGTGTGAAATAATTAAGTATGGAGCAATTTTTTTTAGTCTGTTAGTTGATAATATTTATGGTTTATTAAATCTATAGTTCAGTTGATGATATTACCCATCTTCCAGTTTTCCCGAGAAGAGATTGGTTAATTTTGCACCAGCTCCCTGAACCTAAGAATAGAGTAATACATTTATTGAATAAGCATTATACAAATAAAACTTAATTTATTAAAGCTGTATTTTATTAAAATACACAAATAACCTATACATTAAGATCTCCTTTATTAGAAGACTAAACAATAGCAGCAGGAGCTTAAATGCTATAAACAAATTACAAGAAAAGCTACAAGACAAATATTTTACTGAAATTTTAGTATTAACAAAAAAAACTGCTAGTAATAATAATAATAATTAAATAACAACACAGAAATAGTTCATGCATTACTATACTCACCACCAAAGTTATAATGGTAGCAAAAAAAGGAGATTCAATAAAATTAGAATTGTTTAAACATTTATATTCATTCTAAAACCAGTCTCCTATGGAGGACTGTCTCTGCAGTCTCTCAAGTATGACATGCTGGTGTAACCAGTCACTGGATCAAAAATACTGTTCCTCGCTCAGGAGACTGGTTTTAAAACAGCACAGCATGGCAGGGAACTGCCAGTCCTACCTTGTTTGCCAGCCCACTGATGCTGACAGTCATTTCATCTAGCAATTTGCCATCTTTCACCTGAATGAGCCAAATTATTATTAACAACCAATAGAAACAGTTGTATCAATTCAAATATGTATGTAGTGAAAACAGCTCATTTTTGATATTGAGAAATGTAACTCTGTGATTTGTTAAGGTCAGTGATAATCAACAGAGGCTAGAATAACTTTCTGTTTGAGTCAAACAAAAGGTTATTCTTCGAGATAAAATTACAGTTACCATTTTGTGTAAAACCATACAGAAAACGTACATAAGCGATGCCAACTACACATAAAATGACAAAAAGCATTCTGTTTCGCTCTTACTGGGCTTTCCAACACCACACCTAAACACTCACCCACTGCACAGCAGGTTGTACTAATCAGAAAACACACCCTTACTTTATTGTCTAGTCCTGTGTCCATGAATATTAATGCTTTTTCCTATCTTATTAGAAGACACATTAAAGAGCTGCTCACTTGACAGTTAAGAGTTAAAGGGGGTGCGCGTTGAAGCATTTTTGAGGCAAATACTTACCGTTACTTCAGACTAAGTCACTCTACTTACTTTATATGTTTGACAAAAAACAAAAGCTCAAACACGCTGCATTTTTAAAGCTAGTGAGCAGACACTGTCAGATGAAGAGCTCCAGCTAGTGTCATGTTTATGGAATTCCTCAAGAACATGTCACCATGTTCACGATCCAGGACCAAGATTATGGAATTTCATATTTGCTCAGTAATGTTCACAATTCAAGCAAGGTAATAGTATTTAATTCAGTTTTCTTGCCAAATTACTGGTAAAATACATCTGATTTTATATGATATATTAAATATATTTATATTTTAAGGTGGGTGTGGTACCCTTTCAAAAGCAGTATTGATCATATATAACAATCACAATGTTTAAGTGTAAAGATGTATTGCAACATCTAAACCAACTTTAACTGCTATTTTAAAAAGTCATGTAATAACTTTCAAATGAACAGATAACATGGAGATTGTGTAATGTTTGGGCAAAAACATAAACTCTGAAATAATAATTTGACATGAGGTATGCCAGCCGAGCAAAACTTTGGCTCCTAAAAATGTCCTTTTAAGCTTTGTCCAGTGACTGCACTCAGAGTTCACTCTGACTCACAATGGTTTCCAAATAAAGAGTTCACAGCTGCATGCTTCTGCAAATTTCATGGTTGAGTCACTAACTAAGAAAGACAAAGATGAACATTTTTTTATTCCTTTTGTCATTCAGTGTAAGCTGGCATAAAGCAGATAAACTAGCAAAGACAAGCGGTGTAGAAAACAGCACATTCACATCTGAAGCTGTTTTTTTTGCTCCAAAGCACTGCATCCCACCACCAAAACAACAACTTCAAACATCAATGTTACCTTTTCCTGGGTAGGTTTGATAACATTCTCATTTAATGTCTGTCCTAACTCTGTGGCCTAGTTGGAAGTCAGAGGGGAGAATTTACTTGAATGAAACACAGTTTAACATTCACAGTAGCGCAACACACTGAGCTGCTTGTTCTGCAGTTGCATGAAGTGACTGATCATTCTCATTCACCCTGACACTGAACAAGCACTAGGGGGTGTAATGTTTCAAAAAACGTGCATCATTAGCATTAACTGATTCACTTCAGAGGCAACATCACAATTATCGCAATTGTTTTGGTGAAATGCAAAGACAAAATCTCTGCTGTTGGGTTCTGTAGGGCTGTTTTTTGTTTTTGTTTTTCTTCTTCACTTCTTTATGAAAAAAAAAAAGAAATTAACACTAACACATACAGTCTGCACCAAAACCTTACAAAATGCCACAATGCCACATTGAGTACTCAAGTGGTTCAACTAACAAAACCTAAGGGAAGTAAACACCATTACACCTCTGCAGTGCTGTTTGATGTCAACACAAACATTGTCATGCATAAATAGATGCATGGATAGATCAATGAATGAATGAATTAAAGACAATCCTTATCCCAAGTATATGTACCAAGACAAAAACAATGCTCAGTTTAACCAAGCTAAAGCAGGTGAAGATGATGGTCGGTATTTTCTTTTTTACTGTTAAAAACTAAAAATTAAGATTAAAAACATGAGCAATGTGAATTTAAACAAATAAAATAACATGATGTGGAAATGTGGCATGCACCTATTATCTGCTTTACCGGTTCTGGGGGTGCTTTATAGCCCCTTAACTACATCCAGAGAGAGCAAGGAGATATTAAAGTAATAACAGAGTTATCACAGCTTGAAAGTTTTTTATAATATGTTAAGAGACTTAAAGAGAAAAATGTTTTCTAGAAGAGAAGCACAGTTTATGCTAATACTCTCAGGTTACCCTGAACTACTCAACACAAGACAATAAGTTAGCAGCACCTACTATGGGTTATGACAAAACTAGTCTTACCTTTAAGGTTGCTTGGTTTGCCAGTTTAGTTGTCTGTAGACAAAAACAAAATAGTTTTAAGACACTTTCTTTCCTTGTGCTGCACACACAGGATGCAGCTTTAATCACATTAACACACTTACGTTATCTTTAGCAATAGAAGCAAACTTGCTCGCTCCAACAGTGAAACTGCTCCAACCCTGCCAATATAAAAGTAAATAAAATGTCAACTGGGAAACAATAAAAATTCAACAAAAAGTACAACTCAGCCTGAAGAGATATTTTGAGACCTACTGAATAAATAGAGGACATGGCGTTGTTCAGAAAGTCGTCCTCTTTCTTCTCAGGTGCCACTGTGTTGCCAAAGCCAACATACCGATTTTCTTGATTCCCACTGTAACCCCCTCCACTATGGAGACCAAAAAAGGAAGATTTAATCCATATAAAGCAACATGAGATGGAATAACCGTCACTGCTGAAACAGAACAATGTTCTTACCTCTGATAAGAGTTAACATCGTCACTCAACCAGTCTTCAAAAGCTTTGTCACTAGATTTTGCTGAGCTTTGTCCAGATCCTCCAGAGCTAAACAGAAACATGAACATGAATACTATAAATATAGATATGTGGGTAGTAATGTAAATGAGTAAATGAGTTTTAGTTTGTTTGGGAAGCATTATTGTCAGGACAATATAATAATAGCTACTCTAGTAGTTATGCCTGGTTTTGTAGGTCAGATCATGCATCACTTTTATTTCTTATGTACAAAGGCAACACTCCAAATCAATGCAGGCTAAGCAAGTGTGTCATGTTGCATAAACAGCCGTGTAGTTAACAACAAGTATATCCTTGGCCTTAGTATGCTCAAGACATCCTTCACACTTACCAATGAGAGGATGAAAGGTTAGTCTTTGGTTGAGGAGATGTCCAGTTTTTGGCAGGGGATGTCTCAATAGACCACTCCTTGCCCTCTGCTAAAGTTGCGACCTGCAACGCAGCATTAAAAGAATGTGAATTATGAGCAAGATTCATAGATAAGCCAAGACAGAAGTGTCCACAACACCAGACCAACCTTAAACTAGCTTTTTATATAAACATATAAATGCATTTCCTACCCACAAATTTCAATCAATACGTTCTGTTATTTAGTTACTCTAATCTACAGATGTAACATCTTTTAATCATAGAGCTTTGGGTCTGGGCAGCTCACCTTGTCCCTAAAGAGGGCTGCAGCTCTACTATTGTACTTTTCCTGTAATGTCCAGTTAGGATCGTAATCATCTTGGAGTTCAAGAAACAGGCGAAACTTTCCATTTCCCCCTGCTTTCATCTTTTCAAGCTCAATATCTTTCCACTTGTCCATGGTAACAGAGCGCACAAAACTGAACAACAGGAGCGGTAAATGAATCAGTGTTAGGCAATTTCAGTGATCACAATTTAGAAATACACAGTGAGGCCTTTGGGAAGTTCTGCTTATGGTAAAATATCACAAATAACACAAGGACACGTAATACACAGTATATACATGACTCATCCATCCATTCACTATTGGTTAATAAACTTTGTGTTCCAAGAATAAGCTCAGTGTTGAGTTTAATATCATATCTACTTTAATGAAACAATAAAATGTGCAAACACTGATTATATTGAGTTAACATACTAAATATCACATGAACATTTCAACAAAACAAGCTGCACGTTTTAATGTTCTTACCTGAGATGTACTCCCAGGCCTCTGTGTTTGCCAGAGCACTCGAGACAAATCCAGATTCCGTAGGTCACACTGACCCACTGGGGGTTGAAGGCTCCACATTCAAAACAAAGCTGATAAGAAAACACAAAGTACTGGACTATTAATAGTTTTTAAATTACTAAATTCATATTTTGGTATATCATCAGAATATTATTAATTATCTTAAATAAAGATTACATTGTTATTCAGGTGCAAGACATTACTACTGTGTCCATTGTTTCTCACAAAGATAACAGGCAAAAACAATGTCCACTGGCTCCAACCAGTTGTTTGAACAAAGGCTAAAGTCTTTGAAAAAGTGTGAGATGAAGCCGCATCACAGGCTTGCCAAATGATTGCTATCTGCTACAGCACTAAATGAATCTGGCTAAGATGTGAAGACAGGTTACATAAATAAAATGGTCTGTAGACTTACGTTATTCTCATCCTGAGTTCTCACTTCCTTCAGAACTCTTCTGGTCCTTGGACTCGCCATGTTGGCCTACACTGAAATATAATTTGTAGATGATGTTTCTAACATCATTTTAAGGAAGCAGATTATAAAAATATTAATATAAATTTGTTTGGATAATACGTAATACTCTTGGAAATTACTCCTGAACCCAACATTATGGTACCAAGTTAATAAACTCCAAATAAGCTCATTACGTTTTCAATGGTTAATGTGAACCAGTGCCTATAAAGCTGAGCAACAATGAGCAGCATCCTCATCTGAGATAAACTGTTCACTCTTTAAAAGAGAGCGAAAGCAGCAAGCTGCAATCATGGAAAGTGACCAGACAAAACTGATTTTTAGAATGGTTGAAATGTTATATATTATTAATTACATTAATTAATAATTTGTTTGATTGTCTATATAATGTCAGTGGGAAAAGTACAATCAAATAGGGAAGGCATAAAATACTCCCAGGACTATGCAGTTAAGAATCACATGTCAGGGCTTCAAATAATTAAAGCTATTATATCCAGGTCCTGAAAATCAAGCCAGAACAAGCATGAATCCCAAAATCAAACATGTCCACTCCTCCCACCCTTCTCTGTATTTGTTCATTACACCTGCGCAGCCCTTCAAGTACATCCTTACACTAATGTTAAGTCTTTGTGCAAGAGAAGTAGCTGACCAAAATCGAGGGCACTGCTTATAAAGGCAACGCTCACACAAAATCTTTACAGCATCTCTACATTGTCACCAGGGTGTCCTATAAGTCTGGGGTTTGGCAACACGCTCCCTCAATATAAAAGCAGTAGAGTAGATTATTTTAAACCAGACGAAAACATACAATGCTGCTGCTGTCGCTGCTTATTGATGCATGCAAATGTGTTTCAATGCATGACTTAATATGAACATCCATGCTTAAATAAAATTAGCCAAGAAAAGCTTGAGGAATCAACTAAATGAATTGTTAATGAAAATATATATTTGATACCTGCCTTAAAAAAAGGAAGAACAGGTGCAATTGGGGCTGAATAAACTCAGAGTATTAACACATTGACTAAGATATTGTTTATTGTGTTTACTTTTGTATATGATTGTTTTAAGGAAAAGAAATGTCCTTATCTTCTATAACTTACTTTAAAATAAACCGCTGGGGGGGGGCGTCAATTACTCAGCATAGAAACCAAATTCTCGAACCAGTTAAGCAATGCCCATATGCAAGTAACAATACCTATGAAAAAAATTAAGCACCCGGTCGAAAATTTGTGTTGGCTTAAGAAATTGAATCACTGAAATGTTGTGGCCTTTAGCTGCCTTCAACACAGAACTGCCGTCGTGTCAAACCTGCAGCACTTCTAACGAGCACAACTTACATCAGGTTAAATGTATATTAACCATGTATTACGCCTAAAATATTACGATGGTGTTGCGACATATTGCTTCGGGTAACGATTAAAACTATATTTCTACACAGACAACACAATGTTAGGTATTTAACGTAGTGATTTAACTTGTGGCTAGTCGTTGATGCTAATGTTAACCTAGCTAAGTTAGCAGCCAACAGAGCTAACAGATTCTTACCTATCTGTGATTGATTAGCAAAAAGACGCAGTTTTTACAGGGTTTGCTGGCTCCGCTGATAAAATCTACGAAGGATTTTCTTCTGTCGCGGAGAAACAGCAAATATTATACTGTCAGAGGCAAAGTTAGGCCGACAATATTGTATTTTTAAAATGGACTGCTGATGTTAAACGCCGGTAGCCATCATGTTCCTGTTTGCATACGTTGGCAATGCAATGCATGATGGGACTCTTTTTTTTCTCCACTGTGTTCTCACTCTTACTGTTGAGTGTAGGGTTCAAACTGTTTTATAAATGAGAGCTACATTTCTCTTAGAGTATGACGTATCTTGTAGACATCCAGCAAAGCTAAATTTAGTTTATAATTCGTTTTTTAAAAGGTGCTAATCAATGCATTTATTTTGCAATGCCATGTCACTTCAGGTCAACTCGCCTATATGCCCATGATTAAAGAATAAGGCATTAAACCTAACATATACTACATACTAACTTAACATATGAGTGAGTCACACTGCAGCACACATTTCTTTCTATATAATTCCCAGGGCTTTGAACAACCATTGCTTTTTACAGTCTCTGAAAGGTATTTCTGATGTGTAGTGTATGATGCACTATGTAATATTGCTGAATGTAGCCTTTTTAATGGGATTTGTTGCCAAAATACACATTTACAAATCACCTCTCTTATCCTTTAATATTTGAATATTAATTAATAGACAAGAGCACATATATGTGCTTAGTTTGACCAAGGAGATATTCAACACCATGTTGAAAAGTATTTTCCTCCTAACTGCAATCAGTCACTGTCGAGGAATGTTGGTCCACTCTAATATTTTTTCTTCAGCCACATTGGTCTAGTTGGCCACTCTAAAACCTATGTGTACCATTAAGAGGTAGACTTGCTGGTGTGTGTAATCATTAGCCTAGGGAGTCAATTGTTTTTTTTATATAGGAGCAGACAGGTTTGAAAATCATTTTGTGTTTAAAAAATACAATTTGTTATTGTTATTTTTGCACAATATTAAAATTTGGAGGAACAGGGCATAAACTCTTCCTCAGTGCTGTGTGTGTAAAGACCATAAGTGGTTCTTTGTTTGTTACATTTAATGAAACTTTACAGAACTGAAACTGACAGTAAGACCAACAGGGTTTATATATACATTCAGTTCTGAGAAAGTGTTGTCTTTTCATCTCAGAAAAATAACATTTCCGGGCAAATCTGATCAATAATCAATGATTTGACAGTTTTAAACAGTGACATGTCACTGATATCAATGACAAGAAGGAGATGATGTTATTTTTAAATTAAAAAAACATGTCGAACTAATTCAGAAAAAGCCTGAAATTTTAGCCTAAAAATGCCTGTTCTCCAGCAAAAGGTGTTGTCATTTTTAATATAATGGCAAATGGTGCCATCCCATGGAAGAAGGTCAGGTAACAAAAGCAATATATGTATTTATCTCAGCATCTCTGTCTCTGCTTCTGTCAGAGGTGGTTGGCATAGTCCTCGAGATTGTCTGCAGAGTCGACAGTTTTGGTGCGTTGAGATTGCACAGACGCATACACATCAGACATGGTGGACACTCCTTCTGCGTTGCCCTCATCCACCTTTTCTGACACTGAGTGGTCAACTAGCTGAACATCTGAGTACTGTATCTGTGGAGAGTTGCGGCCAGACTGTATCCTTGGAGGCTTCAGAGCCAGATTGGCATAGCAGTCCTGAGATTTGGACTGAAAGGAGAAACAAAAATAAACATGTATCATCTTCACATGTACATGTTTACAGAAAAAAATATTTCATGCTTTTACTTTAGACTTAAAAACAAAGAGTAGTAAAGATAAGTGACGTGTGTATGAATCAACAGCAGATGTAAATTTAAAGATGGTTCTATGGTTGTGAGAGCTCAGTCTTTACCTGTGGGTTAGAACTGACTCTGTGTTGATCCCTCAGAGATGAAGAACTCAGTGGTAAGTGTTCAGGATCAGCTTCTGTAAACAAAGTCACGCCTGTGGAAAATAACATCACACGATGAATTGGCAGTGATGTGTGAAAGCAGAAAAAGACACTCATGTACAGTGTACTTACTTGTTTGCACGTAGCCTAAATTTCCATAGATAGGATTTTCTTCCATCTGCCTTGGGCCCTGACTTAAATTTCATACAAAGAACATATCAATGAGGTGTTTTTTATTTTCAGTTTGGCAATAGGTTTCACAATATAGAGACTCAGATCTAAAGGGAACATAATTAGCATTTAGGCTACAAACCTTTGTCTCTTCCTTCGACATCTCCCTTTTCCTATTTAAGGGACAAAGCATAATACATAATACATTCACCCATTCAAATACAGAAAATTATTATTTTTTCACTGAATCTTTAAATAGGAAATAATATAATTACCTGAGCAACATTTTGATACACAACAAAAAAAATTAATAAGGAGCGAATGGACCAGCATCACAATAATAACCCACAAAATTGCAGCTTCAGATGATTGTAGACACTCAAAGATACAGCCTAGAGAAAGACAGAGGAAGAACAATTGTTCTACAATTCTACAAATATTACGAATCGTTTACAGTGATTGGATTATGACTGTTTCCAAACTGAGCAAAAGAGGTACTTGAACTGCAGGGACTGAACGTCATCTCTATTTCTGCCTTAACCCTTTGTGAGAAGTGAAAACTGATACCAAAATCTAATAGGAAGTAATTCAGAACATAAACTCATCCATTCATCCATTAGTTATGTCAGTGTGTAAAATACGTTAATACACAGCTTAAGTAGCCAAAATGTTCAACGCACATTCTGCTTCGTTCAGTTTAGAGTCGGCAAATAAACATGCATCTTTAGCTGACATGTAGACAACAAGCAACCTTGCATTTAACAGCTGGAGTAGAAACCTATACTTGGTGGGAAAATAAAGAAAGTAAATAATGAAAACAAGGACAGTGGTGCCTTAAAGCAAGAGATTTACACCACGAGTCTCTACAGTGGAGCTGCTCAGTAGTCAGTGGTAGAAGATGTGGTTTTATTGCAATACTGCATGCATGCATGTGTAACTTGTGTGATCGCTCCGTAAATTAGGTGTTGGTTGCAAGACTGCATGCTCAGCAAAATATGTTGGATTCATTTCCTACTCTACAAAACCTGGTTTCACTCCAACGTACAGTGCGCTTCACTAAACCTACAGTTGACAACTCAAATAAAGAAAAGTAATGAAACACAACAAGATTTGTTGTTTCTATCCCACTTTAAGGGAAAAATGCATCGTGCACCATTTATTAGAAATTTCCTGTGAATTAAGGTTGACATGATGTTTTTGCTATCTTGTTTGTATGTTACTTCACTTTACTTGGCAAACACATTTATTCAAAGCAACTTACAAAGAAGTCAAGAAGAAGAACATACTAGGAATTATTAGGTGCTAGACGATGCATGTGTAACACAGACTACTTTGACATACTTTTTAAACAAGTGATTTTTAAATGTTTTTCTAAAGTCAGGGACAACAACGGAAAATAAACTTGCATTTGCAAATCTCCAAATTAATGCAAATGTACTGAATTCTTTTGTTTCTTTATATTTACTCGGTATTCACAAACATTGTTGGTATGTTGTTCAGATTTCAGATAAACTTATCAGATGTTTTTTACAAGCAGCAGTAGAAGTAATTCTCCGAAGTAAAGTAGAATCAGCTAAATTCATACATTAAACTAATGATGTAAAAGTGATACGATACACAACTTACTAGGTTGTTACTGGTTGTTAATTTGTCCTCACAGAGGCCTGTGAAGAGTCCCATAAATACAGAAACCTCAATGTCTGGAAGTTTGCGTCACGGTAACTAGACACTTTTTCTTGTTTCTTGTCAAAACATTTCACTACTACTAACCCTAACCCTAACTCATCCAAGTAGCTTCTTTAATCTGACTGAAATCAACCTGCTGACTGACTCCTAATTTCATGTTTTCTTCTACCAACAATGGTTACTCACCAGCCCTGTGTGGAACTGAGTCTCCTTCATTGTTTTAGAATAAATCTGGTGCACAAAGAAAACTCTAGCTGTTCTAGCTGTGGTTCTTGCACAAATGTCTTTGTCGCTTCCACTCTGACATCAACAGTTTACATTTTACAGTAACATTTAAATTACATTTTCAGTATCTTTAGACTTACATTCTGTCACGTTGCAACAACTCATGGTGATAAAGCTCTCAGCAGTAACGATGCTCTCTCTCTGTCTTACTGCACAGTCTGTGCGATAAACAATAATGCCTGTTAAGTGTCTTTTGATACCACTCAGAAGAAGGAAAGAGGTCTGCCAATGTGTTACAGGATGTGTGCTTTTGCAGAAAGCCACAATCTTTTTTTAGATAGCAAAAAACTTCAAGGCACTACGTGATGAGGTTTTTACACATGGCTTTTATATATCAAATAAAAATAAAGTATTACTTTATCCAATTGCAACGACACGTGCTTATGTTTTCTTGAGTGAGTCATCTCTATCTGAGGATGATTCCTAGACCTTGGACCACACTCCTGGATTTATCTCCATCTCCCATCCTGTACAAACTGACTTGAAATACATGCAAGGCTGAGAATGATCACTGTATGCAGACCACATAGTATAGCCTGTAACCAAACTCAGCAATAAGTTAATTAATGACAATATGACTACAGACCAAATATGCAGCATAAATATTCAGTCGACCTGTCTATGACCATTTGGATTCCTCTGAAAATTTTACCTTTCAACAAATTTCCTGACGCTTGCAGGCTGCTGACCATAGACATGGACCATGGGCTTCAGCCCCCCCCAAAATGATCCTAAAAATGAAATCATGCTGTTTTAAAACGATATATCCATACATTTCATATAAGATATCACTCAACAAAGGCACACATGTAACAAATACAAGCAAGACTAAAAATTGAAAATAAATATAATAAGTCTAGTTAATATTTATTAAAAATGGGTTACTGCCTGTTTAAGCTGCTACAGGTAGAAGGTGGCAGCTGGTGGATTTGCTCCCTGACACTGGCTCACATCCCGACCCTGTCAGACACACACACGTCACCAGCTGAACACCGACACAAAGAGAAGAACAACAATAGTCCTTACTCATTGTTCACTCTTGTGCAGCTTAGATTTTGTTAGCGTTGTTTAAAATTATAACTATAATAATAAAATGTGCATGTATGTTTGTACACCACCAGTCAGAAGTTTGGACACACATGGAAATGAGCATGTTTGTGAAAGAAAGGCCGATTTTATAATATCCAATTGATCTGAATGAATGTGTAGACATTGTTCATGTTGTAAATGACTATTGTAGCTGTTAAAATGTAATATTAACATAAACATACAGAGGCCTAAATCCTGCATTAGTTTTGTCTTCCAACAGCATGTTATGTACATTTATTAATATAACCGATCATTAGAAAACCATGTGCAATGATGGTAACACAACTGAAGACATGTATCTTTTTATTATAAACATGGTCATTCCTGTGTCCTTAACTTTTGACTGGTAGTGCCTGGGAGTCTTAATCTAACCAACTGTGGTTCTCTGTACAAAGTTTGGAAACCTCTGCCTTAAGTGAAATTTGGTTACAGTACGTGTCTACGTCGCGCTGCTGACCAAACAATTCTATATGACTAAAATTAAAAACAATCGTTTCACTTTTTCATTCTGTTATGTCACCATAAAACAACTCTAGTTGTTGTTGAGGTCACAGTAGTTGGCCCCCTCTATGACCTAAAGAAAGGTCACAGAGGGGGCCAACCACACAAGCCGCCAAATTTACATTGAGGGCTTTTAACAATGCATTCAGTATTGTAATCTAAATACCAAATGAAAATGATCAGAGTAATTACATATGACAGCTGTCACTCCATTATATGGCTAATTATGATTATATAATTATATAATATAATCCTAATTATAATTAGGATTAGTGATACTTGACACCACCTGCTGGAGAGTTAGAACAACAACACTTTATGCTTAAAAAATAATAGTGCAGAAGTGCTGTTGAGTTATTTCTTCTATACCTTTTTTCCAGCAAGGCATGGCTACACAGGCTGAAGACTTATGGAGAGTGCTACTTATGGCCAACATCTGTCAGTGTGGTTCTACTGTTTCGACAGCTTCCTGTTTTTATAGCACTTCAAATTGCTCTGCAGCTCAGTGACAGCTTGTGTTCAGCATTTACAGAGGAATTATTTGAACTGGTGCTTGGAAACGACAGTGACATCATAAGGTCCTGTGGTCTAACTACGTAGTTCTTTAAATATTCCTTCTCATGACTTGAGCCGGTCTCTCTGAGCTTTGATATAATGTTATATGTGCACACAGTTACCATAACAGATCAGACTGTTTTTACTATTTTTTGAAACTTTATTTTCTTTAAAATCTGAGGACATTAAAGGAAAGGTTCACAATTGTCAATCAAGTCTGTCTTGAAACAACAGTGATGTGCCTACTACTGGACAGCATTTCTACAGGTTCAGCTGGAGGAGTAGTACTCAGATACTTATATACTACCGCATATAATATATCACAAGTCCAGCACTTGTTTTAAATGCAAACACTGTTTTCATTTAAAACAAACTGCTTTTATACTTCTTAATTAAATAGTAGGGTGGTGCTATTCCGATGGTTGTAATCACCACCCTGACCGCTAGATGTCGCTAAACATTACACAGTACCCCCGTAAATGGAGACTCTCTATGAATTAGTGTGGATGGAAACGGTGTTACACCGTTTTCCGTTACCCATCAGATTCTGTGACTCTATGGGGCGCTGCTTCGCAGATTCCACCTAAATTGACGTAGCTACGTACTCTACGTAAACCTCTTGACGTGCACGACCTCCATATGCACGAGCTCCATATGCACGAGCTCGAAACACGTTATACTCTATACTACAAGTTTAGTTAAGTGGATGGGGGAATCACGGTGGTGTCGACTGCTGCTTCGGGTTCCTGTGGCCAGGAAGTGATCAAGTGTGTGTGCGCCCATGTTCCTTCCCCTCGCCTCATCACGTGTCCCCCCGCGAGCGCGGGTGGGGGCTGCATAGTCTGCGGAAGGAGGAGCTCTGCTGCCTCAAACCAACCAATCACCACCGCCTTAATCTAGATATTTCCCATCAGTCCCCTGCGCTGCTCAGCGGGACTTGGATCCAAAACTGGGTAACGGTGGGTCACTAACTCAACATATGACCTGGACCCATGTGGACTGATAGTGTTTAAAAACACTGATGGTGTTTTAGTAAGCACTGTCAGTCCCCAGTAAAAATTCTACTGACGAAGACAGTAGAACACCGGAACGCGAAGAAGTCCCCGCACTAGGCGCAAGGATGACACGCGAATTCGTGAAGCGTTCCTCATTTTATGATGTATTACCTTATGTACCCGATGATGATTACTGTACATTTTCTATTGGGTTTTGTTTTTATATATGTTTTTCAGTTCATTTTATTGCCATCAGGTGGCAGCAGAGCGCCGCAGCAGAGGCTGCAGGCACTAATTCAAACTGCTTGTGGAGGTGAAGCGCGTCAGATGGAGTGGAGGAAGGTGCACGCAGGTAAACTACACCCTATACAAGTGGAGGAAAGGACAATGTCGTACAGGTGAGCCGGTGATGAGGAAGTTCCACAAAAGATTTCATCCCTCTATCACTCTTTCTTCAGGAGTTATGATGAGGTCATATAATCTGATGGCTGTCAGAATTGGTGACCTCTGTGTATCAGTCCTTCAGATACTTTTATACTCACAAACTGTTCATATTATAAGTTGCACTTGCACATACTCTCACCACAAAAGATTTCATCCCTCTATCACTCTTCGACAGGGGCTGTCAGCCATCAGATTATGTGACCTCATCATAACTCCTGAAGAAAGAGTGACAGAGGGATGGACTTATAATATGAACAGTTTGTGAGTATAAAGGTAACAGAAGGACATTATAGCCTTTGCAAAACAATGTCAATATCAGATTTTTAGATTCGTTTACACGGTGTTGTTCCATCTGAATGTTATTTAAAAAGCTGAACGAGTTGTTTAGTTTCGTTCTGAGAGTATGGTAACGCGTTTCGAGCTCGTGCATATGGAGCTCGTGCACGTCAAGAGGTTTACGTAGAGTACGTAGCTACGTCAATTTAGGTGGAATCTGCGAAGTCACAGAATCTGATGGGTAACGGAAAACAACGGAACAACGGAAACACTTTGTTTTTTAAGTTTTCACAGCACGGGTTGAGTGCAGACATTCTTGTTGTCTTCTGACACAACGTGTCGCCTCCGTCCTCCGCGCGTAACGCGAACATCTGGAGCTGTGACGCACTCAACAGGCGGGTCCAACTTCTTCGCCCCGCCCACCGCGCTGCCGCTGTCCTCTCCTGTCCTGAACGCTGATGTGTTGTTAACTTCAGCCTACGACTCGGCAAAAATGTTCAATTTCGGATCAAAACTGTTGCTGTTTCTTCTCCTGGCCTTCCCCTGTGGGCTGGTATCAATCGGTAAGTCGGATTTCTGAGTGTTTGGAGCAGACGCGTCTTGGCGCCTTCGCTTCGGCAACACTTGAAAAGTTTCACGCAGCTTAACTCATTGACGTGGCATAGTCACCAAGTTAAATCCAGGTGCCTCTGTGTCTTCAACGCCACTTTACCCGCACGATTACATGAATGTTTTATCCACAATTGTATCCGCAGTAGCAGGACAGTTGTAGATCGCGTTTTTCCTCTGAAATGAATGAAAGTGGTCTTCCAGCTGCCTGTAGATGTCGTAAACATATTAACAAACAGCCTCACACCTCGGGATCAGAAGTTGAATCTAACTTTTTGAGGTAAAGACGTGATTTTAATCAAACTCCAATCCTGGTGGATCAAACAGCAGGACGCGGCCACCTCATGCTGGGACACGTCACCATAGATAAGGTGGTAACTTATTCCTAGGTTTCTCGTGGGCTGAAATACATTCATAGGTTGTTTATGTGCAGACAGGGAAATATTCCAGAGAGGACGTTTAATTCATGTGGATTTGGTGACCACTCACCTGCAGCTGTGTCCACATCTACACATCCCTGAGGAAGTGATGATATACGCTTCTGTAGAGAAGATACATTATGAATCCCTGCATCACAAGAACAACATTATTATTTCACAGAGCTCCACAAAAAAGCGTCATGCAGTGGAGAAACGGGCAACCATGACATAATAACATCGTTGTGTCTTCGCTGACCCTTTCAGACCACGTTTCTGCAGACTCAGACTCTGCCGAGGACAATGCCGAAGACTCTGAGGCTGCAGTAGACGAAGAGGAAGATGACGAAGAGGTGCTTGTTGAAGAAGATCAGATACAAACCTCTGTACGTACCACAAACAGCAGCACTAAGCCTCTTGCAGCCTGGCAGTGAAGTTACAGTGTGTTGTCATGTTGTGCTCATCCTCAGGAAGGAGACGAAGAAGACTCTGATGAAGCTGCGGATCAACTGATAACTTCTCACCCTGATGCCGACACAACCATAATCTTCATGACAGGAGAAGGTTGGTTTCCTTTTATTAGAGGCTTTCATTCATTGAGCTTCTTCACTGTTTTCACTCAAAGCTGAATTTGTTGAGGGGCAACAATAAAGCTCAAAGTGAGTCCAACAGCCTGATTTTGTTTTACAGGGGTACAATAATGTTGTTTAAATAGTACAACATAACTTACTTACATAAAACTTTGGTTTTTATGTGTTTGCACCCGTCACAAATTCAGAGTTTCCTGCCAATGAAATTGTGAGATTCCTGGTGGGTTTCACCAACAAGGGAAGTCAGGATTTTAACGTTCAGTCGCTGGAGGCCTCTTTCCGCTACCCTCAAGACTTCCAGTTCTACATTCAGAATGTAAGTTTGATCACAAACATAAATATATTAATAATATACAAAACATTTCCAAATGTAGGCTCTGACAATATTTTATGTACAGTGTATGTGAGTATATATTTGAACAGAAAAGAAAACGACACCGGAGCAAGGTTTTTCTGTCTGCCCTGCTGCTGAACAAATAAAGACTACTGAAAATAATTGCTATGTCATGGTTAATAGCTTTTTGTTTGTAGTTCACAGCGTTGCCTCTGAACACAGTAGTGCAGCCCCAGGCTCAGGCCTCCTTCGAGTACTCCTTCATCCCAGCTCAGCCCATGGCAGGTCGTCCGTTCGGCCTTGTTATTCTCCTCAACTATCTGGACACTGAGGTAAGAAAGTTTTTCATTATTTATAAAAAAGAAATGTGTGGCGTTGTTGTTCGCCTCTGCACAACAGTTGAGGCCAACTGTTTAAAACTGGTTTGATGCATCACATCACAGCAGTTAAATAAATGGGATTACTGGTGGCTCGTACCATTGTTTTGGTAGCTTTGACAGTTTTTTCTTTTCTGATAATAAATGCTGAATCATATCATCATTATGATTTGTAATGAGTCGCTCATAAAACTATCAGGTTTAGGTTTGAATTCAAATCTGTGTTCACTGATTTTCAGGGCAACAATTTCCAGACTGCTATTTACAACCAGACCGTCACCATCACAGAGAGAGAAGAGGGACTGGACGGCGAAACGTAAGGATTCCTTCTGCTGGGTTTCAAAATGGAATTGATTATTGTAATTATTTAAAATATTATGATTTGCCATGTGCCCTAAAGCACTTATCGTGATGGGCTTAAAAAACAGCCCTCCCAGACTATTGCACCACATGTAGGAACCTGCAAAGGTGTGAAATTGGCACAGCATAGTTGTCAGAATTGTGCTTCTGGTGCAAGATACTGGAGCTGTCACCGGCAAATTCGCAAGAGAGAAACTGTTTTTCAAATAGAAATCTCCTAACAGACCGAAAATGCTGTAGTTAGAGGTTACGCAAAACTCATTGAGGCCACAAAAAGAGACTTTTTGTTTGTGCTAATGATTACACTTATTGTTGCAGATGATTTGAGTTTGTTTTTCACAGTTTTTTTTATTTGTTGTACAATTAGCATATATATAAATATATATATATATATAAATATATACTCTTATTTATTTTTTTGCAGGATGTTCATGTACATCTTCCTGGGTGGACTAGTAGTCCTGGTGCTCTTTGGAATGTACCAGGCTCTGGAGTCGAGGACGGTATGTGCTGATCTTGTTTGTATGTGAACCAGTCTCTTCTGTAATTCTGGACCTCTAACACGGATATGTTGTAGAAAGCTAATGGAAAGACTAAGATGTGTTGTTGTCCTTAAACCTGTGTTGTGCAGAAAAAGAGAATCCCAGTGAAAATAGAGAAGGGCACCGGTGGGATGAGTGACGTGGACATCAGCTGGATTCCTCAGGAGACGCTGAATGTCATGAGTATGTTCAGTTTAAACAGTCTATCCATTCTTTTTATATCCTGTAAAAGACAATTAGCTGACCGTTACATCCTGTCTTACAGACAAGGCTTCCCCTAAAACATCCCCGCGGAAACGAACCAAGAGGGCAGCTGGAGCAGATCAATAAAACAGTCCATCTCCATCCGTCATCGTGCTGTCCAATCGGCTTTTAAATCTCATTTCCTCACTACAGTCACCCAATCCCATCCACAATGGATGGACATTTCTGAAACCTGATTTTCAGCACAGGCGTTTCTGTGGATCTCAGTCTGATGTTCCTGCTGTTATCATGTCCAGAGAGCATCATGGACCATGTCACCAGTGAAAAGACTGGACTCTTCCTCATTTTTTATCAGTATGTGTTGATAAACCAATAAGTCATTACATTCTTTGAGGTGAAACAGGGAGAGCAGCACAAACCGTGTTTGAGTTGAATAAATCAATATGAATGAAATGAAGTCATAAACATTGTAGTGTTACTTTAATACTGTCTTGTTTAAATTCCTGCTTTTGGATTTTGTGACTTCAAGACATTCATATTTCTGTCTCTTCTCTGTCGTGTTAACGTCGCTGTGCTTTATCTCTGTGTTTGCTTTTCCCTGCAAATAACGTTAACAAAAAATGGAGGCTTTAGATTGAAAGCTTTCCCACTGATGCCCCTCTGTTTTTAACATTAAGTCACAGTGCGTGACCTGAGGTTTAGAAAACGTTCAGTCAGGTGAATTTTCTTGTTTGACAGTTGGGTTATGGCAGCTGCAAGTACAGCAAACATGATCAGTGTTTTCTGGAAGTTCCTTCAGGTTCATTCTCCTTGTTTCACAGTGGAGAATTTCAATTTTTTTAGGATTAGATGCCATTATTTGTGATAAAACACATTTTGTTAAATAATAAATGGCTGAACACAGTGTATTCTCTCCTGTTAGTTATGGTTTTAACGTGTTTTGTTTCTATATTTCTCACTGCTTGAGCTTGTTACAGTCTTGTTGTTTCGGTCTACTGTAAAAAGTTTCAGTAAAATATTGAATATTTTCAGTCACAATAACTTTCCTTACACAAACCTACTCGAACATTTCCTTCAAAATGTTATGTAATAATTTAAAAAAGCAGAATTACAGCAAAACATACATTTTTAAATCTCATATAATGTACTATTTTTGGCAGATATTTTATTATTGTTTTTTGTTCAATATTTCTTACTTCAATGTTTGATATGTGCAGGTTATGACCAGCAGCAAGTTATGACCCATGTGCATATACTTAAAGACTAAGATGGAGACACTACGATGAGATAATAAAATCGGTGAAGTACGTGTAGTCTCGGCGTCGCAGGTGGGTTGTGGGGAGGGTTCCGCCCGGGGAGGCGCGAGCTGTCCGGTGCTGAGGGGGGAAGGAAGATGATCTCAGCGCGCGCCGGGGGGCAGGTAACGTCAGCAGCCGACCGGAGCAGGGAAAGACGGTGCACACACACCCACCAAGTGTTTATCGCCGCTTTATCACTGATATACACCGACACACGTTAAACATGGGAAGCTAATCTGCTCCGTGTGACTCAGCGCCGCTTTCCGTTCCGCTTCACGAGCGCCTCGGCAGCATCCCGCGCCCCCCGCTTGGCTTGAAATGGGATGATATGGGATTTTTCATGTCGACGAAGATCGGAGGGATTCTTGCCTTTGCCTTGGGTAAGATATATCAAGCTCCTCCGTGGTTGTTTTTGGGCTGAGAGCCACTTTGGACGGTTTGACGTTTTTATCTCTCGCATCCGAAATGTGCCTGCTCACACTGAAATCTTTTTTTATCACCATTACTGTTGGACGATGGTTATGAGATCTGTACCATGGCCAACTGCTTTCGTACACCCATAGACATATGGATGTCTATACGTACACGCTTTTAGGCACGTAATATTTCCAAACCTAAAACACACATCTTTAGTTTAATTTCACTTTTCTTAATATTTAATGCACTAATTCTTATGATATAGTTTTACTTAGCCCTCTTAGAGAATATTGCAGTATCTGCATATTTAATTCCAACTACAAATAGCATTGTGTCCCATGTGAAAGTACCATTTGGCCTGCAGTGGTCAGGACTGTTCTCAGTGGCAACATCTGCCTGACGCCCACTGACCTCAAAGTGAAGCTCAGAAGATTGCACAATCTTTACATTTTTATTTTAAGAGGGATGTTTAAATACTTGCTTACATGAATTTATCCTTTTTTTTTATAAATTGAACAAAAAATAAGTTTAGAGCAAAAGTTGCATGAAGCTACTATTAATAGTAAGAAGTGACCTGACATCCTGAGCTAAGCATTGAATGCATTTTTCTTTATTGCAAAAACAAAATCCGCATGACAATTCAGCAATTCTTGTGGAGAATGGTGCTGCTAAAACTTCTGTTTGAAGGGCAACGCGCTCACTCGTGTCTGTTTTGCAGTATTCCTGTCCCTCACGGTGTCAGAAGACTCTGCAGATGTGAAGTGTGAGAACATTTATAAGGACTTTTCTGACTGTGTTCTGGTGCTGGGAGACAGTATGGACAACTATGAGGAGAACGTGACCAGTGAAAGGGGAGTGGCGGCAGTGTGCAGGTGAGAACACGTTTACCCATAAGAGAGCGTGTGAACCACATGAGACACACTGGACATCTCTGTAACAAATGCCAAGTTGAGCCTGTAGCGTTTTATTTAACAGACACTAATAATTATTGCACTGTAACAAAAAAAAGAACTTAAGGATAAACTGGTAGTGAAGGGTTAGAAGAAAAATCTCCATTCACACCCACTGATCTGTGCACAGTATAATTAGTCAATAATAGTCTTCTTCTGATAAATTACTGGAGAGAAAAAGAGCAGATGCCATAATCTCAGAGGGGAAATAGAGAAATGAATGGTGCTGAGACACTGAGCCATTGTACTAAATAATTTATGACTTTGCTGCAGCAGTAATGAAATTCCGGGGACGTTTTTTGTCATTGTTACAGCACGCTCTCTACACCCCAGCCCAGTTTACTGAAGACAAAGATTTACACATAAGCCTTCTGTTGAAATTTGCCCACTTGCAATATTCTCTGTGATATTGTTTCATTCTCAGATGCAGTTTCCATGGTAATTAAAGCTCATTTTGACTTTCTTGAGGCCACCCTAGCCATCTGAGTGATAGATTATTGGCAACCAAATGAATCCACGACAGGCAGTGCATATCTGCATGCTGTAGCCGGGATGAATTTTTGAGTGAAATGGCAGATGCAACATTGATCTGATGATCCTTTGTTTGCCACAGTCACTGGGAAGCTTTCCACACATGTGCCCTCACAGCCCTGTCTGACTGTCAGGAGGAAGTTAGCACCATCTGGGAGACTCTGAAGCAGGACTCCAGGAAGATGCGCTTCCAGGGAAGTCTGTTCGACCTGTGCAGCCCCAGCTCCTCTCCTAGCATGAGTTCACCTGTCGTTGCCCTTACCCTATCACTAATGCTGATTATGACTGCACCCAACTGGTCATCCATACAGATGGGGTAGGTTGGGTGCGAGGGAGAAATAATTAGAGGGCTTAGGAGGACCTCAGATTCCCTAAGGTACGACCCTCCTGAGTGCAAACTTTAAGCCAAGGATTTAAGAGGGACAAATGATATAATGGGGATTATTTTGACACAGATCTACAGATGCCTCTGGCGAGCCAATCAATATTTGTTGTGATGAATAATTTGCAATTCTTTAAAGAACTTCACCTTGATCGTCCTGTATGTCTGGTGGAGTAGCAGAGAACATTACATTCAGTGCAGGCAGTCTAAAGCAAACGCTCAATAACGTCTTGATTTTAAACTCTGAGGTCATTCTGTGAAGCTGGTTTTATCATATTATAGGACTGTAATGAAATGGTGATAGCGTGTCCATTCCCTGTATCATGTATTGTATGGTTATCATAACAGAAATAGTTCAACATTTTTGGGGGTTAGCTGAGGAGATCAGATCTCTGGTATACGTATGTTAAATATACAGCTATCACCAGTAACCTGTAAGCCTAGCTTTGCACATGGCTGGTTTGGCACAGTTTGGCACATAATCATCAAAAACGAGCCATTGTTGATCAAATACGTGTAGTACATAAAGAATAAAAACATAATTTACTTCACTGAGCTTTAGAGGCTCTATTGGCATATTTAGCAACCTAACTAGATAAGCTGTTTTAATTTGTCTAGTCTTATGCTAAACTAGGCTAAACTGTTGGCTGCTTCATAGTTAGTGTACAGACACGAGAGCCTAACTCTCTGCAAGACAGCAAATACAGTTATTTCTCAAAATGTTGGACTGTTCCTTTTAAATAAAAGCTACAATAGTTGTTGACCAACACACCCAATAAAAATACAATTCTCACAAGTTTCAAAAAAGAAGCCTACGGTATCATATTGTAATTAGTTATTACATTGCAGAATCTGTAAACATAACAACAACGGAGCAATTGTCCAGACTCACTGATAGAGAAATGCCCCTTTAACTTGTTTGAAATTGAAGAAACTGTTTGTGTAAGTGACAATCAAGCCGCTTGTATAAACCTTTAGGCCCCTCCCACACACACACACACACACACAACATTTCAGCCTACCATAGCTGATGTTGCACGGCTGCTATAAAGACACCAAAAACAGACATGTGGGACCTGCAGTCACACATTCATCTCTCCAGCTCCTGTCTCGGGGCCTCGCCCTCATATTTTTCCAAACTACTGACCTGCTGATGTTTGTGTGAACATTCAGTGTTGTTGCACATAACTGCACAAAGTGCTCACCTGCAGTAAACACTTATGGGTACTACAGTTTGTAGCAATATAACTGACATCAGTCCCACTTCAGTCCCACAGCTCATTTACAAACTATGAGAAACACAGCTAGTTGCTATAGTACTTTAATTTCGACAAATAAGTATAAATGTTAAATTTCACTTGCAAATAATGTTTTTGTCACAATAGATTCAAAAATGAAATATTAATGACCACTAGCATCAAATAACTTTATTTTTCCAAAATGGTGTTACTACGTTCTTTAATGCTCGTGGTCTGGCATCACAATAATGTATATGATTTCTGTGGTACTGGATTTTTTCCATCATCTATTTTAATCACAAATGCATGACAAGTTTTTGTGTCAGTGCTTCAGAAACTTGACCGTCTGTTGATTTTACCTTAGACAAAGCATATAGTTGTATTGATCTGTGCATGAAGCTTAAGCTAGCTCCTCATTATCCACTCCCATTACATTAGCATGTTTGTTCTGGTTGTTTCTATTTATTTCACATTTCAGTGGTAGCGTTACGTCATCTAATGTGTGTCTGGTGGTGAGAATAAAAAAAACTACTCTGATGTCCTTAAAGCATGAGCAATATGTAAGGTCACTTAAAAGAGGACTTTTATCACTTGCTGTGGAAGAAAGCATGAGAATTATTCTGTGAACCTTAAAGACTTAACATGGAAGGTACTTCTGAATGTAAAAACAAGTTCAGTATCCATGTGTCTTTTACAGTTTACTGATAGAAAAGCACACAATTTACAAGACTGTATAAAGCAATATACGGCAAAGTAATGTGTTTGTAATAATAAAGCACCATGTTAAATATTTTGTGTGTGTGTTTATCACCTTCAGCCAAATGGTGGATAGGAAAGATCTAGATACACAAACTGAAATAGTGGAACATTTAATCAGTGCAGTAAGTCCTCTGCCGTGCAACTCATTTACTACAGAGTTTCTGCTTTGAGACCTCCCTGAAGCAAAGTGTTGATAATGACTATCACAACAGCATTTCTCATGTCATTAGTGAGCTCCCATCTGTTTCTTTCCAACTGGACACTTTCAGCAAGAGCAGCGCTGAAAATAAAGGGTCAGGGCCCAGGGTGGAAAAACCTTGGGAGAACTAATGACACGCATGTGGTGTGAACCTCATTAGAAAACCTATCTTTAGAATTTGAATGATAATGGCCAATTATTTTCCAGACACCTACAGCTTGCCGACTTACACCTGTAGTTTTTCCCTTTATGAACTGGTTATGTATTGTTTTACAAGACTATATGCACAAAGGTATTTGCTGTGTAACATCTCTTCACCCAAAAAGAAGAAAAACATGCACAACTTGGTTTCAGCACTAGAAACAAGTCAGAGAATTTAATCACAACAATACACCCATCTCTCAAGATCTTTGTTTCAGTACATTATAAAATTAAAGTTATGTTAGAATACAAAGGTGGTGTTGCATGCAAAACCTTCCAGAGCACCCATTGTGACTAATACAACATACAGTGTAAGATGAATAGCCATGAGTGTGACATGGACGAGGTGCAGTGCCAGACATACTGGTGTGTACACGTTCTTGCTGTCATAAGTATGAGAGTATGGTTGACACAATTTTCTTATCTTTGCTGTTATTATGAAGCTAGCGATAGCAGCCAGTTAGTACAGCTTAGTGCAAACACTTTATCCAAAAGTCATATGTTGTTTGTTTAATCTGCACAAAAGTGTCAAACATTAGGTTTGATCATCACCATGAGGTTGCACAGTGCCAAGAAGACTCCAAGAAGTTACAGAGGTCAGTCAATAGATGATCAGCTACAAAACCTCCTGAAAATACTGTGTTTTAGTCCTCTTCTTTTTTTTACTGATTAAACAAAACACCATATATTAAAACAAGATCCTGCATAGTGCACACTACAAAGGCTGCACAAATTCTGATCTGACAATCATAACTGAAAATTAAAAGTTTTCAAGCATGTGTTAAAAGAGCTGCAAAGCCTTAAAGATAATCAGCAGTTCATTCAAATTAGGTTTTAAAAGCCATCAATAAATAAGAAAGCTGACAGTGTCCCAGAAATCGGTGCTGCACATTTCAGGACTTTTCACGTCATGTCAGCACAAAAAGTGTCAGTGTTTTTGGAAACACAGACACAGCCTGCTGTCAGTACTCAGCTGGTAGCTGACAAACTGTCCCCAAGTGGCCTCCATGTCTGCATAATACATCAAGACACAGAGAGGGAAACAAACAACACAAGCTGTGCAAAATGCTCTACAAGCTTGACAAGAAAGGCCTAAACCAAGCAGTGCGAGGCTCAATTAAAAACTCTCCAGAAAGGTAAAAATATATTTCTTGTCAATAATGTGATAAAGCAATGATTGACTGAACTAGTTACTAGTTTGTTTTAGAGGTGGAAGAAGAACACTAAACTGTAGTAAATATCCTGTAACTTAATTTAAGAAAACACAGAGAAAGATGAAATATCTCCAATAACAACTGTTGCTCTGACGTTTGTACTTTTCTACAGGTGAAAAAAGTAAAACCACTGCTAACTGTAAAATGTCTTCAAATAAAGAAAATACATGCTCATGTAAATGCACACAAACCTGGAATAGCTAAGAAAAGTCAAATCCACAGACACTGATTCTTAGAGAGAGGTGTAAACTTGTGTCTGTTTTTATAAGCATTCAAATATAAATCTTATTATTCTACAGAGTTAAGACTGCCCAGCATTTCAGTGACAGCTATGAGTAAATAGATCAGTTCATCTGTTCACAAGAGATGTATAACAATCCAACCCATACGTTGATGCTGGTACATCCTCCAGTGGAAAAACCTCTTCTGAGCGGGTTTCTCAAGCAACAACCGTCCAAAAATGTTCAATGTGCTGTCAACAAAGATTCACAGGTTAGACTTGGGTCCACTATTTACTGGGATAGCCCTGAGCTCAGTTCGCATGCACAGGTACTCTCCAATTACAGCCATTAATGCTATGCAGGCTACATTTACGAGCCACCAGGACAGAGCAGCCGGAAGATGAGCGTTATAGATCCAACAACTGATCATATGGAAGAAGTGCACAGTGACCGTGAAGTCCAGGCACTGTTTGCCTCGACGGATGAAGAACCACAGACCAAGGGCACTGGGGAACAATGGGAAAAAATAAATTCTGTTAGTCATGCCAACAACGTTTATGGCTACTCCTAAACGTAAGGTGAGCAGATATAAATATCTTCCTAATGCCCTGTGAATGTGGAATTCAAATTGTAAAAAAACATTTTAGTAGCCGTGTCTCCAATACTATGTTTTGCCTCTGGAAGCAAATTTTACCAAACATTTAGTTTAAATGTAAATAAATGTATGGCCTTGTAGAGAGAAAAACTAACTATAATAAAAAAAAGGGTGGTAGAGCAGCACAGTTTCATGAGCAGCAAACACATTTTAATACCAACCAACAATTTCTTTCAACAAAACAAAAAAAATAAATCACATGCAAGGTCACTAAGCCTGAGGTTTACTCTCCACACTACTACGTAAGGAAGATTTGTTTGTCCTCATTCTCCGGCAAAAGGAATCATCCCATCTTGCTCATGATGGGGGTTTAAGTGGCAAAATAACACTGGTATACAAAGGCAAAGTTTGGCTACAAATAAGGGAATCAGTGGCCGTTTTGCTTCCTCTCACTCAGTAGACAGGGATGTCTGGTGCTCAGGCTGAGATATAACCTATGTAATTTCACATTTAAATAGTGCAATTAAAATGTAATTATTATATATTAAATTCAGTAAATAACAAAAATGCAAAAATGAATGTCCTAATATCAAATTTGGAAACGAAATCTTATCAAATGAAAGGATATCCAAATATCTGAGTCCAGTCCTGCATTTTAGTAAAACGTATCTCAGCTCTCATCTCTTTGGATGATCAAGGATAAGAAATGACTCACCAGGTCAGAGAGTTCAAGAGGAATGCCGTCATTGACAGCCTTCCCTGCATGGTTGCAAAGCTAAGGATCTGCAGAACAGCCAAGATTTAAATACGGTTTAAGAAATGTACAAAAATAGATTACACCTTTACATTATAACCTACTTCATAGCTGAAGATCTGATCCAATGACCGACTAGTGTGCACCAGACTGTCCACTCCAGCCAACCAGAGGCCCAGGAAACTGTAGTAGATGCACTGCATCAACGCAATCTGGCACACGATGAGAACAGGGTCCCATATGTAGCTACGGAAGTGACTGCCCATTATGGACTTCTGTTACACGTGCAGGCTCAAAGGAGGTGAAGAACTAGCCCATCCAGTATGACCTGAAAATCTGAAACACAGAAAATTCAATTAATGAAAAGCAATTATACAGGTCATATCATGTAGCTTCATTCTCAGAAATGTGAATATACCTGTAGGACCACAGCCTATAACACTGCTGTGAGAGACTACCTTATAAACCCTTTGTCTCACTTTCAGCATTCACAAAAAATGCTGAAAGGGTAAAATCTTAAACTGTGCTGAAAGAGTAAGAGTAATCACTTATTATTCTGTGACAATAAATATATATTAGAATATTAGGTTCTTTGTGAATTTAATGTCTGAAGAACACATGATTAGTTTAAAGAGCACAGTCGTTATTTACCCTTTCACAACAAAGTCAACAGTTGCTTATCATTTTCAATCGCCCAGGACTAATGCAAGGTGCAATCCCGACCCCGTTAATGTTATATTAATCAAAATAAAGCTTTGGATACAGATACAGTACAATTAAAACTTCAAAAAGCGATAATATACTGATGAATACCGCGTTATTCTGGATTTCTGAAGAGAGATACTGTTTTTGATATATGTAAATTTAATCCAATAACACATTAAAGACACATCAATGGAAAAGCGTACACTTAACGTCAGTCACTACCGTATTGCTGATATCGATCTAATACTATTAACTATATTTTTACCAGGTACAAGTCTAAATGAATACGAAGACACACACTCAACCATTAGAAAACGCTAGCATTTAGCTAGCACGACTCCATGGATGACTAACTAAAACGACGCTTCGCTGTGACATTCAGTGCAAACAACAACAACAAACGCACTGTTAACGCACACATTTAACTCTGAATTTAAACAACATCTCTTTTGTTTAAATTAATGCTACAAAACCACGGACGAAGACCGTCAAGTTACAGCCCCGTGACTGCGTTAGCATAGTTGTTTTCTTTGGGCGCAGCAGATAAAAAAAAACCACAGTCAACACAGACCTGACGACTGGACCAGAAAGATTATAAGATGAAGTAGTCACGACAAACTCTTCGGTTGTTTAATATTTTGGTAACCCAGTCACTCCTAAACTGGGCCTTGTTGTAATTGACAAACAACACGGAAGTTACGGAGATAAACCCGGAAGATAAACTCTTCACTCTACGCTTCACCGTAAAAGTAAAATACCTTGGTTGCAATACATGGAGCATTTGTAGTGGTTTCCTCGTTAAATATATATGAAAACAACCGAGAGAAAATTTATTATCATTGATTATTTAATAGTTATAACTGTGCAGTCCACAACGTACCTGAACACAATGTTTTCTCTTTTTGTATAACATTGACATTTATTCTGAAAGATTGTCCTTTGTACTTTCCGGGTGTTTGTAGTAGTTTCAAACAAATTTCGCATTTAAAACGTGGATGGAAGGTGACTCACGTTGGTTTGTTTTGTACGATAAAGACATTGATTTAAACCAGATCATGCGTTTCGAGTGCAACATGAACATAACCGATAATGGTCACATTAACATTAAGCTATATATCTTTACTGGAAAGTAGCAAGCATAGCCTCTGTGGAGGCCACACAATACAATATTTTCAGAAAATATCAGTGCATGGTACTTTTGATGTGATAAATAAAACAAAACACTGTGATATATATATATACATATATTAAAATTTCAAATATGATGCAAGCTATTATTCTAAAATACAGCTGATAGTAGAATTTTTAGAAAAAAAGTAATATTGTGTTTTAACCTGTGACCCCTTACATACTATGCTTGGAACAGTTGTAAGGTTTAATGTTGTAACTACAGCGATGTGTCAGTACATGGACACATCATCAAGGCCATATCAGCTTTAAAGATGTCTCCTTGGCAGCTAACCTTTGCCCTGAGAACATAGGGAATATGACATGAAAGACTCTCTGTTCCTCTGATTCTCCAGCACAAACACATGTAGTAGTAAACACATGCATCAGCATTTTTAATCTGCTTATTAAGTTATTTCTTGTATATTTGCAGATAGACAACCTCACCTGCCTACTATTCTGGCCTGGGCACAAAGAGTGCAAACCTGTTAGATTGTCTCATATTACAAACTATATTCAATATTTGTTTGTTTGTTAAATAACCAGCTTTAACTTTAAAACCTATATGTTCAAAACACAATTCACTTTAGCTTAAATGTAAACAGATTGTAGTGCAAGATTTTCTTGCACTACATTGCTCTTGAACGTACCTATAAAGGCTCCTTGTAGAAAAATTGTTATTTAATTTATTGATCATCAGATCAAGGAGATTCTGCAGGCTGCAAGTACGCTTGTCGTACCCTGGCGCTGGTCATCTGATTGAACCTCCTTATTCACCAGATTCAAGAATGTCCCTGTGGCACATTAAACTGAAAAAACGCGAGCCCCATCCCACAGCAACATATTTTCATTTAGCCAGATCATATTTTAATTTTGTCATAATTGTATTAAATTATTGTGTTCAATGTAGAGTAATGATAATTTGAGCTGTGTTTTTTATTCTTCTGCTTATTCCTGTTTATCAAGCTTCTTCACAGAGGGCAGATGTTGAGATTACAATAGATAAGACACCCATGACATGCCATGCAGATATAAAGAAGCTCCCTTTTCTTTCTGCAGGCCAGGCTGGAAGCTGAGATCTTACAGATAGATGCTATTAACTAAGATCACTTTCAGATATTATACATATCATATACATTATATTGTAATCAACACATTTCTAGTACTATGGTAATGCAGATCAATAAAGGTCATCTTATCAGGTGTCCTGTCCATAGACATATGTTTAGACATCTTGTGCTGCATACTTCTTATAATAAGCAATTTTTTACATGCAAACCACTAATTTTGTTGGTAGTTTGGGACAAAAAGTTCGTGGCAGGCTGAGGTGACCATGGCGATGAGGGCGATGAACTCTTTAAAGTCGATCTCCAGGTCTCTATTTTGATCGAGGTCTGCAAAAAGCTCATCCAGAGTTTCATTTTCTTGGATTTTCTGTTCAGCAGAAAACATAGTAAATGGAAAGATTAAAAGGTTTGGCAGGAGAGAAATTTTTGTTTATTTGCAGTGTCTCAGTATTGAAAAATATAATACTTCGTTTGCATGTAATTAATCAGTGTCAAGTTAAAATTAATTATCTAGAAACGTTGAATGTTTTTCAACGTTGTCATGACAACTTTTGGTCATATTATTACAGGGTTGTCTAAAACTACTGGTTAAAATAACTTGTGCTTTTTAAGCCAATATAAGTTATTATAAGGTTATTACAAGAATGAATTTATTAAGTGCTGCTATCAATAAGCCACTTGTTACCTTACTTTTATGAAATTCCCCATCTCGTTGTTGATAAGAGATTTAAGCTCCGCTTTCCTCAGCTTGCACTTATGACCTGAGTATTTGTGAAACACTTGGATGATTGCGACCATGCCACTCTCCAGTTCTGACATACTCTCCTTTGAGGCCTGTGAGAAATAATTAAAATCAGAGACATGCATGGGTAACTTCACATATTATATTTTGGAATTTTATGTTTAAAATAAACATTCAGTCTTTTCTTACCGCCATCTGAAGAAGCTCCTGTCTTGTAAT
Source organism: Microctenopoma stevenorrisi (assembly GCA_032270685.1). NCBI lineage: Eukaryota > Metazoa > Chordata > Actinopteri > Anabantiformes > Anabantidae > Microctenopoma > Microctenopoma stevenorrisi. The sequence continues at coordinate 8,901,329 of JAUMTR010000022.1, forward strand.
AATCCTCAGTGTGTCTGATGGTGACTGCCTCTCCCAGTTCACTGTGAACACTAAACTATATTGATCAACCACACAGAGGCTTCTCATCTACTATGCACTACGTAATTCACAACTAATGGATGTTAGTGGTGAGGGCGTTGACCAAAAGTCATTTGATCTTACAATATGTGTGTGCGTGTATGTGTGTATGATGCATTTTGTGTGTATATTGTGTGTCCATTCTATGAAGTTTAGTGTATCCCAGTACTATAAAGTATATTCAGTAAACAGTTTGTTAATAACAATTAGGACCTATTACTGAAAAGCAACAATTCGTAATGAAAGCAATGTCAGATATCAGATTTACTTTAATTAACAATCCTACAGAATCAAATAAAGGTTCATAATAATTTGATTTCATGAAACAATGTTCAGAATTGTTTTTAAAACTTGGTTACCCGTCACTGATTGTGATGCTGTGAAACAATGCTGTAGAAAAATAATAACGTAAATAAATAGAGGTTGTAAATGTGCATAAAAGGCTTGTGGGGAAAAGGAATTTTAAAAAGTCGCCTCCATGTTATCAACCTAATTGTTGTCTAGCACACGCACACAGACATTTGAGCTATAAATATGATTTACTTAGCCTTTTAAACTGTCAAACAAAATATTGTAGTCCATACAAAACATGTGAACTGACAATATTTGGCTGAGTGATATTCCTCTAACTGTGCTAATAGCACTCAACACTGTGTTTGCGTTAGTAGGTTTCATATGGGAGGTTTAGGTTGAGTGGATCTCCACTTTTAAAGAGCCACAAAGTCATAAAATATTAATATAATTAGAGCAGCACAGTAAAAGTCTAGTTATAGCAAAACATACCAGCGGGCTCTGCAGAGCCGTATTTCTTTTCTCTTGTAATCTCTAGATATGATTACTGGGGTGTAACTAACCTAGTTATTATCTTTGCTGTGAATTTGGCAAGTGGGTTGGAAATGTATTTCCTGGCAATAAACTCCCACCCTTGTTGTTTTAATGATTCTGATATCATACAGAGATGAGAGCTTTAGCAACTCCTGCAATTTTAAATTGATCCTTACGTTTTTTAGCTCGGGCCCATATACATTCTTATAACAAGACTAGCTAGATTAATGTGCACTTTTTCTTGGTAAAAAAGAAAATGCAAGTCTCCTTATGTTAGAAGCAAACACAGTTGATTCAGCATAATATAGACTTCAAAGAGTAACTTAATATGAAAGGAGGAAACCAGACCATGTGGAAATTGTCTTTCAAGAGCAACAAAATGAGAACCGGCCCGCAAATCTCCCTAGGTGTTATACTCCCCTGTATCTCCAACATTTGCCTCACAGGAGAAACTCGCCAAAGCCCAATTAACTCCAGAGCAGAACGCCACAAGACAATAGTGTCTTGTGGCGTGACCCATAAAAATCAAGACTCCATGTCGGATTCCTCTCAGCCAGATAAGCCAGTGAGAAACAGACTCTCCTCATATGGTCAGTAATTTGTGGCAAATAGACAAGTATGAAACCATCACTTTTTACCAGTTATACAAATGTCAAAATGTTTACCGAAAATATTAAATATAATCTAAAACAACTCTAGTTTGGGGAAATTCATTGAAATGGCAGTTTTTACAACGTTGAACCTAGTAGTTAAACTAATTTCAATTCCAACTTCAACTAATTAAACATAAAAATCCTCAGAACATGGTACAGCAGACATTTATTGTTTATATGCAAATGTACTTGTGAAGTTTACTTTGCATGCATTGCGTTTACATTGAACAATATGAAGGTTGTGATTTTTCATATAGATGTAATAGTCTCAGCTCTGACAAAGACAAACATAACCACATTTAGTCTCTGCAGCCCTTTCCAGTAAAAACCACCACATTTAAACTCAATGGGCTCATAAGTTCCCTGCCAGGAATATGCAGTGTCATCCTAAACACTGCAGATTACAACCAAAAAGAAATCTCGCTTTCGGAGAATCGACATATGAGACCTCACCAACAACTACAAGAAAAAGGTTATAGACTGCTAGGCACACAAATGTAAGTTCTTAAAAAGAGGTCTGTGTAAATTAAAGTACAATAATAGGAATGTATTAATGTCCAGAGTGAGCTACAAAAACCACTCAGCAGTAGTTAAAGTAATTAAATAATATAATATGCACTGACATTCTGTGTAAATAAAATTTTTTTGAGCTATTGTTCATACTTAACAAGAATTTGAATGTAATAAAATTTCTACATAACAAGTCAGATTTCCCAACAATTACCCCTGATTTACCCTTAAACGCACTGCGGATAAAACAATTTAAAATAGTGACTAAAATTTTATCTAAAATAGACAAATGCAATATTATCGACTGATTCCTCTCCTAAAAATGATGATTGTACATATTACATTGCCTTCCCTAAAGTATTATATATTAAAAAAAACAAAAAAAACGCACGCGTCACTTCCTCGTGTCGATACCTTCTAAAACGAGCCGTGCGCGCTGCGCGTGCGCATCTGTCCGAACCTTGTGTCTGTCATCCTAGATGTGAAGTAGCACCAGTTGCGGGTCGTGGGACACCGGATTCGGGTCCAACTACGCCTGCATCAATGCGACCTTCAAGACCTATAGGGAATTTGCGTATCGGATGCGTATCGACACCCAACATAGTTTAAAAAGGAAATATTTCTCCCCTTAATAATATTCCTATTAGATATTCTGGTGTTTCTTACACGTAGCTTCCTCATTCATTTCCCAGTAAGGACGCTGGAAATAGTTTGTCACCACTGACTAAAATAAAAGCTCCTATCATTACAGGGACAGAGCAGCAGTCGGTGGAGGGTCGTTAGACCACCGCATCCCTCTCCCCACCAACCATTTACCCCACATTTTGAGACCAGTAAGGAGGGGCTTTGATAACGGTACCGTGAGCACCCACATCCCAACAGGCGGCGTAGTTTACTTCTGTGAGGAATGTTTGCCCTTAGGACATATCCACAGAGGCATCCGCAGCCATACCTCTAAGACCCAGGCCTCTACTGTACATACACATTTTATCTGACTGACTCCTGGGTTTAAAGGTGCGTTACCTCACCCTCCACCCTCTCTCTCTCTCTACATGTGCACAGATGAAGGGGGCGGTCCGCTGGGCCGCCTGGCTCCGCCCCCCGCTGCCCGCAGCCATTGCCCTGTCAGCCAGTCCGTCTTTCTCTGCCTTAGAAAGTCACACTGACCCGGAGAGACCGCGGCAGACCGACTCCTGCGTGAATTAACAGCTTTAATCGCGCTTTTCTTTTCTTTTCTTTTTTTTACCGGAGCCGTACGTGCTGTCTCATTTCTGCCACACCACACTTCCTCCGTGTGGCGGACAGCTACCGACACGGACCGCCGGGAGGAACGGAAAAAACCTGGGTTTGGTAAGGTTTCAGTCGTTTCATCGTGGTGTGTGTGTTTTAATTCCTTTGCTGTAAATCACATCGCACCACCGAGGGCCTTATGAGCATGTTGTGTCTGACAGAGGGAGGTTCGCTACGTCCAGGCAAGCAGACATTGTGTGGGTTTTACATAACACTCAGCAGTGTGTGTGTGGATTAACCTCTCCGCACACACCTCACTGTGAGATGTGGTGTTTTTCACCTTCATGAAGTCATCGCCCAGTGGAAGCTGGGGCTGGCCCCAGCACCCTGCGACCCCTAACAGGGAGGAGATGAAGAGGATGGCTGGATGAGGTCATCATGTCATGACTTCTGTTCTGTTTTCTGTGTAGTTATTTGGACACTGATAGTACTGAAATATTGAGCAAGTGCTAATGAAGAATCCACCAGGCATTTGACTGCAGCACAGAGCGCGATGCTTCACATGCAAACACCTAAAACCACATCCTTCCCTCATACTGGTGTTTTTTTCAGAAATGCCCCGTTTCCATTTTCAGGCTATAATTAGCTCAGCATGTGTAAGTGTGACCTACCTCATCTCCTTTTGTTCTCTCTCACACGCACACTCTTTCCATCTCTGTCTCGACTGAACCACTTCTGCATCTTCTCACTTTAGGCATGGCTGATCTGCTGAGGCTGCTGCTGCAGGTGGCAGAGAAAGCGGCCAACGTGGCTCGCGTCTGCAGACAGGAGGCCCCACTCTTTCAGCTCCTCGTACAAGAGAAGACCGGAGATGACAAGAACAAGAAGTTTGTGCAGGACTTCAAGACACTTGCCGACGTGGTGATCCAAGAGATGATTCGACATGATGTCGGTGCCAAGGTGGGAGAAGTTAGTGTGAAGCGTATAAACTAACAGAAAGTAGGTTGTGTTGCCTTTATTTACACCATGTGTTGTCTCTTGTTTAGTTCCCTGAAATGGTTGGCTTCATTCACGGAGAGGAGTCTAACAAGTTTGAAAATGGTCTTGGTAATTACTGTACATTCTTCATGTTATTAACCTGCCTAACTTAACCTGGATGACTGAGAATCTCCAATGCATCTCAGGCATGTTGTAATATGATCAATCTAGCACTGAATTCTTGTTCCTGCAATAGTTTTTGCAAAAGCTGGCATTCACATTTGCACTTGGGCAGAAAACGAACTTTATTTTATATTTTGAACTTCAGTAGATCGACAATCAAACAATATTTGCTGATTAAATAATCAGCTAATCGCGTTAGATTGTGTTGTATACAAATCAGATTTTTTTAAATGGGTCAACGTGGAGGAGAACTGTTAACTAGTTAGTACTTACTGTATAAGTAATAATAGTTATTACTTTATCTTCAGAAGGGAAGTATGAACTCGTACTGAAGGCTTACCATAAATATTTTCCTTTTAAACTGAAAGAATCAGAACATGAAAGCAGAACATCACTGTGTCACTGTACAAATATTTAAGCATGCTCCTCTTTGCTCTGTGCAAATATTTAAAGTAATTAAATAATCCTCACCGGCTCTGTGTGACACCAGGAGAGAGCGTGACGGTGACTGTGAGCGCTACAGAGGGAGAGACCGCAGCGCTTCTGGCCTCAGTGCTGGACGGTGACCAAACGGCAGCGTCTCTGCTGGCCCAGGCCATCCACCAGAACCCGGCGACCATCGACACCATTACAGACAGTCTGACGCTGTCTCTCAGCCCCTCTGATCTGGGAATCTGGATCGACCCCATAGGTGAAAGACTTGTTGTTTTCCTCTCTGCATCTGAGAATGTATCCAGAAGCTGAAGCAGAGCTCAAGTGTTTGTCTCTGCTATTTTCAATACAAGACGCCACGAGCCAGTACATAGAGGGTCGAGAGGAGGTGCTGAAGGAGGGCTTCCTGTGTCCTTCAGGTCTGCACTGTGCTTTGGTTCTGATCGGGGTGTACCTCCGGAGCACAGGCGAACCCGTCATGGGTGTCATCAACCAGCCGTTCAACTACAAAGATCCAGCAAGTGGAAGGTAAGTTGAGACGATAGAGCTGCACATAAATCGTTCTTCTCACCTGTACACTTTCTAAAACTTGTTTTGTTTTTTTAGCAAAAGTTTGAACACCACTGGCCAAAGTGCATATTCTGGTGATTCGTTAGAAGTAGTGAGAAGCAGTAAATGCTATAAGCTGTGATGCAAAACAGATATTAAACATTAGCTTTGCCTCAAATGTCTGTTTACTGTGCTAAATCTTACATTCAAAAACTGCTAGTAACCATTAAGCTTTTCTAAGAGATGAAGCCAATGAGTCACCAAAACCTGAAATGTCAACTTCCTTAGAAAATTCCAGCAAGGCGAACTGATTGACCAGTTCGTCCCTACAGAACTCGTTCATATTAATTATAGGCCACCCCTATTGCAGATGATCAGACCTGATGTCTTTTAAATGTTGTCAACAACTACACAAGCAATGGTTTATAAAAGTTCATGGCCAGCTTTTCAGCTTAAATTAACTAGGAACAGTTTTTCCTGCCTGACACTGAAGCAACCAGCATCAGGGATTGATTGAACACATTCAGGGATTGGATGCTGCTGTCCTACAGGCAGGTTCATGGAGATGTTGGGATGAACTGTCAGTCATCAAGTAAAGTATCCTCCTGTTTGTGTTCACAGCTGGAGGGGGAAACATTTCTGGGGTGTGTCCTACGGCGACGTCAACGTCTGCTCACTGTCCCGGCCCAAAGATGCACCCAATAGGGGGCGAGGTCTCTCTGTGGTGTTGAGCTCCAGTGAGAAGCCAGTAGTTAAGGACACGCTGACATCACTGTGCAGCCCTCACAATGTGATGTACGCGTCTGGCGCCGGCTACAAGTTCCTGTGTGTCATTCAGGGCCTGGCAGACGTGTACGTCCTCTCAGAAGGCAGCACCTTTAAATGGGACTCCTGCGCCCCTCACGCCCTGCTCAAAGCCCTCGGAGGGGGTGTGGCAGACTTCAATAAGGTTCTACAATCCAGCTGTGAGGCACAGGACCATCAAACAGAACTGACCTATCACCAACCTAACTCTAAGTGTAAAGGAGCCGACCGCTGGGCCAATAATGGAGGCCTGGTGGCTTATCGAGACTGTTCCCAGCTCAACAGCATGATCGCGGCTCTGAGAGGGAAGCTGTAGTTGAAAGTGGACAAGTTATTGTTGCAGATATAATATTCATGTTTGAATGTTTTATATTTTAAGGGAAAGAAAGTTTGAGCCATAGGATGAAATATTTTACTTATAAATAGTCAAGGTTTATTTTTAACCAGATGCATATCCAAGTGCTTATTATACAGGGTAAACTTCAGGCGTGAGCCAAGTAGTATCTAACAATCTAATGTTTTGTCTTTGTCAGAGGTTCCAGTTCAAGTTACAAAAAAAGTTCAGAAAACAAAATTACAGGTGGAGTCCTTTTTGAAGGAAAGGAAAGCATCTTTTACATCCAAAATCTAAAATACGTTCTCTGGTCAGTGTACTAAGAGATCCTTTGTTCTTTGTGTGTAAAAGACCGGTTTGTCTTTCCAGCAGTCATAAACTAATGAAAGTAAAAGTTACCGCGGTAATAAAGTTAGGAACCACTGATCTGTCTTTTCAGATGGGTGCTACCTGTCACACAGGACAGTAAATGGCAGAAAGTTTGGAGGGTCACAAGAACTTTTTTCTAAATGTTACGTACTGTTGAGGTCCAATGTGGTTGTTTCCTCCTCGCAGCTGCAACAAACTGTGTGTTTAGCTCAGATGTAAAAAAACATTTATTAAACATTATGTTTTGTATTAATTAGACTCCTGTTACAGAGAGAGAAGTTATCAGAGTTATGATGAACAGCCGAGGAACGCTTCACTGCCAGAGGAAACGTGGCATCGCCACATCAGACGGATCTGAAGGATTTTTCTTGCATTTAAAGGAAAAGTTCTGGTAACAAGGAGATATTCTCCGCTCTATCTAACCCTCAGAAGCCTAAATAAGTCAGGTGGATTGGGATTAAAATCAAGCAGCGTGCAGGAATCTGACCCTCTCAGAAGCATCACCTTGTAAGGAGCAGAGGGATGCACATGACCTGTCCTCTTTCCACGGTATCAGATAATAAAGTGGAAGGAAGAAAAAGCCATATGAGGTAAAACAGTGACAGCTTTTCAGTGTGGGTTTACTGTAAAATCAAATATTAGGTCAATTTGAAGAATGGGACGTATGCAGGCTGCTCCAATGGAGATTCTTATCAGATGTGTGAAATGTTCAACGTAACCTTGATTCATTTGTCACCGTAGATCCTATATGAAAAGTTAACTTTGATATGCATTGATAGTAACTGATGAATGAGTTGCACAGAATGAACACTGTGCAGATAGGAAATCATCTTTTATTTTGAAAACCAGATAAAGCAGGGGGAACGAAACCCAACAGTGATATCTTAAAACTGTTTACCAGCCAGGGAACTCGCCTCACAGTTCCCTACAAAAAACCCTGATGATTGTCAGATATTTTTTGCAATACTTCTGCATATTCTGTAAAAACATGGAAAGAAAGACAAAGTGTGTTGCCTCTTCCTTCTGAACTTTAAACTGCTACCTTCAACATACAGCACTTTTAATTCTCAAGTAAAAACAAGGTTCAGCTTAACGTGGATCCAGTTTCCCAGACAGGCTGAAATAGTTATGTAATGGTGTGTTGTCATTCACGTTTTCTGAAATTAGGGAAGAAAACTTACAAGGACTTACAAGCAAAAACTGTAGCTGAACAAATAAAGTACTTCTGATGATATCCACACAGAAACAGACTATTTTTAATCTCTCTTAATCTGCAACACTTTGATTTTTAATTAACAAAAAAAAAGACCATTTTAGTTTGCATTAATTCAGCATATGTCTGGGAAACTGGTCAAACTTATTAGAGGAAAACGGGTGCACACACAAAGGGGAACATTGCAAACTGGAGTGTGTTGGTTGTGCAACTCAAATGTTGTCGTTCAAAAAAATATATTTTACTAATTTCACATTTAAATTCAACCAAAAGAGAAAAATCTTGATTTGCAAATGAGCTGTTAGCTTAGCGAGCTACACCTCCTACTCAGCTGCAGCTGGAGGAGTCTCAGATGACTGTTTAAAAGCCCTCTGATGTTGTTACAGGGGTGGGTGTGCAAATTAACAAAAAGATCAAAAACAATGAATATGGCAATTCTTATCATCGGTCAATATAAAAAATAGCCTTAATCAAATGCCTTACATTAACACAGTCTCACCATCTTCACATATCAGCTGTGCACAATCACAAAGTTGTGATGAAAACTAAAGTGTAATTTTTATGAAGAACAAAGGAAAAAGAAAATGTAAAGGTTTCATGTCTCTTTACGCCGTTACATACAAATAAATCAGTTTAGATTTAGATTAGTTTTTCCATGAATCTGTGACCTTGACATTTTGAAAGCTGAACTTCCAGTTTAAACCTGTGTCCAGGAAAACTCAGAGCTGCAGAGATTACAGACGGATGGAACCACTTTTACTTTGTCACTTACTCACTTTGTTGTTTTGACTGTTCCTTTTTACGTGTTATTTTCTATTGTAGTTTTATTTACTTCCTGTCCTGAGCTGGATGACTGATCGCTGATGAAGAAATCTTCACATATTAAGCTCCAAAACATCACAGCTGGCATTAAATGGCACTTAACAAGAGGAAGGAACTAGAGGCAAATGGTGTAAAAGCGAAAGACAACAGAACAGCCAGTTATGTCACTGACGATCTGAACAGCAGCATGAATATGGGCAGCATGATACTTGCTTTTAAACTACTGTCAAGAGACTGCAAAGCTCGAAATTATATTTTTAAAGTAGCAAAAATACATACATCAATATGTGGAAATCAGTAATTAATTTAGACTTCAGAAGTCCGTAGTGTGGTTACTCAAAGGATCCACAGGGGGCGATTTACTATTACTTTTGATTATTAAATATATTTTAAACCCTAATGAACATTGACTGGACACTTTATTTGGTACACATGTACCTTATTTACTCATTTATGTAAAAATAAATAGAATGCTCTTAACATAATGCACTCCACAGTGATCTCATTAATAAACACATTTATTGTTGAAGTATGCATTATCTTTCTGAGAGTTTTAATGTAAAAACTGAGAAACTATAACCTTATTGTATGTAGATGTCATGGCATACACGCTGTGTTGGATTAAATTAGTGTAAAGTGTTTAGTGAGTGTCTCTCAAGATTTAAAAATGTCAAGGTCCTACATTTGGGCCTGTGTGCTGTTAATAATCCTAATCTGTGGTTGACATTATACATAACAGGCAGATTTCAGCATGTTTTAATCAGTATATCTGAACTCTGCGTTTGAATGTTGGACTGCACCTTGAATTTGAGTTGTAGGTCTAAAGACAACCAAAGCTGTAGTCCTGTAGTGAATTGTCTGTCATGTGATGTGATCCTGGTAACTGCAATACAAAGATCGCCATTGATTCTAGCATGACTTGTGTGTGACTTCCTTTTGGCCAAATCTTTCTAAAGAAATAACTTTGTCAGAATAGTGTCTGTTTTTAAAGTCTACTGAAACAGGTATATTTATTTACTTAGATTTAGTGGATTGGGTAGAGTCGGACCTTCATCCATCTAGTCCATCTGAGTGCAACCCGTCCAAATGATTAAAGACAATGTTTTAAACAAGCCCGGCACAAAACATCAACAACGGACGTGAGATAACTGAGACAATGAAATTCAACATGCACTGCAGGATTTGGCGGGAAAGTATGAAAGAAAAATATTTCATTACATCATCCTGGTGTGGATTTCAATGCCAAGGCTACAGTCGTCTTAAAAACCAACACAAAATTAGGTGAAATGAGAGGTAAAGCACCATCACTGCCACCTCTTCGTCAATACTTGCATTTATTATCCAGCCTCTTCCTCGTGATCAAGCCTCTCACTCCTATGGCTGATCTGACCACAGCTTTGCCCTACAGTTCAGATCTTGGCATGCCAAAAGGCAGGTGAGAGACAAACATGGCCTTTAATTATTGTGTCCCTGTTTTGCTATGTTGTTACACTGAGGAGACAACTTCACCTCTGGAAGGGCTTCCGGACCTTCTTCCTTCTCCTCGGGGGTTTGCCGCTTTCAGCCCATGTCTCATTGGACTCGGAGCGATTAGCCCCCGGCATGTAGAATCCCGTCGGTCCTGGTGGAGGAGAGAATGAGGGTGCTGCAGCACCGGGTGGGTGATGATGGGGTGGGGCTGAGGGGAAAAAGCCCCCATTGGCAGCCATGTCATTAGGTGGTCCTCCTTTAAAGATGCGGTTGAAGAAGTCCTGCAAATCAGCGGGGTTGGTTGGGCCTGTGGCTTGTTCCGAGGGAGTTCTAAAGAGAAAAAGCACGTTTTCAAAAAAAGTTGGGGTGAAATGTACAATGGTAATAAAAACAGAAAACAGTGATTTGATATTAAAATGCAGTTTTGGAAAAACATAGTGTTGTTGAACAACTGTGATAACACACAATAAAACAAAGTTTTCCCAACATATTGCATTGAATTAAACATTTGATGTTATCTTTGTGCTATTTGCAATCAAATATAGGTTTTAAATTATTTGCAAATCAAATCATTAATTTGTATTTAAGTTTTTGGCTCATTCTTCAGTAATCACCTCTTTATAAATGTAAAATGTTTAAATGTGTTACTTCAGTTGTTTCAGTCATGACTGATGAGAGCTGGGGGTGGGAGAGGGACAAGCACATATTTTCTGCTCCCAACAATACATCTACCCTCTGGAAACAACTGTACCGGTCAGTCATTGTTTGCCTTCAAATGCTGAAGAAAAAACTCCTGCTTCATCACAGTAATTACATGTCACCCAGCAGTGAACACAAACGCAGTGCGTGCAGCCCACGGGTTTTTGACTGTGTACATCGCAAACTAGCAACTATAATGGTGATGTGGCCCGTGGTGGCTCACTGCTTTAGAGCCACGTAGTCAGAGCAACGCAGATATGAACAATGAATGCTGCCCTTCTAGTTTCTCCGTCACCTCATTTAGTTATCTCTCATTTTAAACTCGTTCCACCTGATGGGACATACCTGTGCCGTGGTGCATTGCTATTGTTCTTTGAACCAAAGGAGATGTGATAGGGAACACGGTGTGTGTCAGGAGAAATGCTTATTCTTTGGCAACCAGCCCACTCTGAAAAATAACAGCAGGTTACAGGGAGAAACATACAGGGCATCAGTTAAAACTGATAACGTACAGTGTATGTGCTCATGCAAATTCCAGAATATGACATCAAAAGGATGTTCACCTGTAATATCATAGACCTTTCCATCCATACAGGCAAAGTATGTGATGCGTAGGCCCAACATGCTGGACTCAGCCCACAGGTCCCCCTCCTCAGCACTATGGCAACGGCTGCATTCAGCACAGAACCGGGCCTCAGCTGGTTCACGATCCATCTCGAACCGCCTGCGCGTGTACACACACACGGGTGACAAACTCAACAAGACACACAACTCAGCTGTGTGTGTACATGATGTTAACTTTAGACTGAGGGGATGTATCTGACACTGGTGCAGTTACGTGATGAGGTCGGGTGTGCAGCAACTTACTTGTGTTTGCCTTCACACTTGGTACACATCATGGTGTTCATGGCTTCCTTCAGGTCATCCTGCAATTTAGTGAGGAACTCATTCATGGACTTTGAGAGCTCAGTTGCTGCCATACGCTTCCTGTGTGGGAACAAAAGAGACTGGTTGGTGTTGTGTTACGATGGTGTAGAAAATTCTATTTACTTCAGTATTTACCAGTTTTTGGTATAATTCAGTGCAGAGCATTGCAAATAAAGCAAGGTGAGTGTGCACTGACGGGCTAATTTGCTCAACAGGAGTTAACAAAAGGAGGATGAGCAGGATATTTTTAAAATGTAGTTAAACTCATCCAATTATTACAATTTTACAGTAGAAGAGAATATAATTATTATATTAATGTACCAGGATATAAATTATATAGCCAGGTAATTCTAATACTTTATAAAAACAGGCTACTAAACATACTACATGCTTTTGAAGAACTTTGCTTTTGGCCTGTAACAATCACTTTTTCTATATACTCACAACTCATACTCTCGTCGTGTCTCTGGGTTACTGACAATATCCCAGGCAGCTCTCAGCACTTTGAACGCCTCTCCAGCTCGTGGGTGTTTATTCTTGTCTGGATGGACCTGAAAGAGACAAGACAGAGGAAAAGGTTGCATGAATAAAAGGACAAAAAAAAAACAGCATCAGATACAATTTATTACTCATTACTTCAGTCATCCAATAGTAGCATTTTACATGCACAGTACTTTTCACAGACCTGGACAGCCAGCTGTCTGTAGGCCTTCTTCAGCTCAGCTTCAGTGGCATGCACCTCCACACCAAGCACTGTAAAGGGGTCGAGCTCATCCTCTGGCACCTCAGCCAAAGCCAACAGTCTCTCCAGCTCCTGGCCCGGCTGGCCTTTCCCTGCTTTGCTGGGTGACTCAGGTGTGGATGGTGCCACATGGCCATCTCTCCTGAACCAGCTTCGAACTCTCTTGAGAAGAGATATCACGCTCTTCCAAAGCTTGGACTCCTGAATTGCTGCCCCGTAGCATTTTCCCCTTTCTCCACCAAGTCGAATAAAAACACCCTTTGCCCACTGGGATCCGAGAATAACCAAAGCACAGAAAAGTCTGAAACAAGATAAGGCAACTGTCTTTATCCACTTCACTGACCAAACAGTTTTCTCCACTAGGTCAGCTCCAGCACATTTAGTCCATTTCAGAATCCGGTTTGCATCCGCCTTCATCCCTGGTATGTCTGTGATCTTTACAAAGAGCTGCTGGCCAAAGTTGTAAAGTTTCACCACTCCAGTCTCCACACCAACCCCGCAATTGTGAGTTAATGTGACAATAATCTCAATCATCATGTGGACGCAGGAGATGCACCAGAAGCTGAGAGACTCTGACAACATCTCCTTGAAAGCTAACACGAGCTGTTTGCCTGTCCGCCTGCGGCTCCGGTTTTGCTGATGATGATGGGGGTTACGTCTGCGGGCCTGTTTGTGGCGACCACCACTTGACATAACATTTCCTTTTTGCACTGAGGCAAATGAACTTTGACTGCTCTGCTCAGAAATGGAACCACTGCTCCTCAGTTTGCACCGTCTTCCACTTCCCATGTTCCTCCATGCGGACTCACCATTCACTTGCTGCTCCCTTGCGGCTTCATCCTCTTCTTGATTTATAACCTGTGAGTTCTCAAGTTCTCCAGCGCTGTCATTTTCATACCCATCTGAGGCTTCTTCAGTATCCTCTTTGGCCTCTGTGGATCCACAATACTCTCCTTCACCAATTTCAGAATCTTGTGGAGTGACTGGGTTTGAGGTGTCCTCAGGCTTGTAGGCATCAGTCTGTCTAGCCTCCCACTGACTAGTCACTGTGGTGGAATCACCATCAGCGGTCTCCTCGTCAGTATCTGTAAGACCAGACCTCTCCTTCTCAGCTGCTTCCCTCTCCATGTTCCTTACAGCCGCTTGACTGAAGTGCAGTGAGAGTGCAAATTCATTGAAGATGGTCCAAATTCTGTGGCACCATTTTCCCCAGACCCTCCAAAAAGTGAGACTGGGGGATCCTGAGGGGAGGGCTCACACTCATCATATCAGCAGCTACTTGCTATAGGTCTCACAGGTCACATCATGCATTGACAGGTACCTGAAAAATCAACAGGTTACAGTATGAATTAGATATAAATTTGGCATACTGTGGACACAATTGTAATTATTCTTTACATATTTCTTGTTTAGGATGTTGTTGAAATAGTTGGAAACTACTAACAAGAAATAATCTTGTAATAAAGTCCTTCTTAGGTAATTAACTCACTGAAGCCAATCACGTTTCTTAACCAGAGAATATATAGTTATTGCATATACAAACATCTTGAAATAGAACTATATAAGCCACGATAGCTACTAGGTCTATCATCAAGCTAAGTTAATGCCTTTACAACAGATTGAAGTGAGCATTTTCTAGCTTTCTGTTTATATCAGGTGGAATTTTAGACTGGAGTGGATGAAACATCTGAACAATTAAATACATCATCTGCATGACATGTGAGTGAAAACCAAAAATATGGTATGAGGTCAACAAAACAATCGCCAAAGACGAATTATTTTTTTTAATCAAAATCGCAGACAAGTCTACTGAATGCATGTCACTCACACTACGTATTAATAATGCAGGGAAGTTTAGCAGCTACTACCATGATGTTAATTTGTCACCGCTATAATTCAGATTGACTTGATGACTATAAAAGGCTCCCTTGCACAAATGTAACGCGAAAAAAGAAACAAACTTGAGTAATGTCTTTTATTAATGATTAACTCACATGGCATGAGGCTACACGGCCCATCTAGCCCTTTGTTGTAGAAGTGACCGTTAGTTAATTCAGATATTGTGATTTGGTTTAACACGGACACTCGTAAGTTACATTTATTACACTGACCTATTGTTTGCTAACTCAGTTAGCCTAGGAGTCTAATATGGTCTCTAAAAGAAAAATATGAAAACGCAGAAAAGCTGGCTTTCGAAAACGACCTGTGTGATCGTCTGAGTGTCTGATAAATCCCATGTTCTTTTATCTATATTAACAACAAGAGACATTTAAAGGCGGCTAATGTTAGCAGACAGCCAGGCTGTTAGCATGAAACAGCCAGCCAACAGGATGACAGACAAGCACTACAGGGGCTAAAATTAGCATGCCTCTGGCTGGCTAACCTGACAGTGTTTCCACTAAATTTGGTCTCAAACGAAGATAAACCAAGAGCTTAGTAGCTAAACTTTACCGCCTCTGACCAGCGAACAGCCAACCGAGCAGCTAACTAATAGCTAATAACAGTATAACGAGCTGGACTAGCTAATATTAACGCCTGTTTCCCCTTCCTGTGCAGCTGTACGACCAACCTGAGGCATGGTGTGGACACCGGACGGGTGCAGTAAGTAAGAAAACTGTTTAGCATCTTACGTCCAAACAAACTAGATCGTATATACCTCGCAAATAAGTGTGCAACTCAACCTTGTTCGTTAACAGACAGCCAAGTGCCCGTGTTGTTTTTTATGGCCACTTCTTCTTCTGCGGCTCTTTTCCTACTTTTTCCAATTTATTTCTTCCCCTGGCTCTTCTTCTTCTCTCATTTCTGTCAGCTAACAACAGAGGCGCGCTACACCGCCACCTATTGTTTTGAGACAATGTTCATGTCATGATTTTTCTTAATAAATGCAGTAACCACATTACTAAATAACACACATAGATACCACAACCCGTTGTCTTTTTACAGTTTTACAAAACAACTAACACCCGAAATCCCTTAAAAAACAAGAGGCAGGATTTTTGTATCTCTGTGAGGTAGTATCTTGTACTCAAAGTGGTCATTGTGTGTGTTTTCGTGGTCGTTTTGCACCTGGTTGTGTTTGTATTTCTCTCTGTGGCCATCATGTGTATGACTCTTGAAAGGTTTTCCAAGAAGTGTCTTGTTCCGTAATCCACATCCATTCCATGCCTTTTTATGATTATCATCATTATCTACCGAGGGTGCCTTAGTTACCCAGTCATACAATGTGGTTTTACTACTGCATAGTTTCAGTGAAGGAATACCCTAAAGAGTCACGCTCACTATCTGAAATCGCACTTCTGTAAGTTTGGGGCCAACCAGAGATGGGAAAAATTAAACAGAGGCATCATGACTTTTGTTATTGTCCTGTTATGGTCCTGCAACAGTGTAATGTATCAGTCTACCTTTCCCGCTTCCATTAAGACACAAAAGGACCCTGAAATTACGTGTGATATAGTTTCAAATGAGATGTTTGGACACAAAGTGTTGAACAGCGTGTGATCCTGACTCTTTGATTTGAGATTATTAAACATACCAGTTAGTCGCATAAGATGTAGACTAAATCTAGATGTCCAATTAACAATACACAGCAACAAGGCAGCAAAGCAGCATGTAGATGCTGAGACTGAATGAGCAGTGGCTAAAACTAGTAGGTGATAAAAACCTGGAAGTTCAGATACCAAAACACATTGACCTGCAACTGTCTGTGAGCTTATTTGTGGAAAATGTCCTTTAAACTGTCAAATATTTTTTTTAAAGTCATGTTTCACCTGAAGCTACTCGAATAATTAACAAACACCCACCTCCTACATAAAAAGAAAATAATACACTGACACAAACAAGTGGAATCCCCTCCACCGCACATGTGCGCATTGTTCTCTGCATAGACCCAGCGCTGCTGCGCTCACTGCTCGTCGAAGGGTCTTTGACGCGGAAAAACTCTGGGAAGCCCCTAAAGCTACGCATAATGGACAGATCTTGAAGACGCAGAGGGTTAATTCAAGCCCCCACCACCACCACCCACATCTCCAATTTGAAAGCCGCCTCTCTACCGGGAGAGGAAGGCTCTTTTTCGGTCAGATGGCGTGCTGCAGTCCGCCCCCGTCATTCTCCAGCCCACACAGACAGCAAAAAGGCAGCCAGCAACCAATACGGTGCGCCGGAGGAGGACTGCTGCCAGTGATTTCAGACGAGGTACGATACGCAAAGGGGATTTACTACGCCGATCCGAGTCGGGGAACCTTTCAGCAAAAGATAACAGGGTAAGAAACGAACAGGACAATAACTGCGATGCGTCTTTGAGCGGGGTGTTTTCTGCTAACAGCTGGATCATAAATAGCTGTTTCGCCTCCAGTCGATGGCCAAGTGTTTTCTACTTTATTGTAGACTAAATGTAGCGTGTTCTTGTGTGACTGATAAAGCGACATTCAGCTTCTACTTGTTTGTGTTGATCAGCTGCACTCCGGGAGTACCGACCTGTGACATCGGTGGCTGGAGAGACACCTTTGCGTAATTACGCCGGTCGCCTCTCTACACGCCCGTCTGCTTGACTTGAACAAGGTATGAGACGTTTAACCATTTCGTGATGTAAAAACTCAAGTGGAGAACTTGTTTAAAAACATGAAAAATAGTTTGTATAAAAAGGAAATATTCTATATATTTAGCTTTAACGCATGCATACTCTTTTAATATCTTTAATGTACCTATACTTGACTAAAGTATGTGTAGTCCAAATGGCTTTAAAAGTCTTTATCCAAATGAATAACTTGTACAGGATTTCTCCACCTGCAGGTTCATGTCTTTCCTTTCTCCTGCCTAAACTTTCCAGTGCTGTGTGTCATGTCTCTGCCACGCACACTCGGGGAGTTGCAGCTCTATCGGGTCCTGCAGAGGGCCAACCTGCTGGCCTATTATGAAACCTTCATCCAGCAGGGTGGTGACGACGTGCAACAGCTCTGTGAGGCAGCGGAGGAGGAGTTTCTGGAGATCATGGCCCTGGTTGGCATGGCCACCAAGCCGCTGCATGTGCGTAGGCTGCAAAAGGCCCTCAGAGACTGGGCGGCGAACCCTGCCCTTTTCAGCCAACCAGTCTCTAATGTTCCTCTGGGGGGCATTCCACTGTTTAAGGTTGATGGGACAGGCACAAGTGGATCAGCAGGTGGGCCCAGGAAGTCTGTGAGCAACGGGCAGCCTGGGTCACCATGCGAAAGAGAGGACCGGGCGTGTCTTACTCCAATGCACAGTGGAAGCCCAAGAAGTCCCTGCTCCCAGGCCTCACCACAGCCACATGACACACACTACAGAGAAAAACTGTCCCCCATGGACCCACACTGGCTCAGCCCAGAGCCAGATGGGAACTGTAATTTGGCTTCTGCATCTGGAATAGAGGAGGAGCTGCCCAGCCCGCCTCTTCTGTCAACGTGTCCCCCCGGTCCCTCTACATCACCGAGCCCCTCTGCTTCGTTTGCCCCCACAGCTCTGTCAGCGTGGCCCGGAGGACAGCTGGACGGAGAGACAGTGAGGGCAGTAGTGGAGAGCGTGGAGAGACTCCTCAGGACCCTGCCCAGGTCAGATTCAGCAGAGGTGAAAACTCTGCTGAGGATGAACAAGAAGATGGCAAAGACTGTGGGACACATCTTCAAGATGGGGTCCCAGGACGCAAACAAGGAAGAGGAGATCCGAAAGTACAGTCTCATCTACGGACGCTTTGACTCTAAGAGGAGAGAAGGCAAGCAGCTGACACATCATGAGGTAAAAGCAGCACAGAAACAGCTGAGATGAGGGAATTTAACATTATAAACTAGATCAGCTTTAATCAGAAATAATTTCACGTAGCATGAGCAACTCCTCGTGTCGATATCTTCACGATGGTGTCTATCCCTCCTTCACTCGGTGCTTTTCCTCCTCAGTTGATCATCAATGAAGCTGCTGCCCAGTTCTGTATGCGCGACAATGCCCTTCTGCTGAGAAGGGTGGAGCTCTTTTCTCTGGCTCGGCAGGTGGCAAGAAAATGCGCCTACACCTCCACACTAAAGCATGCGAGGTAAGGGGAGCTGCCGTAGAGAAGAGTGATGTATTCACCAGCAGCCAGTGATCAGCACACACCTCACACCCACTGTGTAGTGACGTCTCCTCGTCCTTGTCCTCGCTGTATAAAGCTGGACTTAAAACTGTTAACTTAAACATTCATTGTTGTATAATATTTGAGCGTCATCCTTATTCAGGACAGAGCAACGTGTCATAATTATCCATGTGTGAATTAAATAATGTCATCTTTTATTGTATTCAGCATTTTCTACACGTACCAGGTGGTTTCTATGAGTCATGTTCCCACCAGGGAATTCACTTTCAGAATGAACCTGGATCAGATCACAGTGGGAATTAAACTCCAACCTCTGTGGGGTAGTTTAGTGAGCTAACACACAGGAATGAATAAAAGTTAGAGTAAAAGCTTTTCTCAGCAAATGTCCCCAAAAGATCTAGTAGGGACAGAGTAGAGAGTCAGTTTTCACGTTCACTCGTTTTGTTTCTGCAGAACAAATGCAGACGAGAGCAGTGTGATTTCCCAGAAGAGAGCGAGACACGAGGTGAGCACCGCCACCAGCTAATAGAGCTTGTGTGGAGCGTGTGTACATCAACGTATGATTCTAACTTGTGAGACGCCAAAGCTCTGATCACTTGAGAAGTTGTTCGTCGACTCTGAACTGACAGTGACATATTTTAGGTAATTGTGCCCGAGAGTGTGTCATCACTGCTGGGAGTGGAGGTCTCAGAGGGCTTGACACAGAGGGCAGACGATGACAGCTTATCAGCAGAAAGCCTTGACAGTGTATCACACGGTAAACACCTTGAATAAATACTGTGAAAAGTAAACTATCTCTATGTAATCTTATAACAGCGATCACATTCAAATCTGTCTGTCCCGTTAGACATGGGCTCACAGTGCAACCAGTCTCCATCCCCCCGTCCTCACACCGACACCTCCAACCCCGCCAACTGGAGTCGCCATCTCATACAGCAAACTCTAATGGACGAAGGACTGCGATTGGCTCGGATGGTGTCACATGATCGGGCTGGCAAGCTCAGCCTAGGGTCAGAGGGAACTCACGCCACAGGTGACATTTCAATATTATGCGCTTGATAATGGAAACAGAATAAAAGTGTGTTTTGCTGTGTTTGCTCATCTTTGTGTGGCCTAAAGGAATAGCTCGCCATCTCAACAAACAGTGTACCCAGAGACTTAGATGGGAAAATCTGCGTTTGATATAAAGCTACCACCGGTAGCTAGTTAGCTCAGTAAAAGTATGGCAAACAGGGAGAAACGGCAAATCTGGGTTAACCAAACATGACAAATAACGAATGCAGGCATCTTAAAAGCTCACTTGTTGTTATGTTACATCTTATTCGTTTAATCCTTAAGTGTCGTTATGCTAAGGTATGGTAAGCTAACCAGCTGCAGGTCTTGGTTTTTATAGTTAACTTAAGTGGTGTCAAACTTTTCTGCTCTACAGAAAAGCAAAGAAGCACATTTCTGCAAAACTCAAACTGCTGCTTTACGCTCGAAACAGTCGGAGAATGAAAGAAGCAGAGTTGATGTTGGGGTTGAATCGAAAATGACAGACATAGACTCCCTAACCTCTCCTAACAATGAATATTTTATAGCTCTACAGCTTGAACTCTAGTGAGTCACAATCTCTCTAAGGTGACGCCTCCCACCATGCACAGCTGAACTTCACCAGACTGTAAATTAGAGAGGAGAAGTTAGAAGGGGAAACAGAAGGAGGTGGAGAGTGATATATAGAGAGGAAAAGAGTGAGAGAAGAAGGGAAAGAGAAGAGGAGCATGAGTGAGGGGGGGGGGGTGTTACACTGCGATAGCACTTTAATACCCTGTTACTGTAGCATTTTCCTGATGCATCACAGCTTCTCACAAGAAAGAAACAAGCAAGTGATCTGGGCAAGTTTAATGGTTCTGGGCTGTGATAGCCAGTCGAAGAGATGAAGCGAGGAGAAGGAAGCCAGCAAAGACATGAGGGGGCGGGGAAGGGGGGGTAGGAAGTACTCTGTGGGCGGGAGAATCGGACCCCCCCCCCTCTATGAGCAGCAACTGACGTCAGAGTGTGTTAGGTGCGTGGGCTGAAGGGCGGGATGGATGGGGCGTGGGGGCGAAGGAGTGGGAGGTAATTGGAGGGGCGTTGCATTGACTCACCAAGCGACAGTGTACAAAAATAAAACCTGTGGGCAGGGAAATGGCACAGTCTTTTTTATACATCTTCTCCCTCTACCAAAAGGACTGCGGAAATAACAAAAAATGACATATGTTTAATCACTGACGTCGATCTCCCTCACTCCGTGTTTTTTCTTCTCTCTCGCTCATACAAGTTTCCTACTTCTGTCTCTCTGATTAATCAGAACTTTCTCTCACTTCCTTTCAACGTCGTCATGATATTATTTCTCACCCAGCCTAAAACTAAACTCTCAGCCTGATCAACCTGAGCACTTAAATGGTTGTATTCCACAAAATAACATTGTTCATATATTATTACAGCATGCTAACACATGAGTATGGAGAGTATCTCTGGGAATGAAGTAATGGCAAATACATCAATATTTTTTGATTCATAAACTTAATAAAAACTGTCTGGGTTAATGACCAAACATTAATGTGGTGGTTGGAATCAAGTCATTCACATGTTGGTGGTGTTTTTATTCTCTGCAAGTTAAAACACATCAGAAGTAATTCCAATACAAATATCAGAAGTAATTCCAATACAAAATATATTCTCAACAACCTGGGAATCATCACACTCTGCAAAACTGGACACGTTTTATTCAACAGCTTGGGTTTGGTCTTATAAATCTTGATGACTTCACTGTATGTGGGAGAGCGCCTTGCTGAATTCCCCAAACTATTACTCAAAGGTCTAAAAAACACCAGTTGCATCTCGATGACTCTGACTCTTAACTCATATCTACTGTATGATTTAGTATGAAAACTGTCTTGTGATTTTAAAAATCATGTGCTGTTTATCTTGCATCTGGTGCCTTCAACTGCTTGATTAACATACGAGGAAATGAAATAAAACACACAAAGCTAAAGCAGTTATATTATATCTATTTTCAGTTGATGCAAACATCAGACTTTAGAGTGTTACAAATCAAACTTCCTTTAAATAAGTCTAAAGTCTAATAAATAAGTCTAAAGTAACAGATACTCCGAAGCTTAACTTTACTTTTGCGTCTCCACAGATCACGACAGTAAAGTGGACAGGCGGAGCTCGGTAACAGCGTGCAGGAGCAGTAGCCCATGCGTCACCAAAGATGACTCCAACCATCGGGGAAAATGAACCTGCTCTGACGTGATCGGGGAAGTCGTCGTCCTCAGGCCTGACCTTGAAGCCCACCTAGAGTCGGCTACAGAATCGAGGCTGCTACTGAGCAGGTTTTTCCTCATGTTCTTCACTGACATCACAAGCAGCTGATTATGAGAAGACATTTATTGACCATAAAATCGGTACAGAAAATTCACCAGTGACTGATCTATCTGCAGTGACTTTGCTGATATTGTGGATCAACTTTTCTTCAGCTGTTCTGTTTGACTTTATATTTAGTAAATATGTAGAAGAAGACACTGTTTTATTTTTCAAACACATAGTGTACATGAGCTGGAAATGAAAAAGTAAATTATTTTATCGGGGAAAACCTGATATTTTGTTTAGGGCAGTGTTGTGTGTTGAAAAAAAGGTAACACTGGTTTCAGATTAAATTGGCTCAACACAGCAGGGGGCACTGCAACTTTGTAAATGGACTCTTAACACACTCCAGACTGGGTAACAAACTGATTGTAGTTGTGTGGAGGATATTTGTTTTTTCTAGGGAGACGTTTTTTTTTAACATTTTCAGCAGGTTAGCTCCTCAGGAAGAAACTGAAACTGAAGTCAGTCAGATACTCAAAGACCACGCAGATGGAGCATGAATAAACATTTATGATTTGTTAATGTAAATGTAGATTTCCCACAGCACACGCAAACACCTCAGTCAGGTTTAGAGGTCTTTAGTCCTTTGCTGCATCTTTGAGTCACTCATCAGACATAAGCAGTCATGCTGAAGTCTAGGAGCTGAAGCTCACAGACTTCTCTGTTGGTGTTTGAACACGTGGCTGATGTGGGCTCTGTGAGGAATAATACTTCAGACCTTTGTTTTAGGCCTTTCAGTCAAGTCAGTGGCACCAGACAATGTTTTTTTTATTCCAGTTGTCTCTTGCTATAGTGAAGTCATGTTTCAGACTCACAGAGCACAGCAGGGTCCAGTGTGTTGCTCAACGGCACTTCAACAGGGAGAATTTTGACTTTGGAGCTTTAAGCTCAGCAGCTGTTTCCTGCCCAGAGGGTTGAATAACTAATATACCATTACTTGTCAAGAATCAAAAAACATTTTGGAAGAGTATTTATCACAGCATTTTTATAAAATGTGGTGATCAGTGTGGGTTTTTGTAGTTTTAGTTAACTACAGGGTGAAGCTTATGTCAGTTTCCCTTTTTAAATACATTTATTTTTTCTTTTACGACTCAGTAAATTGTGGCAACTAATCTCGCTTTCTAAGAGTCAGAACATTTGAAAACACACAGAGAGATTTAGAGAAAGAAATCTCATGGTGCTTGACCTTTTAAGGAATTGCTGAATCGTGTTCAGATTTCATGTACTGACAGTTTTCTGTTGATGTAAAAATGTTTAATAGTGAGGTAGCTTGCTGTGCACCTGCCTGTGTCCTGAGCATTAGTAACCTCCTCAGTTTGTTATGTTGCAAAACAGATTATTTATTTTGTTACCTTTTAATAAATGTTATTTTATTGCTTAAAGCCACAGCATGTTGCATTGTTTTACAGAAAGTGTCATTTCTTTCTTCCGTGCTTGAAGAAGTTGCAGAATCTGCGTCACAAAGCCAGCAACAGCCCTGCTGTCGTCGTGTTGGTTGCATTGATGCTCTGCATCAAGCCTCAATGCCGGCATGACTCACCTGTACCAGTGATGTCATCATGGCTCATCCACAAACACGCTCACTCCTTCAGTTTTCCGACTGACACTGCAAACACGAACACGCACATCCCAAACCTCAGATAATCCAAAAGGATTTCAGCTGTACAATCCCATAGGAACAAATTATTCTTTTTGTGCAGCTGCAACAAAGCATCACAAATGGTGACACTGGGCGAGAATATTAAAGGTTCAAATCAATCGTTAATAATATTATGAGCCATGACTCTAGGATTGCAGTGTTCATAAAATATGAAATATCTCCAAAATAGGGCTGTGCCTTATTATATCGTCCACGACGTGATAATCCCTCGCCATGATAACAATTTGTGAAAGTATAGCAGCATAATGCTGTTTTCATACACAGCATACCATACCAAAGACTAAGCCAAGCAAAAGACATCCTAATACAGTTTTAAGTCTATATCTAGTTATCTAGAGTTATTATTACTCCTAAACTAACTAACTAACTAAATACAGACATTCATAGTCCCTACACACTGATGTAAGACCTTTAAAAACGTCCCATTCGTTTTAGCAGTTTTTATTGCTGATTAGAGAAGTGTGAGAATGAAGTCAGTAATGTTGGTATTTCAGAGCATGAATTAACTCCTAATCTTGTTACTTCCTCAACCACTGGACAAGTTCCAGAGAAAGCTGGTTAGACGTTAATAGAAATATTTATGTAAAAAGTTGCCGTCAGTCTTTTTACAAAGGCAATCATATCCAATTTGGTTTTCAATGCTGCGATTACGAGAGCAACACTCAATGTGGCAACAGATGAAGGGAGCCACTGTCATCAATCAGCTGTCAGCCCCACTAATTAGAGAGTTAAATCTTTTGGGTCTAAGTAGCATCAATCAACTACCAGATAAAGAATAATTCCTTCCACTTATATGCTCTGATATAATTATAATTACTATTAATATAATTAATCTGACAGAGGCGATGTTTCAAATTACAAATAATTGATCACAATAAAGCCAAACGCTTTACTTCACAGACGTTTTTATCCAAAGCGACTTACAGGGAGCTAGCGCTGGGTGTCTGGCTCAAGGACACACCTGGTAGGGGATGGACTAGGAGTCACACTGGGTTTCGAACCTGCAACCTTCTGTATCTCAGTTTGACGCTTAACCCATTGAGCTACCAGGCCGCCACTTCACCATAGATGCATCCAAGTGTCTGAGTGTCAACAAAAATACAATGAGTTAAGAAAATAAAACTAGAAACACACTTGACTAGGGCTGAAACAACGCGTTGATCTGATGTGATCAGTGTTCGCATGTTGAGATCTTCATACCTCACTCAATTTCCAGCTGATTTCACAGGAGTTTTCTTTGTTATGACAGGTATCATTGCACAAGACAGTTGGTTAAAACACTAATGTCTAAATTGTGATCTTCTACCTTTAAATACCGGCTTCAACAACTGTTGTCTTTTCTCCTCAGTTCTACTTCATCTACCTTTGTTGAACTTTATCTTTTGGGAGGCTATAAACAGCCTTTAAAAATATTTTTTAAAAATCTATGAGCATCAGCGATGTTGGCATTAGTGTTACCAACCTCTCAGTGCCATGTTTTGTGTTTTCATGGACATGATCAATTGTTCACTTCACAATTTTTCTGACAGAAGTTGTGCCTATTATTTATGACATTTTTAAGTTAAGTAAAGGATGAAATAACTAATCAAGGGATAACCGACATTCAATCAAATAAGTAACTTGTTTCAAAAAAGTTAGTTACAACATGTTTTCTGTAGTATGAGGATGACAACACGTGTAAAGCTATGATTTAAGTTTAAGTTTAATAATTATCCTGATAATTACTAAGGACAACATCTGTATTTTAATGTCAGTAACTGACATCAGTTGTTCAACAGCATAAAAGTAGACTTTACTGCCCCTGCTGGAGAGGATGCTTGACCCTCTCACACAGGAATTATAGTAGGTAGTTTCCAAACCATCATAACTCACCTTATTCCATTCATTTATTTAAAAGTGTATGAATATTTATACTTTTTAATTTTTTTATTCTAAGATAAGCTTAGGAGTTGCTTAAAAGAAAATACGGAGTATTTCTTTAGACTTAGTCTTTCCAAGTATTTTATTTATGGATGAATTATGTAGTGGCTGAAAGATTAAATTACAACAAAGTAATAAATATTACTTTATGACTATTAATTATTCAGTATAGAGTACCATAGGTATTGTCACTGTATGTTAGCTGTACTAACTGTATTACTACATACTACGTTCAAAGTAGCAGGATGAGCACCAACTAAAAAATGGTAAACAGAGACAATACCTCGGTGCTTTTGAATAGGAACTCTCTACACCCTTCATTTTAAATCCCAGAGACATAAGACAGAGCCATCAAGTCTCTGCACAGTTAATCGACAGGCAACTGTATGAGGCGCAGATCCATCTCAACGCAGTTTCCACAGATTAGGTTAACTCAGTTATACATGCTCCATCACAGCACGTCACATGAACTCACAACCAACGAGGGAAGCAGTTGAGCCTAGCTGATGTGGGTGTGGAGATGTCGTAGGAACTCTCCTCTGGTGGTGGTGTCTCCAGGGAAAACCGCCTGGCAGAAGTCACAAACGTGAGATTGCAGTGCCACGTCTGACATCAGCAAACCTCCAGACTGGTTTGGGAAGTTGTCATCCAGGGAAAGCCTGCCCGTCAAAGGCATCTGACACAAACACGAAGAACAAGACAGGGAGTCTGTGAGGAAGAACCTGGAAGAGGACGGCTCAGAGATAACATGGCCACAACTGGGGTCACCTACCCAAGTTGTGCGCAGAGTCCTGTCTATACCAGCATGATCCGGTTGTCTTGGAGTTTTAATTTCACTGGAAGATGCTCCTGTCAACCTGAAGGAGTCCAGGGACAACAGGGGTGCAGCTTTTTGTGCCACGATGCCATCGGCCTTTCTCTCATGGGGCATGTCCACAGAAAGCCTGGCCATGTCCTCAGAAAGGAGATTGGAGAAAGTCCCCATGTTTCTGTTGAGGCAATCGATGCCACACGGTGCTGCAGGGTTGTGGTCTGCAGCTGCTAAAGGTTGAGGTTTCTCGTGGAAATACACAGGGATTTCTTGGGTACACTGGACAGGTATGGACATCATATCACTAAGCTCTCCATTAGGAATATTAGCACCTGCAGAAGGAGAGTGTTAGACGTGTGTAACGGATCTTAACAGACACTTTTGTGGACATTAAGAATGGGATTTATATGAACCTTTTTCTTTCTGCAGGGCTGTTGTGAGTTGATGCAACAGGGCTGCCTGTTTCAGGCACAGTGACCTCAGGCGGAGAAACTGCTGGTACAGTTCAGTGTACGCTTCCTCCATTTCACCAACTCAAGGATTTGCAGCTACAATAATCACAGAGGTGATTCACGTTTATTGTTTTATGTGATCACATTAACCATTAAATTTATCACATCAAACAAACTGACATTGTTTTTTTGGTGACTATTCCATCTAAATTTAAATAGGCAGCGTGAAGTGCAAAGGCTAAAATATATGAATGATTAACATTTATGTTTCTCCAGTGACCTGGTTTGTAATTTATCACTCTGTCCACATTATGCAGAGTCTGAGACGGTTAACTAGCAAACAGGCAACATTAAGTAACCTAAAAAAATGTCCTCTATTTTATTACCATTATTGCACATGACATCACATTACACTGCAAATGTTATATGTTAATTAGTTTATCAACTACTGTACAGATGAGATATGCATATCTCTATATCATGAACTGGGTGGAAAAGCACCTCTTCTAAACTGAATCTGTGATGTTGCTTAAAATATATCTAAAACTCTCACTTTTCTACTGACCATGGAAAATACAGAATTTTTGTTTTATAACATGTACCTGAGGATAAAGTTTTAGGCTTGTAAAAAGTGGGTGGAGCTTATTTCTGGGACAGATAGTAACAATTACAAACCACAAACTGCTATTGCTCTTGCTTTTACCACTTTGCACACTGGACATCAATACTCGAGTACTTACCCCCTATCTGCATGCTCTGCTCCATCAACTCAGGACTCCGAGTCATTCCTCACAAGCACCAGATTCAGAGATGTCCTTTGTCAAGCCTCTTCCATCTCAAATGTATTTCCTGTTCTTTTGAAGGAATCACTCCCTGTTGTAGCATGTAAACCGAGAATTAAAAACCCATTTACTGAGCACAGACTGCAACAAATTTGACTGTGAAATTTGTTCTTTAGACAACGCTGAAACAACCACTGTAACCACTGTTACGCTGTAACAACACACATTGCATTAGGAACTGTTAAACATCAGGAAGTACCTCTTAAAAACAGGGAAGTGAAACTTTTTAGTATAAAGGGAACCTCAAAGTCATTTCAGCTGTGACATGACAATCTGCAAAGTGTTTTTAGTGTGGCATAAAAAGAGGAAAGAGCCACGATATATTTTTAGTGTAAAGGAACACAAAACTTTGTCTCAGCTGTTATTATAAAAGTTATTGTCTTTGATAGAAAATTCACATACTGGGCAGTGTTACAACATACAGGGAATGACGAGCAATATCAATGTCATGGAGAAAACAACTGTAAGAGGAAAGTTTTAAATAATCACAATGATCACTTTTTGATCATCTTGTATGAGGATTAACAGTGTTACACGTGCCACACTGGACGAAAACACACATTACAGATGCAAGTGTTCGAAACCATGTGGCTCAGGAGGTAGAGCAGTCTCCTGCCAATCGGAAGATTGGTGGTTAGATTCCCCGCCTACTTCAGTCATATGTCGAAGTGTCCTTGGGCAAGACACTGAAGCCCAAGTTGCCCCCGGTGTGTCAGGTCAGCTGCATAGCAACTCTGCCATCGGTGTAAGAGTGTGTGTGTGCTTGTGTGTGTGAATTGGTAATGGTGTAACGCACCAGTCTAGGTAGAAAAGCGCTATATAAGTGCAGATCATTTACCATATACATGACTATATACTTACAATATTAAATATAATATACATTGGATTTTATTATGTATATTATTATATTATAATGTTTCAATTGATTAGCATATACCACACATGCAATAACCAACAAAGAATTTTTACACATTGATGGTACAAAAAACATATTTCTGACACCACAGTAAACAAAATCTAGGCTTAAACACATTCACAGCTGATTGTTTTTATGGCTGTTTTCTCCAAACTGTATAAATCAGATCAGATGATCTCTGCAGGACAGCAGTTTCCTCTGTTATACTTTACAGAGTTAATCTATCTGTCCTCAAACCTTCCTTAGTTTAAACAAAACCTCTTAACATCTTACAACTGAAGGATTTCCTCTGGCGCTTCGCACTAACACGTATTTCTCTGTGTGCATGGCAGACGCGTAACTCACTGCGCATTTCTTTTTGTGATTTGCTTCTTTTCCAGCTCTTAGACTGATTGTCAGTGATTATCAATCATATCAGATACTTACAATGAAAGTGATCGACTCGCACCAGAAGTGCAGAGACGGACACCTCGTCCGGACCGGCCTCGGCTGATCTCCGTAAGATCCGCATTTTAATGCCATTACGTCAGCCCACTGACCTAGAACACCTACGTAAAATTTACCTGCCCAAAAACTTCCTGGTTGACGAGTTTGGCTTCAAAAATAAAAGGCGCAAACTTCTGCGGAGGTGAAATAAAAGCTTTAGGGAAACATAGATAAACAAAGATTCTTTAAAAATATATTCCATTAGAAAATAACTAATAGACTGAAACAACACATTTCTAATAATTTTATATTATGCATGTTTCAGTAATGTCTGTAAACAGCTGTCACAGCACTGCCCTTTTAGCTGAAAATCCTGCTGCATATTGGTGCAGGTTGTGAAAGGTTTTGTCTTTAGGAAAACTAAAGCAAATTATTTCACACCTGTAAAAACATCTTCTGCAACGTTAACCTCTGCATAAAAACCCTGACCCGACAGCAGTTTGACAGGGGTTTGTATGTGGATGGAACAAAAATATGTATCAGGTTTTGAGGCACATTTACTCCTGACAAATTTGTTGTCAGATGTCAGTGAAATACACATAACAGCATGCACAAAGCTCTGTTAGGACTGCTGCACACTCTCTCAAACGAACAAGCTGTAAACACAAACACTGGCATGTTATCACTCTAAAAAGCTGATACGACAAAGTTGTTGGCACTTGCATATATTCAGCTGACACAGAGCAAGAGCAGCATTCATTCAGAATAATGTGTCTAATGTAAAGAATATATAATAGTAATATTAACAATAACAACAACAACAACAACAACAACAACAATAATAATAATAATAATAATAATAATATCTTAAATGACTTTTAATGAAAGTTATTTGATTAGTATGGACCAGGATGGTAAAAT
This sequence comes from Microctenopoma stevenorrisi, assembly GCA_032270685.1. Taxonomy (NCBI): domain Eukaryota; kingdom Metazoa; phylum Chordata; class Actinopteri; order Anabantiformes; family Anabantidae; genus Microctenopoma; species Microctenopoma stevenorrisi. Next base: position 8,931,567 of record JAUMTR010000022.1, read on the forward strand.
TAAGAGATCTAAGTAACTTTTAAAAGAGTGGTCACCTCCATGACAATATCCTCATCGTTAGGGCACAAGGGGTCACTAAAGACAGCACTCTCTAAATGAGTGAATATCTTATGAAATAATTGTGTTTAGGTCTTCAAGTAGAGTTCAAAAAACTATCAGTGTCGTAGTGGCGTGTGTTGGCCCCACACCTTACTAAGACTCATGTGTAGGTTGTTTTTTTCTTCTTTAATTTGAATTGTCTGCTTGTCCGGATTAATGCTTATTGAAGATATTTAACTGCGAGTCATAGTATCAAGTTAATTAACTGGAAAAGAAGATATCAGGGAGGCTCTAGACAAAAAGTCAGGAGATCACCAAAGTCATTTGGAAGCATGCCTCCTGAGAACCCTCGCCAGTTATTTCAGTCTGAACAGTGGTGGAGCAATGGACAGATTTGTATTGACATCCACAGAGTAAATTGGGAAATGTATCTGTTATCTAATTAACTGGTAAAAGATGCAAGATCATCAACATTTGAAGACAGGTGTCAAATTGTTTAATCAGTAGGGGACAGGGGTTTTGAGCTGGAGCCACTGTGAGCAGCGCACTCTATAAAAACGTTCAGTCATGTGGTTGAAATTGATTTATAAATAGACCAACATTAAGACAGCCTGTTGGTGGCAGAGTACCTTTCATGCCATCCATCCACTCAGGCAGAGCAGCAGTTTTCTGCCCTCAATGTCAGCCCCTGACAGCTGAGTTCACAGCCATCGTCTTGTGATCTTGAGACGAGCCAGCTCCCTCTACTTCAGACCTATTATGTAACCCTGTGTGAGGGATGGGCAGCCTCCATCTGTCTGATACTGGCTCTCTCAGCTTTGTCTTTTGGCTTCTCCACCACAAGCATACAGTTTAGTTGTTGCCTTCTTTTTGACCTGAATTTTAACTTTAACCTCTTTCTTTATACATTTCTGTCTGTGTACATATTAAACAAGCACAATATATCCCCTTAATATATTGTGAAAAATATAAATACTAGAAACACTGAAACTGGACACAGATGCCTTAGCTGTTTCCCCCTCAAGACTTAATGCTAATCTAACCTGCCGATGGTTAAGAGAGGTTTCAGTCCTTTCATCTGTTTCTTGACATAAAAACAGTGGGTAAGCTTGTTTCCATACAGACTGCTTTAGCATTAGCTTCATTTGCTGAGGTCTGGAGTTACAGTGGGGCGCGTGAGTTTGGGCAACCTTGCCAGTGTTCATGATTTTTCTTTATAAATTGTTGGTTGGTTATGATAAAACATTTCAATTGAATATATCATATAGGAAACGCACACAGTGTCCTGATAACAAGGTGGGCTACACTGATAACTGGAAAACCTTTTAGAGAAAACCTGGGCTGATTAGAAGAAACAGCATCCATCCCACTTTGGACGGTGCAGCTCTTATTTCTAGGAATATGTCAGAGTTTATTAGACCTTCTAAACCCTGAAAACATGCAGTGGAGCCCAGGACGCACTCCAACAACTCCAGCTTAATAATCAACCCCAGATCTAAACCAGAGCCTCACTATTAGTCTCTCAAATCCAAAATGGAAAAATCAAAAACCAGTTTTATTTGTTATTGTATATCGTCCTCCTGCCCCTTACTCTGAGTTTCTATCTGAATTCTCAGACTTTCTATCTGATTTAGTTCTTAGTACAGAGAAAGTGATTATAGTGGGTGACTTTAACATTCATGTAGATGTTGATAACTGTCTCAGCGCTGCATTTAATTCTTTGTTAGAGTCCATTGGATTTAATCAGCATGTAAATAAACCCACACACAGTTATAATCACACCCTCGATCTTGTTCTGACTTATGGAGTAGAAATTGATAACTTAATAGTTTTTCCTTTGTTATCTGATCATTCTTTAATAATGTTTGAGTTTACTATATCGGATAAAAATTGGAAAAAATTACACCATAGTAGATATTTGTCTGAAAATCCTGTCACCAAATTTAAGGGAATGATCCTGTTATCTTTTAATCCTGTGACATGTACAGATGCAGAGGGCAGTAATCTTACCTTTACCCCAGTACAGGTTGATTATTAGTGCTTATCTAATGCTGCAGCTTCACTAAATACGATGCTCGATGCTGGTGCGACTCTGAGGAGGAAAGCTGTTAATCAGAAGAAGTTAGCTCCGTGGTATAACTCACAAATCTGTAGCTTAAAGACGAAAACACGAAGGCTGGAAAGGAGGTGGCGTATTAACGTATAAAAAAGCACTCCTTAAAAGTAGAATTACATATTATTCCTCACTAATTAAGGCAAATAAGAACAACCCCAGGTTTCTTTTCAGCACTGTAGCCAGGCTGACAAAAAGTCATAGCTCTGTTGAACGGAGTATTTCTTTACATCTCAGCAGTAATGACTTCATGAACTTCTTTACAAATAAAATCAGAAATATCAGAGATAAAATTAATCAGAACCCCCTGCAGCTGGCATGGACTGTTGCTTGTGTCCAGCAGTTCAAGATGTGTTTGCCACACCTCCGTCATATTTGGACTCCTTCCTTCCTGTTAATCTCAATAATCAATTCATCTAAATCAACTACCTGTCTTTTAGACATAAACCTTGCTATGTGCCCTGAAATGGTTTATGCAAAGGATACAGAAAGCTTTCTCAGAGATTTCAGCTGTCTGTTTTCACAGTTAGACCACAGGCACAGTTCAAGTTAAGGCTCAAAGTGGCAGACCAAGATAAATCTCAGATAAACAGAAGGGACGACTGGTGAGAACAGTCAGAGTCAACCCACAGACCAGCACCAAAGACCTACAACATCATCTTGCTGCAGACGGAGTC
>JAUMTR010000022.1:8934495-8951943 GCA_032270685.1 Microctenopoma stevenorrisi
AGTTAGGAACATATTGAGGAAATGGAAGACCACAGACACAGTTCAAGTTAAGGCTCGAAGTGGAAGACCAAGAAAAATCTCAGATAAACAGAAGCGACAACTGGTAAGAACAGTCAGAGTCACCCACAGACCAGCACCAAAGACCTACAACATCATCTTGCTGCAGACGGAGTCACTGTGCATCGTTCAACTATTAGAGATGCTGTGTGTGAGAGTAAAGCAGAGGAAGCCTTTTCTCCAAACACAGCACAAACAGAGCTGCCTGAGGTATAATAAAGCTCATTTGAACAAGCCAGCTTCATTTTGGAATAAAGTGCTGTGGACTGATGAAACTAAGATTAAGGTATTTGGGCATAAAAAGGGGCGTTATGCATGGAGAAAGAGGAACACAGCATTCCAAGAAAAAACCTGCTACCTACAGTAAAATATGGTGGTGGCTCTATCATGCTGTGGGGCTGTGTGGCCAGTGCAGGGACTGGGAATCTTGTCAAACTTGAAGGACGCATGGACTCCATGGACTAGAGATGTTTTGTAAAGAAAAATGGTCTAAAATGCCTTCAACCAGTATCCAGACTCTCATTGAAAGCTATAGGAAACATTTAGAAGCTGTAATTTCTGCAAAAGGAAAATCTACTAAATATTGAGTTCATTTCTTTTTGGTGTTGCCCAAATTTATGCACCTGCCTAATTATGTTTAAACAATTATTGCACACTTTCTGTAAATCCTATAAACTTTGTTTTACTTGTCAAATATCACTGTGTGTCTCCTACATGATATATTAAATTGAAAGTCTTTATTGTAAATCATGAACATTGACAAGGTCGCCCAAACTTACGCACCCCACTGTAGCTTCCAGCTAATTAATTTGTCATTTTTTCTTTGTTTGTTTGTTTGCTTTTCCTGGCCTGTCAGTAAAACAGTTGACACATGAAAGTCTTTATGTGTAGTTGTGCTATTAGCATTCAAGTCCCTTTTATTTAATTTTATTCAATTACATTTTGTATTTTAACTTATTATGACAGGCGTGACTGGGGGACAGAGAAGGAAAAAACAGAAGTTAAGTAGGAAGTCAAGAGAAGGAGAGGAAGAAAAAAAAGGAGAGAGAGAGAGAGACAATTGATAATCTGTATCTATACCTGCTGAGAACACAAAAAAACAACTAACATTACAATGTGTTTAGAAGCAACAGTCCATCAAGACAGTGTCTGTGAGAACCTGTGTGTGTGTGTGTGTGTGTGTGTGTGTGTGTGTGTGTGTGTGTGTGTGTGTGTGTGTGTGTGTGAACGCACTTGTGTTCAGGAGGACCAAGGCAATTTGGCCTGATAATTGTGGCCTCTCACCCATAAAATAAGTTGACACAGACACAGCACACTGTTGTAAATAAAATCACAAAAAAAGTAATATTCTGTGAAAGTCTGTAAGTTAATTCATACCTCCTCACTTCTGAAGCTTTTTATGTGACGCAAGCTTTCAAAACTGTTACAGATACAGCAAACACTCACAGTTCTTCTAAATCTACTTTTAGCATTCAGAGTGTGAACTGTTGATTTATGCAGTTATTTTCATGTATGTTGTGCTTTATATTACCCGCTTACCCGGGAGTGTGTCCGCTGGTAGCACAACGCATTTTCTCTGACCTTGAACCCCTCCCTCCACATACACTCCACAGAGGAAAGGGATGGCGATTGAGCTGGTGGACAAGGCATGGTGTCAGTGTATGTGTGTGTATACACATTTTAGTGCAGTAACACTGAGGTCTGGTCAAACTGTCCTCGCAGCTTCAAAGGGCTATTTGAGTGTTAACACTTGGTTTTAAGGTTAAGGTCAGAATTAGGTTAGGGTTAGGCATTTAACTGTGATGGCTAAAGTTAGGGCAAGGTGCTTGGAATGCATTATGTCAATGAGAGTCCTCGCAAGGATAGAGTGTACTAACATGTGCATGTGTTTGAGGGCTTTGCTGTGAATAACTTCTGGGCATGCAGCCAGAAACTGTCATCTGCCAGTGCAACACTACCCATCCTGTCAATCTTGTTTTATAATTGTAACATTCTCATATTCTCTTGCTGAGCTGAGAGAAGTTTCCAGCTTAGTGAGAAGCTCTCACACACACATACATACACTGAGGATATACTTTTTCCTATTGCTAATGATGCTGCTTTGACAGGATCTTAACATATTATTGATCAATGTCAAAGCTATAGAGTTATAATGTTACGACATAATAAACTGAGCTTGCCCCCCCCCTCCACCACCACCAACAGTCTCCTTTTATCCATTTTTAGTTCTTCCTGTGTAGTTTTGTGGCTTTGTGGGTGATTCAAACTATTTAGGGAAAATCTGATCGAATGTGTAAACTTTACAGTATTTTGTAATGTTAATTAATGATTTTTATTATTAAACATTATAATAATTCCTTTTGGGGGTGGGGTTCCTTAAATACTGTTTGTTTTTTAATTTCAAAATACAACTTAATACCCAGTTAAAGACACAACAGAAACAGCTATTAGAAGTCAGGTTTTCACCATCCTTAACTAGAATGTTAATTTAACTGGCTCACTACTCACCTAAGAATTTCATTCCGCTGGGAGTTAGAGCTAAAGACGGTGATGTGGGGCATAGAGCTATCACAGGGACAGCATACGCAATGACAACTAATTTATCACTGGCCTCTCTTAGTGAGAGATCGAGTTACAGAGGTTTCTATGGGCTCAACAATAGCCTACTATAAATACACTCATGGAGGGTTTTCCGCACTGAACAACACACCAACACACATATCAGCACTGTTGCATAAACATACAGTATGTGTACAAGTGAACGTGCAACCCATGGACATGGGCTGTGCTGCGTCTATCAGGTCGCCACCTTTCTACGTCAAACTGCTCTTAGACATCTTTGTTTTCTTCTTTTCCTGAAGCTGTGAGGGATTCTGTTTGGTGCTGATGTGTAATATAAATATGATCTATATTCACTAAAGGATGTGTACACGTGTGTGCATAACTACATACAGTAGACAAGAGAGAGAATAATGGAGAAAAAAACATAGAAGCTCCCACGGAGCACTAAACAGCTTCACAAAGTTATTTACAGCTCAGCCCATCAATAAACGACAGGTGCAGCATCCTCACAAACAAACCTATTAGCTTTCCTCCCGCTGGAACAATATCCTCTCCGGCAATCAGCTGCTTATGCACACACACACACACACACACACACACACACACACACACACACACACACACACACAAACAGTTTTCATATTACACATAACCTACTTATGGTAAGTGTGACATTCAACAGATAATTTGCAGAGCATTAAATATATAAATAAAGATACATAAAAGAAATAAAAAAGTAAAAAACACATCAGTATTGCAGAATAGTCCTATCATGTCATATTTGATATAGATGAATGTGTGCAGCACATGTGTTCATCAGCAGCAGCTGTTAAATGGTACTATGGATGAATCAATTGTCTTTGGTGAGAAAGCAATTAGGTTCACATTTGTGGTTTTGTGTGAAAAGTCTATTGGCCAATAATTAAAAATATTTATTGTTACACTGATAAATGTCAAATTTTAGTTTGGTTTCAAACCAATCAGCTTTACTTGTGCTTTGTCTTGTCTGGTAATTAGATAGTATGCTAACACACTAAGCTAATGGTGAATATGAAAACTCTAACCCCCACTAAACATCACCATCTAGTCAACAGCTGCAGCTATTAGCAAGACTAAAGAGATAATCTTAAGTTAATTAATAACTGCATTTACAGTAAATTTATGTAGCAGAATAACGTTGTTGTTTTTCATGTTTTGGGCTAGTTTTAACTTCTTCAAGTGTTGTACAGAATTTGAATGTATGAAAACATACTTTAAGAGCTAATCATTCATTTTGTGTTTACACTGTAATTTAAAGTATCTAGTATGTTACCAGTGGATTAAAAATATAAATAATAAAATACTGACATGTCAAGGCCTCAAAATTGTTCTTAAGTGTTGCAGCAGAGTAAATATCATTTTACAATTGCACTAAAAACTGTTTATGCCAGAAAATGTCCAGTTGGACTGGGACGATAGGGCAAACATTTCATATGTTCTCCAGCCTTTCCTGTTGTGCAAAGAGGCAAAGTTTAAAATGGGAGCGCTGCATGTTTCTGCAACAAATCACCATGACAAGCCAGCTTCATATTACAGGGCAGAACGTAATGTCTCATGTGTGCACGGTGTAGGGCTACAGTTAGTTTGTGAATGCTGAATGTTGCATGTCAGGGCACATGTCAAAAGTTAAGGGTCAGCTCCAGATACTACCTTAGATATACTGACAAGAGCTGTATTTTGGGTTTGGTGGTGTGAAGGGGCAAGGACGTGTCTGACATGTCATGGATATGTGACCATAAAGAACAAAAAAAGTCGCTGTGAAAGTCAAAAGACATTAACACAGTATAAAGTTTTGCAACCAAATAATAAATGCTTTCAGCCACAACCAAAGGAACTCTCTGAGCTGCTGCATTTGTCTAAATCCTCCTTATGAAACTCTAATTATCTACTGCTCCCGTTACATCTGACTTGTCAGTGAGCTCCTCAATGCAAGCTTGCTTTCATACTGCCTTCCTCTTTTCTCCCCTTGTCCATTTTTTCCACTCTGTCTGCCAACACCAAAATCCAGATGACCGGTACGTGGTGTACAGTAGTGTCGGGTGTCGAGCAGATGAATGCAGTCGGTGCTGCAGTCTGCTGTGGCTGAGAGTGGGATGGTGTTGTCTTCCGCTGGTCAGGAATGTTGCCAACATTAGCGCCATGTGTCACAAAACAACACAGACTCAGTGAAAATGAGATGAAGGATTGCTTTTGCTCAGTTTTCACCACACGATTAATATCTAAGAAGCAACAACATAGAGTTTGTGTTGAATTAATCTAAACTCTAATAAAAACACTGCTGATGGTGCTATACTTACCACAGGTCATTTGAAGGGAGAAATCAGGTCTGCCCCAAATTTCATGGCTTTCTATAGAAGACTTGTTGATGCATTTCATTATAAAACGTAAACGTAAAACTAATGGTAATAATAATAATAATAATAAGAGAAACTCTTGGTCACAGGAAGTGCACCTAATTTTGTCCTAGTCGAGTCAGTACTGGTTGTTGGTCAATGTCATTGTGTAAGTGTTTCCACTAGCCTGCGACATGTTTCGTTTCAATAATCGTGGATAATCGTGTTTACTCCAAGTCAATCCGAATTTCATCTGATGGAAAATCATCAACCCTAATTAATATACAGCAGAAACGTGGACCTACAGTGCCAAGCTGTTCTTTTCATTCATGACATATTTTAGATTTATGATCAGTAGTAGGGAATGAGCAAAAAACAAAGTGCCACAGAGTGAACAAGAAAGTAAAAAATAAGTAAAAGACAAACTGATGCATTGCTGCTTTTGGTTGCTGCCTTATTTTTGTAACAATATGCACACAAATCCTAGTAAATATGAAAATTACCTACCAACTGGAACCTACCTACTAGTTGTGGCCTGGTAGCTCAATGGGTTAAGCGTCGGACTGGGATGCAGAAGATTGTGGGTTTGAATCCTGTCTGACTCCTAGTCCATCCCCTACCAGGTGTGTCCCTGAGCCAGACACCCAGCGCTAGCTCCTTGTAAGTCGCTTTGGATAAAAGCGTCTGCCAAGCAAGTAAAGTAAAGTAAAGTAAAGAACGAATAATAAATGTACATATGAAACTGTACAAAATGAAGCCTAAAATAGACAAAAGGACACATGACTTTGCAAACACTGCAAGATATTTTTACAAACATTTATTATAAAATATACTTTGAATACTTTTCCACCATTTTAGTGCACAAACATGTGCCACGCAAAACACATACAGTAGGAGAAAGAAGTGTGATTCATAATGTTTGAACACTGTTTCAAGTGCTCTTAGCTGCTCAACTTCTCATCACATTTCACTGTAACTCTTTAAGATACTGTTCAACTTGAGATGAAAATAAAAAAATGAACATACAGTATAAAACTGCACAACTCAGAAGAATGTGGAAGACAGTAGGAGAATTTCACAAATGCACACAGATGAGGTTTAAAACACATGTAGGGAGATGGAGCTGCACCTAACATCCAAAGAAACCAGCATACCAACATAACATGAGTGAAGAATTGAAAGCAGTTTGGGGTTTACCCGTGAATCAGAACAATAGAAATTCTGTAATGTATTTTAATCGCGGATGCAAGGAGACTCTGAAATTTGCTTCCATTTAATTTCATCTCAAGCGCAATGGCTCCACTGTAGTCGTAACCTTCACCGCCTCTGGGACATGTGAACAGGATTAGTTCCTGTGGATCCTTAACCACCTGTCATCACTTGATGCCCTTCCAGCTTAGCAGTGTGAAATCTGCATTCACATATTGAATGCTCTTTGTCAAACTGTACTGACACTCACTTAGAAGCTGGCGCAGATGTAAAATCATATTCTCAGTGATGACTTCAGTGTTAAGATGGTGACACTTAATTTATATGTTCATGTCTGTAATACGTGAGGCTCTTTGTATGTGATTTTTGGAATGAAAATTCTTACTTAGTGTGGTTCACGGACTGAAGTTTTATAAAGGCACTTAGCATTTTCATTCAGCAAATCAACTTTTTTTAAAAGCCAAAGAAAATGTATTATTATGGGGACGAGTGCTTCAGACATCAGCATTTAGTGGCTGCAAATGGCCGAACAAGAGATATGGCAGAGCATTTTAGTTTAAGGCAATAAGGTTTGTAACCAGGAGTATCAAAACAAGAGTCAACTTTGGTCCAAGACCTTCCACAGGAGTATGACTAGGACTAAAACTATATTTCCTTGATACTAAGAAATTAGCACTTATTTCCTTTTTGAAACGTAGGACTCCACAGACACATGTTAGCAAACAGGACTGTGATTCTGTTTGCAGCGTTGTACTAGATAAACTACAGACTTCTTAGTAGGGTGAAAAAATGCTTTTGAAAAACCTACTTTTTAAGAAATTAGTGTCCTTCAGAGTATGTAACACTACATTGCATCAACCCAAATATCCATGTCTTTTTTAGCTGCGTAGCAACATTCACACGTTTATGAAGTCACACAAAAATATATATCTGAACTGTGCGTTTCAGCTCTATTCATGACAGTTCCTCATAGCAAACTCACACAGGTATCGTACTGAATTTTAAAAGTTAATGTTAAAAAATAATGGTCTCTTGAACAATGTTGTTTTTCAGCACACAGCGAGTGTGGAGGAGGTTCAGCGGTTCAGTTCCTAAATCACACTTCAGAATCTTTCAACTGCTGTTTTTACATCAATATATTTGTCTTTGTGTTTTTTAGAAAGGCAAAGTATCCATGAAGATTTTCTCCACAATTGGTGGAGGGGGGACCAGGTCCTCTAGTTTAAGGTAGAAGATACGCTGCAGGCCCTGCGTGCACAGAGTCCTCAGTTCAGGGAGTTTGCCCAGAAGACGAGAAAGATAGTTGGGCTGCGTCCTGCCCGGTTCAGATCTGCTTCCACTCATGTGTTCCCTTAAACAAGTGATGAGATGATTCTGAAAGTCCTCAACCCGTTTGGGCTCTTTAAGGCCGTGGCGATCTAGGTGCAGAAGGTGTTCTATGAGAAATACTATCCTCAATACAAATGTAACATGTAAATGCAGTGAGAAATACAAGTAAAACAAACGGCTTACCAGTGATGATGACAAGAGCAGCGAGGCAGGCAAACATGGTGACGTCTAAGTTCATGCGGTGAAGGCTGTGAGAGAAATCTATGATGGAGTCAATCCAGTCACCAAAACTACGAACACACTGCAGCCGGTGGAGGACCACACCGTTACAGAAGATCAGCTTTTTCGCTTCCGGATTGGACCTGCACAATATCAACATTATTGCAATCAGAGGACTGGAAAAGTGTAGAGACATGATAGTTCACACAGCATTTTTTTTTTATGAGGCCCACCTGTATGCTAATCGGAGGATGAAGAGCTCAACAAATGCAGATTCCAGGAGCAGCTCCTTGTCCTCTGTGCAGAAGTCTGGGAACCCTGGGATGGTCTCAGCCCAGTTTTTGACAACATTCAAAGTACCACTCAGCAGGTCATAAAACTGCTGGATGTCATCAGCATCCTCCTTTTCTTTCAGGCTGTCCACTGTCTCATGGTACTGAGTAAGAAGAGAAGAGAAAGGTCAATGATAGCTTTTTAGTCGTCATTGTCATGTTGTCATTAGGTGTAAAACAACTGTGTTGAGATTTACCTTAGAGTAGTCAAGCTTTTCGGTCTTTGGATTTGAGTCTAGATAGGACCTAACAAGAGAGGAAATTATGTTGACGCTGGAGGTTGTGGAAGAAGCCTCGGCCACAGTTTTAGGTTTAGAAGGCAGGCGACCCCGACGACCTTTGAGGCTGTCTGTGCGAACAACTAAGAAAGGAAAAAGAGGGGAACAGTTAGAGAACTAAACATCACAACAGTTTGAATATCAGTTTTTCTTTTTTCGCATCACTTCCTGACACTGTAATGCTCTGGTTGCACACACTACATCTGTCATTCTGCACTTTAGTTTCTCTTCGTCACAACGTTGTCAGTGAAATCAAAAATTGCGTTACCTTCTTTGACCATTCCCACTGCAAGACATTTCTGGAAACGGCAGAACTGGCAGCGATTTCGCCTCCTCTTGTCCACTGGGCAGTCTTTATTGGCGAGGCACACATACTTTGCATTTTTCTGCACAGTTCGCTGGGAAAAAAGGAAAAAAAATACATTACTTAATGTAGGCTGGTACCAATATTAACATATGAAATCCAGTGATACATTGGCCCATTTTATACTAAGTAAAATGAGGGAACCCAAAACATGCTTTTGAAATAATTGCGATCAAGATATTTACTTGATATTTATTTACTTATTCGCCAAAATACAGCTGATAATAAAACATGCGGAAAAAGCTAACATCAGTCAGTGCCGTTCTGCTTTTTACCTTGAAAAACCCTTTGCAGCCCTCACAGGTGCGGACTCCATAGTGCTGACAGGATGCATTGTCACCACAAACTGCACAGCGGCCCTCACTGGACCCTGGGCTGGGGGTTTTAGGAGATGTCATGGTCCCCTCTGTTATCCTGGGGCTTTCCAGAGGTCCATGCTCCAGGGACATGGGAGGACAATGCTGCTGAGGAGGCAGGAAGAAAGTGTTGTCCTGACCTGGCTGCGCATCCTGATGTTGTCCCAGTGGAGAGTGCTGCTCCGGTGCAGAGCTAAAGGCGAAAAAGGATAGCTGCTGCCCTATGACAGGCTTATCAGCAACAGACGACAGGGGAGCTGAGGGGTAGGCACTGAAGGGGGAATCCCAGACAGGTGCAGATTGGGTCTGGAAACCCGGTGTTGAAGGAGAAGCAGCAGCATAGACTGGGCTGCCATAGTAGTCTGAACCACATGATGACAGTGTCTCATCAAGGCAGCTGAGGGCAAAGGAGCCTGGGTAACAGCCATACACCTGGAGATCATCCAGTTTAAAAGCCTGGTTCTGCATCTGAGAGCTGGTGCTCTCAGCTACTGTGGCGTGGTTAAATGAAACTGTAGAGGCAGGAGCAGAGGTGGTAATCTTACAGGAATAAGCATCAAACTCCCCCACATAGCCATTTCCCACCAAGGTGTTGATGCTGGGCAATGAAGACGTAGACAGCTGGTCTTTTTGGGCACTGATGTCCATCACCAGTTTGGCACTAAGGTCAGGGTTCAAGAACTCGGAGCAGAAGTAGGTGTCATGGGGCAAAGATGCATACTGGGTTTGTACGCTGGGCATTGCTAGGATAGAGAACAGCAACAGTTAGTACTTGTAACAATCAATCCTAGTAGGGTAAATAGTGTTTGCATTAAAACAATCTAAATATAAACCACTAAATGTAAACAAATGTCTTTTTTATAAATGCAAATGCCTCGTAAACAAGATCATCATTTGATTGCTTGGCCACAAAAAAGAATCAGGAAAGTTAAATCACAGAGATAAATGGAGCCGATAATGAGTTGAATGCTTAAACATGTGTAGTAAATTAGATGTTTATTTAAACGTTTGGCTCAGCATTGTTAACCCTTCTCGAACCATTTAAACAGTAGCCTATATTAACAGTTTAAGCGCACTGTCTCATTTCCCACACATGCCATTTCTCTAGCTTCAGGACATATTCACCCCCTTTTTGATAACGCGGAGGGTGGTGTAGAGTGGAGGAATCACATGCTGTCAGATATTGTCTTACTGGCTGTTAATGCTCTGAGAGGCCTCCTTCAGTGGTGGGCAACCCTGTACAACTGTACCAAAGGGGATCACAGATTCTATTGCAAGTTGGGATAAATGCCAGCTCAAATGGCAAAACCTGCTTACGTGTGTTTGTGCATGTTTGGGTGAATGGGTGTGTAAGTGCCAACTTCCTACTATATGTGTGGTTTTTATTTTTTAAATATATATATATTATTCACATTGTATGACACAGACTGATTCAAGCATACAGTTTCCTGAATTTTCTGAAAAAAGTTTAACTTAAACTGAACTTTTGGCTAGACTACATCACTCAAATGGATTTTGCATCTTTTGCACATGCACATCTTTTCATATAGCAGCAAACCTAAATATAGTTTAATATACCGTCATGCAAAATCATAACCTTGAGAACGAATGCAAACTATGCACTGTATACTTTAGAATCTAGTCTCTACTCATAGTACACGTACAGTTGCATCAGTAGTATTGTTATGTGTCACTTATTAAAATCAAATACACACAGTACAACAATTGTTATTTCCAATTGACATTTTGACATTACAGAAGGTACAGTTAGATAACAATAAAGTGGTGCTGATTTGGCTTTATAACAGACCTGAACGGTGTAAACATAATGAACGTATTTAACGGCTCTATTGGACACAACATTATTTCAAACTTTCAAATGATTGATAGCAGAGTTAACTCTGTATGTATGTTTTTATCGACAAAACAACAGTCCAATCCCTTAAAAAAGTATGAACGTAGTTACGAAATGGTACACTTTCACTCACCTGGTTCAGGTAAATATCCGGACTTTGAAGCTTTTCATTAAATCCAAACCAAACCAGTTAAGCAGAAGAATGTCACCTCTGCCAGTGGCTGTCAGCACACACACTCATTCAAACACACTGTCGGACCAGCGCAGGCGGCTCCATACTCTCTTGTTTTATTTTGCCTGCAGCGGCTCAAAGGCGGGTCTGTGCCCAAACATGGTGAATAGGGCGGTGGAACGTTCCGGGCTTTCAGCCAATCAGCGTCGCGCTCGACATAGACGTTCCTCCGTGTGACGCACGCACGGGATTCCATTGACGCAAGACACGGGGGAGCGTGCGTTCTAAATATAACCAACAACGACAGCAGCGCTCACGTGGGGCTATTACTGTATGAAAAATGCTATAAATAGTCGGAGTTTGGAGGCACCGACGTTTTATGAGTGGAAATGTAGATACTGTACACGTTTACAACAGGGAGGTGTGTTATCTCAGGAAACACCAGGAAACACCTGCAGCGTTTCTTCATAAAATAGGATTTCTGTTTTCATGGAACATTAAGAAATACCCCCTGGTATCGGCCAAGGAGTCGGACTAAAAGAAACACACCAAGAGCTAAAGAAGTCCAGCTAGTCAATAACAATAGAATAGAATAAATAGAATTTTGCAATAATACTACTTGAATTAGCCTATATAAAATGAACGTATACATATATATGTATAACTCAACTGTCTAACTTGTATATTTAAATATTATCTAGATATACAACTTGTGTAAAAAGTCTCCCAAGAAGAATATTACATGTTTACTGAAAAACAACTGGAATGTGAATTCATATGTGCAGTAGACAATAAGACTACATTATAAGTGCTACGCCAAACAAAATCTAACTCAAACAATTAACAATGAATAATACCTCATTAGACAAGATTATGAATTAACACTTTAGGTATGTTGCATACATTTCACAATACATGATTATCATGAGAGAAAATCTCCCTCAGGCCAGACAAACAATATCCTTTCTGTCTTTTAACATAATTAGTCGTCATTGTGAATATTTACTCTGGCCTCCAAAATATAGCGATTACAACTACTTACAGCTACCATATCATACTGTAATGTCATCATCAGACAATTTGCACTATGAATGGCAGAGGCACAGCTGCAGATGTCCATTTGTCAACATAAATTTAGTTATCACTTAATACCCCTTATTACATAACTTCTCCACAACAACCAGGATAATCAACACACACTAACATTCGAACCCTCTCAAAGGTTTTAGGGTGTGTTCTTTTTTAGGAATAAAGAAAGTGAGAAGGGCCACTTGGGGTGAGAAGCAGTTTAGATTGTCTGAGATGGAAGATCCTAATGCTGCCAACACTGGTGTTAAAGCAGGGATTGAAGCAGATCTTAGGGTCTAGTGTTACATGAGAAATGTAAAATGACACACATTGGTAATTCTGCTCATTTACCTGATGAAAAAAATGCATTAAACATACTGTACAGAATGTAGTGAGGTTCAGTTTAATGTGCAACTTTAAATATTGATATTAAGAAGTGTTATTGATATATTTACTGTAAATTATAGATTTGCCACTTGAAATTTCTTTTTTACCCAGTTTGAATGTGTAATATCGTTGTAGACTATGAGGAGTCAGGCTTGACTTTAAAGTGTGTTGTAGTGCACATTTTACTGAACTACTTGCACCAACCAACAATGTGTCACTGTTTAATTGTCTTCATATCAGTCTGCAGAATTAACATCTTGGCATAAAGCTGCAAATATTATGTAGTACAGTTGCAGTGGTAGATCACTGTCTTTGAAGTTTTGTACTTTTTATAATGAAATATTTATATTTTATATTACTTACTACAGCTCCATTATATTTCCTAAGTATACAGTATACTGCAATGCATGAATTTAGCAGTCTCAGATTAGTATTCTGATTATTAGGATAACAAATAACAACAATTACTGTACATAAAACAAATAACAACAGTCACTGAATATACATTATATTCATGCAATACACATGCACTATATTCATTCAAGACACTACACAATATAGGCACTTTTGTGCTGACCAAGATCTTTATAACAGATAAGCAGGTGAATACAGTACATATCGTGCTACAGGTGTTTTACATGCACTTGTCTCCTTCTATTTTGGTGAAGCAGAGTAAGTAGCATGTTACCAATATAAAACCGATAATTTGGGAATGCTGCCATTAGTGTCCTAAAAGATTTTAATGAAACGTTTTCGTGTCCTCATAATAAATACGGTAGAGTGTTACCATAATGTATGCTATGGTATGGTCTCACTGCAGATCTTTCATATTTAGCTGCAAAAACTCCACATACATTTGTAAACAGGCTGTATACATACACATGCAAATTACATCTACACAGATCGACGTTAAGAAAATATAATAAAGCAACATACATATGTCACACTGAAAACAAACTGTATGAGATACACAGGCACCTTTCCTACTTTCAGTCCAGTGACAAAACTAATTTTCACCACATAACACAATATGATGAGTATTTTGTCAACATGTGAATATGAGAATCTTACAGGAACTCCACTGATGATATCAGATCCAGTACAACCCCATGTCTTAAATACAACATAATGCCTATACTCAACTGTAAATGAGGGAGAGCTATACCAACTTGACTCTCACCAGGATTTTGGGTTCAAGAACAAAACCTTTATGAAACTACATTTAATGGCATTCAGTCAAGTCTTCCTTGAATTACTTTATCAACACCCACTGTGTTAGTAAAAAATAAATACCTTACATATTTTTCTTTCAGTTGAATAAACACTCACAGTGAATTACATCTGAATAAGCAGGTACAACAATTTAGTTGTTGAACAAGGTGAGTTTCTGTGGGCTTTTGAAAGACAAACAAAGCTAGCTCATCACCAGCTGAATTAGGAAGTACAGATGAAATTCAACAAGACACTGCAAGTAAAATATGTCACACATCTGTATGCTTAAGATAAACAACTCTGCTGTGCTATTTCAACTATCTACCATTTAGGTTGGCACACAATTGCAGCTTTTAAAGTGTTAAATATGTACTTTAATGACTCTGTCATTGTGCAATATGCATTTCCTTTGAAATACTTAATAATAATATCAGGGACTTTGTGCAAAACACAGTACATGTTAATACTTGTAAATGATAATGTACGTACAGGGTGGCATGATGCTGTGACGCTCAGCAGACGGGAATGATGGCTGGACTGCTGCTCTACTTAAGGTGAAAGAAGCCAGATGTTTTGGTCGGTGCAGCCATGAGCATGTTAGCTTGGTTCTTGTGAGTTATGTGGATCTGGAATTAGTAAAGGACATCATTTTTGTGACCTGCAATGTAATTATTTATACGAACAGATCTCTTTATAAGCTAACTGTATATTACACTACTGGAAATGTTGCTGTTAAATCTGGCACGGTAACAAAACAAATGCACAGATTTGAGCCTCACTGCATTGTTGTTATCACTGTCATTAATACATTTTCATTTATGGATTTCAGTTAATAACACTTACAGTACAAGGAGGCTGCATCCAAGGCTCGCCATCAATTTGCATGGGCAAAGCTTTGATTGTTCTGAACACAGAGAGAAGCGACAGATTTATTGCACTGTATATGGGCATCATGACAGTGGGTTAACTCAGATAATTGAACACATGAGTTTAAACTTTTTAGGCTGTTATTTGGGTGTGTAGAATAACAACAACAACAGATATTTGTGATATTTTGTTATAAGTGTAGTTGACCTGATGGTAATTTGAGATGTCTGTGCCAGTCTGTGCCCAGCACTCTTTAGTCCAGTATAGATTTGTCCCATCTCTATAACTCCTTCCAGCCCCACCACCTCCAAACGTTTATCACTCATGTCTGCAGAGGTAAACACACACACACACACACACACAGATGCAGTGAAATATTATATCAATATCAGAGTCAACTGCAATGACAGCATCACAGTTTAAGGTGGCACAGGGGGATTTAAGAAAGTACAGATAGTACAACCAGTCCAGTCTTACCCTGTGAAATTGTTTTAAGAAGTTCAGGGTCAGTGATAACCTCTCTGTGTTCCACTTCTGGCACCGCATCAGACTTCTTGGACTCGCCCCAGAGGTTGGAGCCTCCGTGTATGCTGGGTATGTTGAGAACAGCTATGGCCCCCAGAGACATGCTGCTCAGGTCCTGGCGTCTCCCACAATACTGGTTAAGAGACAACAATGGGTTGTAACTGCTGCGTCTATAAAAACTTCTAATTTCCACAGCAGCATTAGAAATTTTCACCTCAATTGTGAGACAGTCCTTCAGCTTCTTGCAGGAGGCAGAGAGTGTTTCAGAAGTGGCAAATTCAAAATACCGAAGCTTGTTCTTTGTTCTTAAAAAACAACAGACAACAAGAAGAACCATTACTTTTAATCATAATAACAACAATAATCTGTGTTACACTCTTTGTTCATACAGTTACTGTGACTCCCCACCTGCTGTTGAACCTCTGGGGGTGTTTCTCTCTCATCGAGTGGAAACGATGAGCAATAGAGGCATCCTGATCACATGGACATTAATGTAATAGCATTAGCTTAAGCAATATATTCCACTTTTTGTTGACGTCAGGAAGACGTTACTTTAGAACATTTGACTCACCACTCCAACGGAGAAGTAGTTGTTGATAATCTCATAGGGCACGGGGTCTCCTGACCCTTGAGGGTCGTCTGGAATCACCTGGATTCTCCAGCGGTCCATGGGAATTAACTCACTGGCTTCAATCTCCTTCAGAATCTCTCTCAAGTCTGACCCGTCATAGCCTTGAATGGGATTATAAAGCGTATGTAACATCCCTGAGTGATGATTGGTTTACAGTTAATGTGGCGATGGTTTTACCTCCGCCCCAGCGGAGACAGCGAGCCAGGTCGTTCCCAGTGCCCAGGGGCAGGACAGCTACTGGTGGATTCCGTTGGAGGTCCGCTTTGTCTGAAACCACACATGTCAATTAGCCCCAGAGACAGCTGTTTTTCTAAAAGCAAGAAGGAAGGGTAATACCTAAGGCTTCCAAGAGCCACCCGACTGTGCCGTCTCCTCCACACACCAAGATTCTGAAGTCACGCAGATTACGAAAGAAGTGAAGTCTAAAAATACAAAGTAGATGAATGACAAGAAGTTGAAAAGTACAGTGAAGTTGCACTTTCCACATTAGTATTGATGACTGTACCCTGGGCCAGGACCTCCGTTGGTAAGATTGTACACTTGGCGTGGATTAAGCAGGAACTGAAACTTCCTGAGTACTCTACAGAAACAAACAGAAAGAGAAATAAATTAAATGAAATAAAGTAAATTAAGATATTATGTGGAAAATCACATGATAACTATTAACAGGACTGTATATTGAGACACTAGAAATGGGGATATACACCAATCACCTAAAGATACAGCATAATATAATATAATATATATATATATATATATATATATATTTATATATATGTGTATATATATATATATATATATATATATATATATATATATATATATATATATAGGGAACATACTTGAGTGGACAAACTTTTGGGGCAGATTGAGCGTTGTATATGTTTAACATACAATATTACAAAGAAAGATTTTATATTATTCACACCATCACCATTCATACCAAGGCTTTGAGTTGCTTACCTTTCGCCCTGCTTTCCTCCACTTTTTGGATTTACAAACACCAGCAGAGGGTGGATGCCTGGAATTGGAACAATCTGCCAAAATATTCAAGACACATAGTTAAGATCCAACTCACTGGGCATCACATCTGCAACAGGGATCCAGGTTTGAGTTACATCACTCAGTCAAACGTTTGCATTCTTAATCATCGTTTATTAAACATTATGATGATAAATTGTTGTAGTCATAGCTGATATTTGTAGATTTTAGGAATATTCAATTCAGGAATGTTGACGATGCTTGAAATGTAGTTAAATTTCCCTAGATACGGCTGACTAATCAGAGATACAAACAGAAGCAGCAATCAGTCTGTAGCCATGCAGATGGACTACGCTGCAATATTTTTTGAGACATTTTGATATACCTGAAAGAGAATACAACTGACAGGATTTAAAGCTGAAGTTCATCACTTAATCCATCATCCGGAACTGAACTAAGCAATAAGAGTCTGGTTTAAACACAAATACCTCCAAAATATAATTCTAGTAGAGATTTTCCAAAAGCAATGACATGCAGTTGGCCATTTGAACAAACACCTTGAAAAGAGACCTTACATAGAAAAAAACTCACTCACTCATGTACAGGTCCTTCTCAAAAAATTAGCATATTGTGATAAAGTTCATTATTTTCTGTAATTTACTGATAAACATT
>JAUMTR010000022.1:8953014-9017747 GCA_032270685.1 Microctenopoma stevenorrisi
GGCCGACCCCGGGACTCGAACCCGGGTCCTTCTAGCTGTGAGGCGACAGTGCTAATCACCACACCACCGTGACGCCCAGAAATAATGTCATTATTGTCTTTTTTCTAAAAATCAGTGGCACATAAACAAACCACACCCAGCTGTGCAGAGCAGCTGTGGTGTTTGGATAACACTGGACTTGGCACATGTGTATGTTTAGATTACGTTTCCTTAAAGCACAGTGAATGCACCTTTAAAATATTTGGGCAGTTCGCTGGTGTGACCCATCACAGACAATCAATGAGCTGCGGCTACGACACTGCACCAGAATAAGAAACATCATTGTGCGAAGGCAAAATTAGCACAGATGTACGGAGCAGACTGTACTGGCTCTAATCCGCACTTAAAAAAACACATGAATAGCTGCGCTTATTTGTGACTAATGCACCGTGATGTTCCCTGTTGTTAATGTGTTTACTGTTGCTGCCATTTGGTTTTTTGTCAGGAAGAAAAGAGACCAAGTATAAACACATAAAGTATAGACTTAAAGGTTCAGACCAGTGGGGGGAACTGGGAATGGAGAGGGATTGTTGTACTTCTTACGCCAATCTCTGATTTAGATCTGACAAAGGTACGAGCACAAGGTTCAGGATTCTTGTTGGCACACTGACTGTGGACTGTGTACTTGCAACCTGTGGGAAGAAAAACAGACAATATTACACAAGCAACTGTTTTCAAGTCAATGCTAATTCTTTAGATAATTACATGTATTCCTATTGGCAGACACACACACACACACACACAGTTCAGTTGTACTGTCTATGAGGTGTATGTCTGTCCCCTGGTGGCAGCTCTTACAGGTGCAGCAGAGTCCCTGCTTCCCGAGGCCGAGCAGCATGTTCTGACACACACAGCAGTAGGTCGGCCTGTTAAAGTGCTTCATCCTCCAAATATGCTGCCCATCCCTGTCTATCATCTGTGAGTGGACATTTAGACGCTTAAATTAAAGCTATTTTAACAAGACAGTGGAGAATGAAGTAAAATTTCAAATGTTGTTTTCACCTTCAGTCCAAGGAGGACGAGTAAAGGCACATTGTTCATGCCTCCCTTCACCCATTCCTCCAGAGTGACGGTCCCACTGTCATCCACATCGATTGCTGTCATCATGTCTTTGAGTACCTGTTTAGTCACAAAACACCAGGCGATTATTCATGTGTCATCAGTGTTGTGAAGGTTGAAATCTTTACTTTACTTTACTTTACTTGGCAGACGCTTTTATCCAAAGCGACTTACAAGGAGAACACTTATCCTTCCAAAATTTCAATTTAAAGTTTTCAAAACCTTTGTAAGGGATAACAAATTTCAAAGAACTGAGAAAGCATTCAGACTCAAAAATGAATTAGATACATACTGGTTTGAGTTCAACCACATCCCAACCCAGATAATCAGCAGCTCGCATCATCTGGGAGATTATACGATCCACTTCCTGTAGAGACAGAAGAGTTTACATTCACAGTGGACTTTGGTGTTCAGTGAACAAACACTACCATCTGACACTCGTGCTGTGTGCTGGACAACCAAGAACAGTTTCAGAGTCAAGGTACTAACTCCATTTACGGAAAACATTTTAAAATAAGTTTATAAATGTGAAACTACCTGCTATTTAAAACTGTGAATATGCTCAGATGTTTCTTTTATTTATGAATTAGTTTGTTTAATGATAAGTGAAAGCTGGTGTCATTTCTCCTCTGGATAATAAAGTATTGTGCACATTGACTGGTTTATGTTTATGGTACTGTAAGGTTTTAAATAAGGGTTTTCAAACATGCAGCAGAATGTATTAATAGTTTGGGCACATGTGTGAGAGACGTTCTGTAATTATATCAGTGCTAGCAGCTGTATCACCAGAAAATATTAGCTACACGTTCACCTTCATCACCTTTTAACTTTTCATTTGTCGAGATACCCGTGAAGTTGAACTAGAAGGAGTTAGCTTCTAGTTAGTTAGTTAGCTTCCACCATGTTTTATTGACTCTGTAATGGTAAAAATAAAAGTGTAACTATTTTAATTTGATTTGATTTGATTTGCTAAATGTGCCTAAAAGTATCAAAAGTAAAAGTATGTGTTAAGTGTGTATTTGTTGTTGATTCTATTACATATATTATTCAGTATTATTCAGTACACTTTAACACTATGTGGAAATAGCATTGTAGCAAATGTAGCATAGAAAACTTTACTGTTGCAAACTTTTTCAGACTTAACCACAATCTATAAATATGCAGCAGCTAAGGCACCCCAACCGTTTGCAGGGTCAGACACACACCGTTAGCAGTAGGGCAATTTGAGAAACTTATCAGTGACTCACAGAACTGTCCAGGAGTCCGTTGCCGTCTTTGTCATAAAGTTTAAAAGTAACTAGAAACACAGCACAAAAAAAATCACAGTGTGTTTTCTTATTCTCAGACCCTTCATGCATTAACATACATGTATGAAGCACAGCTGCACAATAAGAAACATGTTGAAAGTAAAAAATGAAACTGACATTCAAGCTTTTCCCGTGGCTGTCCCTCTTCCAGCACAGAGAAGTAACAGGACACATCACGGAGAAAGACCCCGTCTGAGACAAATTAGAAACCTTTATTACCTTACTGACATCTAAAACATCAATTATTTATAGTTTATGACGGAACCATAATACTCCAGATAAAGCACATATTTGAATATGATTAGGCAACTGGAAAAGATGCATTCATCTCCAGAGCTACGCCTACGGCATTCCTATGACGCAGAACACCAAGATAAGGCAAACTGCCAAACAGCATTTTCAACAGGAAACAGTTTGCGTTGTGCTTCTTTTGTAATGTTAAAAAAACTTGAGCTGCATCTCCAAATGTTATCTGTAGATCTCAACACATGCTCAGACATGCAGAATGATTTACCTCCTTTGGGCAGAGAGCTCTTTGTTGCCTCATCCTGCTCTACATGTTGAAAATAGTGAAAAAGGCGTTGGCAGAAGTCTGTGGGTATGTCGTCCACTTCCAGGTACGTCTTGAGAAACAGAAAGAAACCTGCTGCATCAACACACTGAGGAAAAAAGAAACACAGGCTCAATTTATGGGAAGTGCTTTATATTACAACTTAGTGTGGTCCAAAGACGCTTAGACATGTGAACAGAAGCCTTCCCTAGGAGGCTCTGAGGAGCTCCCTACCTTAACCACAATATCCACCTTTTATAATATAGTATATTTTAATATCAGTTATTTCCAGGTAACATACATTTATTTAAAAATGTATATGTACATACATGTAAATGTATCGATAAGATAACGTGTCAATATGTCGTCCACATGGTGTCATGGTGCGACTGACCTCTCCAAAGCTGTGCTGTGCCAGCCGACCCCGGGGCTGAAACTCCTTAATCACATCTTTAACCTTCAAACTACTGTCTGCAAGAAGATTGGATAAAAAAGGCATCGAATCAAAAAGGAAGACAAGAAAAAACACTGGTTAACACGCTATTAACAATTTTCTGAAATGAATCTGCTCTGTCTTTCTGTGCCTAAGATGAAACAAGGAAAACATTTTACAGTAAACCTGAGAGAAGCTCAGTGACTAATTCAACTCAGCATTAATTATACCTATGATATCATCACTAATTGTGGACATGGATGTACTGTGTGTATCCTGCATTAAACCAGACAGGCCTACCTCAGCCTGTCTGTCAGAGTTTTTTCTCAGGTCCAGAGTGGAACAGGTGTAATTATGCGTTCATCCATTATCCAACGGTGCAAATACTTTCCAGCCCAACACTAAAAGCATACAGACCAATTTCATTTCTTTCAAAGCCTCTGAGTGAACAGTGGCATATTTTTATCCCTGTACCAATTTTTGTTTCCTGTAAACAAGTCTATGAAATTCTGCATTAGCTCAAATCCTGAAGGGGGTTGATACACTTTTTGTTGTTCGTACGTTTGCAGAATGATTCACTAATAATAAATATTATACAGTGTTGCTGTGTTGATGGTGAAGTGTTCTTTTATGATGTACTTAGGGGCACTTTCACTGCCTCTGTAATACCGATAAGTAACTTAAAGTAAGTCTGTGAGCCAGTGAGTACAGAAAGGTTTGCACACTCCTTTTAGTCTGAAGCACTTTGAATTAGACTATTTCAGGTTCTACAAAACAGCAGCAAGCTTTTTACATTTCTGTAGCATAATTTAAACTATTTAATGTAATAATACTGAATTACAATTAAAAACCTTACATCGAGTGGTAAATTTATGCTTAATTTAGGATTTATAATATATATATAGATATATATATATAGAGAGAGAGAGATACATAGATAGATTATATGGCTTCCAAGTTTCAAAAGTGCAAATACATGTTATAATGCCTCTTTATGCAACAGCTATTCTGGCCTCTACACTAGACCCCCCCCCCTTCCCTGCCACCTCCTGCCTGCTGCCCTACTGTATTTGTTGAGCTATTTTTACCAACACTGTTATAACTCATAAATTATTTTACAAAAATTGACCTGGAAATTAGGTTGGTTATGTTTGCAAACTGATAATCACCAATGTAACAGGGTGTACGGTGAAAGAAGTAAGAACACTAACATGTCACTAATAACTGATAAACTTACATTCCATGTAATGCTGCAGCTGGATAAAATCCACAGCAGTCAGAGAAGCTTCTGTGTCATCAGATGAGGCCATACCTGAATCAGCAAGAGGAAAACATGAGAGGACAGTCACAGACGGGACAGAGGGAAACAGATCCTGGGAGCATCACTTAGCCCGAGAGACGCTGCAGAAACTAGTGTGTGAGTGAGTCTTTCGTAAACTAGGCCTTTGGCGATTCACTGTTCTGACACTGACGCACCTAAACTGGTTTGCCTCCATTCCTTCGATGCACACACCGGCAGTGTATCTGTTAATAAACGCCGATGTACCACTTAACTTGTGCAGGTAACAACAAGACGCGCTATGAGGTGCCAACGTCGTGGCACACAGTGTACAATACTGCAGAGTGTCAGTGAGTCCTTCAGAGTCATCGACAATAAGGTGCCACTAGCAGACTAAAAAATGTAATGCAAATGTACAAATGTACGTGTTTGGATACATGTTTAATACCCAACAAAAAACGCCTTATATTTAAATATCCCGTAAGCAGCAACGCACTGTGCAACTCATAGTCTGGCAAAGCAACTCAAAAACCAACCATTAAGATTATCCATCAGACAGGATTATGACATGCAGCAAGATGACTGACTGACTCACAGATACGACTTTTTGATTGACTCCTCTCTAACAGGTGTCTAGTCACCCAAACGAGAGACGGACTGGAGCTGAGGACTCCTTACCTCAACACCTCTCTTCTCAGAAGTCAATAAGCAGTGTCCCACACGCGGAACTTTGTGATGTTGGTTGACGGCAGCTGGTTATTGTGGGTAAATGTCTCCCGCGGCATTAGCGGATATAAGGGATTAAGAATGAGCGGAGGAGGAGCTTTCACTCACATAATTACAGTTAGTGGCGCCGCCTCGCGCGTGCACGTACGCACACACAAACAACGCATGCACGCACCGTCACGCACAGATGAACTGACCTATTGTGGCCCTTCAACAAGTCAACAAGTTTTCCAAATGCTGAGGCTTTAAGCCAGAAAGTCAGAATCAGGTTCGGCCTCTGGTCCTAGCAAATTTGTGAACTGACTGAATACTGTTGGTGTCAGTCTCTGCAGAACTGTTGTGTGAATTAAATATATATAAATATATATAATATTTGGTGTTGTGTGTCTTAGTATTCTGTTGGTTTAATGTAAGCTGTTGTCAAGGGTAAATACAATATGCAGAACTGAAGCTTTCAAATAGGATGAAAACAAATCATCGGAAAAGTATATGCTAGATTTTTTTTACTGACAGAAATCAACAAAATGTAGTGGAAAGAATTAGATAAACCTCGTGACAATAAAATGCTAAAAAATAATTATAAAAATACAAATCTTTTAGATGCAAAATATTTTTTTATTAAAGTTGTCCGTTCCACTAATCATGGCAACTCTAAACGAGATCACTATGACAACTAAGCAAGTTTTGCAAAGATTATTTTGACATCCTTCAAAGTTGGATATGAATGAATCAGTAAATCACATACATTACTAAAATGTTGTAATAATATGATAAATTCCAACGATGATGACGATAATTATTTTTATTAATAACAAAATCAAATAAACAGAATAACAAAAAAACTAAATGCAACTGGAATTTGAATTGAACAATAAAGAAAACAGCCGTTGTGGGCGGTACTGCGTTTCAGTTAAAGGTGAGAGACGGAATAAATGTGTAGAAGAAGAAGAAACGGTTTACGCAGATGTTTACGTTTTTCTACTTCCGTAGCTGACTGAAAACGGAATAACTCTTAACAACAACCTGGCGTTAAATCCAACATTTTAGAAAACTCTTGGTCATGTTTCTAATTCAAGTATTAGATATGTTTAGCAGATTAGTATGATTAAGGTCGTTTGGTGTCCACTGTAGACACTGTGTCGCGAGTATTTGTCATCATTTGTCGCAGGCAAAGCTAAAGCTAGCTGAGCGTTTTAGCAGCGGGTCAGCGGCAGTGGACATAATTGTAGTAATCATCGCCTGATCTCCACTTTGTCCAGTGGTAACCTAAATTTAAAAGCAAGGCAGTCATGGCCACTAGGCGTCTGACCGATGCCTTCTTGTTAATGCGGAACAATGCAATCCAAAACCGGCAGATATTGGCTGAGCAAGTGAGTACATACGACCCCCGTCTGAGTACACGTAGCAATGCTGCGGTGAGTGGTCTGCATCGTTTTGACATTTTTACTGTGTGTGTTTGCATGTAGCCAGTCATTGAGACATGTTAGCTAGACACAAGTAGCTGCTAACTGTTATCCAGGACGATTTCCACACTGGTAGTTTGTGTTCCTCGTCATTTGAGCTCAGGACTGATTGTCTGACGCGATAGAGGATAAAAAGCTCTGTGTTTTCAGCTGTAAACAGTGGGTATACGACAAACGTGTTCAACAATAGTGATTTCTTAGAAAACATAAGATTAAGTATGTTAGTGGACAGTTAGTTGGAGTTTGCTTGCATTTCTTTCAAGCATGCGATTTGTATTAGTCACATAATGGTCCTCACTATTCAAAAGTGTATTGTGATCCACAGTACTGTGTATTTAACCCCTTCCTGATAATTTATTTTTTTGCAAGTCTTACACTTAAATATTTTAGATCATCAAATACATTTTAATATGCACATACAGTAAATAACCACAGCTTACCAGGTTTGAGCTTAAATTAAATAAATAAATAAAAAACTGCATTATGTATAAACACGGGCTGTGTAATATTAAAATGTGTTTGATGAGGTTAATCATTTAAGAGTGACAAACATAGGAAAAAGACATCAGGAAGGTGACAAATAGTTCACTGTACACAGCACTGTACTTTGTAATTTACTCCTACTTCCCCCTTTATCTGAAGTCTCATCTTGCATGTCATACAATATGTTATTATATATCATGTTAGTCGAAGGTGTCAGGCAAAGTTCCTTCTATTACATACAATTTAAAACAAGTTATAGTTTCAGTAATTATTTAGTTATTTACCAAACATTTTGTAGATAGTTTTGATAGTCTTTACAGCTCTATTCTGGACATTTTGCCCTCCAGCTGTGTAGTACATGAAGTAGTTGTAGGGTAAGTGTGACCATTCACACTGCTGTGAACATTTTTACCATTTACCTGCTTCCAAACTGTACACTCTGTGGCATGGACATGCCATGTTTTCCACACTCTGCTTTTGAAGCAACCACCCAGCTGAATTTCAGCTGCTGAACAGGATATCAATGATTCCTCATGATGTTTTTTTATACAGAGAAAAGTGGACTTGAAAAGGCATATCTTTTGGTGACACAGCCAACCTACAGAGAAGAGACCTTCAGATAGTGCTGCGGTGTTCTTGCACATCGTCAATAACAATCACTTTGTTAAATCTAGCTAATCTTAACTTCTTAATTGCTCTTTTATTGCAGTCCATTGCTTTACAAGAAAATTATATTTATTCATATTGAAATGTACAACATGATAATGTACACAAAGCAACTGTAGATAATAGTATTATAGAATAGTAAAAAACAAAAAGAAAATTCCTAGTTGTGGTGAAGAATAGAAAGAGATCTTGTGGAATATATCGCTAAGCTTTGACTCCTTACTTGTCGCTTATCAATTGTTTTGTGCTCGTCCTGTATCTTTAATGGAAATGGCTGGAAGTCAAATATTTAAATGCAGATTGAGGTGTGTGATCTATTTTGTGAAGCAGGTGGTCAACAACTGTCAGTGTAAGAAGGTGAAAACTACAAAAAAAACCAGTTGATCTGTTTTCTCTGTTCAAGTAGTTTTGTTTATTGATCAGCTGAATCACACTTTCAGTTTATTTTATAGTAGTGATGGTATTAGATGGCTTAAAAGCTGATGAATTAACTAAAACACATGTTTACCATTAGAAAATGTTTATTCAGCTACTGAAGCTGCTATATACCGTATAGAAATTTACAGGACCGTTGACAATTGGAACATTGCTGACAAAAATATCCCAACAAAGTCACATCTGTAAGGATTTGATTGAGCAATAGGATATTGTTATAATTTACCGTTCCGTGTTCACATCTTGTCCATTTGAATTTTTCTTTAAAATTATCTTGTGTCTGTTACGTCAGATGATCCTGAATCTCACTTCATTTCTCCCGTCCTGATTTTCTACTACTTCTTAAATTTAATAATTTGTTTAAACCTGAATTACTTTCTTACTAATTTATGGATAAGTACTATATCATTTTGCATTCAAACCATATTTTTTACATTTTCTGCACTGACACATCAACTCTGCAGACTTTTTAGATCTCTGCTCTTTACATCATCATTCATATCTCAAAGTAATTAAAGTGGATTCAGAAACACTTTCTTGGTATTCACTGGCTCACTTTGTGCTGCTTCTGTCTTTCTCCCCTTTTCTTTGTTCTCTCTTGGATGGAACCATTCTGCTCTCTGCCAATCACGTTAGGAGCTTGATGAGGTATTGTCGTTAACCTTGTGGTAGATTTAACTTTTAAAACTATAATTGTCGTCATCATCATGTTTAATTATTAAATGTTTTAATAGAATTATTTGTTTGTGTTTTTAAGTTGGCTGATGATCGAATGGCCCTGGTATCAGGGATTAGTCTGGATCCTGAAGCTGCCATCGGTGTCACCAAAAAACTGCCCCCCAAGTGGATAGAGGGGATTGATGAGGTAAGAGAGATTTCTGTTGATTTTTCAAAAGGGAAATATGAAGGATAAATAAATATTTTCAGCCATTTGGTTGTCTGTGGCAAAAAGAAAGTATTTAAGTGGCTTAATTGACTGTAAAACGTTATTTTTCAGATCCAGTATGAAATCACACGAATTCGGCAGAAGATGAAGGAACTGGCCTTACTGCATGACAAGCATATGAATCGTCCCACGCTGGATGACAGTAGTGAAGAAGAGCATGCCATAGAGATCACTACGCAGGAGATTACACAGGTACATTTATTTTACAGTCTAGTAATTGAAATGGTCATTTTTTATGTGTCTTTTTCTCTGTCTTTCTTTCCAAGCACAAAGTCATAACCATGACATTATAGTAACTGTCTATATTTTGGCCATAGCAGACATGGACTATTGGTACTGGTTAGAAAACAGTTTGAAATGCACTTACAAATCAAGCATTAGTTTGTTTCTCCTTTTTTTGGGGGGGTTTTCCCTGCAGATGTTCCATCGATGCCAGCGAGCTGTGACAGGTTTGCAGTCTCGCTGTGGCCACTGCACAGAACAGGAGGAAAGACTATTGAGAAACGTGGTGTCATCTCTGGCGCAGAGTCTGCAGGAGCTGTCGATGAACTTCAGACACACACAGTCCAGCTACCTAAAACGTAACGGCTACAAAAAAGTTCATAAGTTGTCATTCCTGATTGGGCATAATTGTGCCTTTGTCAAGGCTTTATTTCACTTTTTCCATTTTTATGAGGTTTAATGTCATCTATCAGGTATGAAGAATCGCGAGGAGAGATCAAAGCATTTTTTTGACTCGGGACCTCTAATGGAGGAGGACGAGGATTTAGCTCTGTATGACAAGGTGAGTGTCTTTAAAATGCAATCATATGTTTCAAATAACCCAGTGAGTGATGCGCCGCTTTGTACTAGTCTCTCGTGTGCACAGTGCTTATATTGTATGTCTTCTAATCAAGATAAGAAACACTTGTGAATTCGGTTTTAAAGACTGTTGATCAGTTTAAAGAGCACAGAGGCTTCAGGTGTTGGACACACTGAAGAAACAAGTAATTGTGTTGAGTGTTT
Organism: Microctenopoma stevenorrisi; assembly: GCA_032270685.1. Taxonomy (NCBI): domain Eukaryota; kingdom Metazoa; phylum Chordata; class Actinopteri; order Anabantiformes; family Anabantidae; genus Microctenopoma; species Microctenopoma stevenorrisi. Next base: position 8,963,406 of record JAUMTR010000022.1, read on the forward strand.
GCTGCATAATATTTGAGATCATCCACATAGTGATGATAGTTAATAGAAATAAAACATCAAGGCGCACGTGAGGCTCTCATATTTTAACTAAGTAAATGCAACACAGTTAACAATTTTACAAGGCAAAAGCAACACTAGACAAACACTACTAACCACAGAAATATGCACACAAGAACGTGTATCATCCCTAAGGATAGATTCGGGTCATACGGCAGCTACAGTACATGCAACAGCTGTTGCACTTGGACTAATTATTATTAATTATTAGTCTACTATATTATATCAACATTAAATTCCCTAATTCTGTATTTTATTTGTGTTTCAGGGGTTTACAGATGATCAACTGATGCTGGTGGAGCAAAACACAGTTATGGTGGAAGAACGAGAGCGGGAGATCCGACAAATAGTGCAGTCCATCTCCGATCTGAATGAGATTTTCCGGGACCTGGCTGGAATGGTGGTGGAACAGGTGAATGAAGAAGCCCTGACACACGATTAAATAATGATTAATTCACTGAAACCTACCAAAGTAGTAGTGTTGAGAGCTCAACGCTGAAATAAACTGATATATATAATCTGTGGAAAATACCATCCACTAATAACAGCCTTCCTTCCTCCTTAAGGGCACCGTACTTGACAGAATTGACTTCAATGTGGAGCAGGCTTGTGTGAAAACAGAAGATGGACTGAAACAGTTACAAAAGGTAATCACACATTGCTTCACATCACTATAACACATGGGGGTTTGACCACATAACATGGAGAGAGAGATTTAAAAATTAGCTGCACATCTGGAGGAAAGGGTGTGTTTTATCACACAAATGTTATTGTTTTCAGTCTTATTTGCACACATCCACTGTGATCTCGGTCACTTTCAGACATGTAATCCACCCATGCCTTACAACTGTTATACCCTGTCACTATTATTAGCATCTCTACAGCCAATCAACATAAACCGCTGCATTCTGGGTGTGTCGTCGATTTAAAAGCATGTGAAATACAGTATTTGACATCGTTTTCATTTTCTTTGCAGGCAGAACAGTATCAGAAGAAGAACAGAAAGATGCTGGTCATTTTGATTCTCTTTGTCATAGTCATTATTCTAATATTTATTCTTTTTGGAACCAAGTTTAAATAATGCATTCCTCTGGCTGTCTGTTTTTTGTGTGAGTGTTTGTTGTGCATCTGTGTGGATTTGGTCTCAGTTCAGCTCAAAGTTGACTGCTTTTCATACCCGCCAGGAAACGTCGAGAAGGATTCCACATCTCCCTGCAGGTGCACTTGGGTCTGTGTGGAGAAGTGTTGTGGTTAATTTTAAGGAAAGAAACCATCAGTCTGTTTTGAACTTTGGCTATTTTATCAAGTGACTCACAAATCACCAAGACTCTATGAAAAAGGTCTATCAAACCCAAACATGTATGTGTCTTAAAGAAAAATCACTCTGTGACGTAAAAAAAGCACTAGCAATGTAACATTGCTAGCACAGACAAATCTCTGCTTGAACTCAAAGCATGAATTGTGATGTGATGCATCATTTCTGTTCAGTATCATTGCAAACATGGAGGACAGATGTTTGTGAGAAAGATGAGAATGAGCAGTAGATCATGTTCATCACGATATTCCACTTATGTCCTGACTCCAAAAGACTAAACTAAAATATGGTTTGTATTAGCAAAGTATCAGATTGAAAAAGTATTGATTGATTGATTGAAATCAGAACCAAAATGATTCCTTTGGTTTGTGGACCTCCATTTCTCTTAGCTCAGTTTGATGATAATAATACTGACGTCCTTGTTACTCACTGTTGGTCTGAGGATGGGGTAGGCAGCCAGGACTATCCTCCGGGGTGTCTTGTTTTGCAACGTACCTGCTGTGCTGTTTATGAAGTGCTCATTTTAAAACACTCGATCGTTTTTGTTTTTCACGGTCCTTGCATAAAGTGCTACCTTTTTTAAACTCTTGCAGTTTGCACATAAAGAGGCCTGATGGGCGAGGGGGGGGTACGTGTTATGGATGTAATACTACTGTATGCTGAAAAGAATTATTTATTTTTTAATAACTTCCAGTAATCCAGATTTGTTCTGTCTCAGGCAGAATTACTATATATCAGAAACGTGTATGTGACATCTGAACAGTTAATGTCCTCTCCACTGAGGTAACTGTGATGTAGTCCACCACAAACAGATGTATGAAGACAGCATTGTGATTTTTTTTTCTTTCCCCCTTTTAATTTGGAGACGTTTCCTTTTAGTTGGCTGTGTTGGAAATTATTTTCATGTGTTCTGTAAAGATTTATATGTCAAAATGATGAAGAGCTTTATTCATATCTGTACTCGACTGTACACTTTATAAACCTGTTAAATGATCTTTGTCATTGATGTGAAGCAGTGTGAAAAAAATGGTTATGTCCAAGTGGTCCTCCAACTTAAGTTTTGTTTTCCACACAAACAGACGAGGAGACAGCAACTTTTTAATAAACCTGGAACATGATGGTGTTTTGTGTTTTGACCTGCAGCAGCAGTGCTACACTGTAGAAAATAACTTCTACATCAGATACACTGTTCTGAGCTAAACGAAACAAAATTATCTTCAACATAAGTCATTTAGTCATTATGTCATGTGTTTTTGTCAGTATTATAAATATAATATTTTGGGTTTTACATCAAAGCAGAGCCTGATGTCTAGTTCATAATGTTGGTCGTACAATGATCTTTCTTGACATTCAAATGTTTCAGATAGGTAGATGATATACTCTATTTCACAGATGAAAAGTTACTAAGATTTAGTCATGTGCTGTAGTTAAGCACATTTTTTAGTTAGTTGTATTTTCCTTGAATATTTCCATTTTATGGTATTTTTACTCAACTATGATTCAGAGAAAACATATTATCAATATATTTTAAATGTAACTACCTAATAAACTGTGATGTATTGTAATGGATTTTCCACCTGGCAGTTAGTTTAAGTCAACGCCAGCTTTAAAAGTTGTGCTTGTCCTGTTTCACGTCGGGTCACTATAGTATCAGATCTTTGGTTTATTACCATAAATATTAGTTACCTTATTTTTTAGGTGTGGTAAATTATTAGGACGAGACTAGTAGGTTAAACTTACCACTACTCAAATTCAGTAGTGTTTAGTATACATTGTATTGGCAGTGTACTACCTTTACTGTATATGTTGTATATGTATATGTTGGCACTTCTGCTTCCAACCCGGAAACTAAGTGTGTGTTTTACATTTCAAATTAAAAGCCTCATCACATGTCTCTGTACTTAAACGCACAAGCATAGATTTAAATATTATTAATAGTGAAGAGTATTTAATGCATTTATAGGGATTATATCTGTTTCTTTTTCTCTTTTACACAGTCCCAGCTACACGGCAAACATTTATTTTACTGAAACCCAAAAAGCAGCGATACCGATACAGAGGGAAACCATAAAACGGTAAATTAATTATTATTCCTTTTGCTCATTTTGCAACAGCGTTTCTTCCGTTTTTGCATCCTGTAATTCCCTGAACGCCATTTCCAGCTGACATTTGGCGTTTAGAGCAGCTTTTGTGTAACACTTGACCTGGAAGACAACCGCCGGTGCTGACCAGTACTCTGTGGATCAATGGTTATTCACCAGCTTTTACTTACCATTAACCATGACTTGTGCTGGGGACGTAGACGACCCGTTTCCCGCGGATGACTGTCTGTTTGCAGACACATTTGCCCTGGAAGGTGTTTACAGCTTCGAGTTACTTCCCCGTGTTTTACTCCTCACGAGTCAGCTCACAGCTTCTTCCAGCAGAGGCTGCAGCTGTCACAGCATCTGTTTTATGTCCCCATGAAACATCCAAGCATGAGATTAGTATAAGAACAAATTACATTTGTAGTTTTCTAAATTAAGTATTACTCCTATGACATGCAATTCAACTTAAGTTAAATACATAAAACTTTTAATAATTACCTCCATCAAAAAACCTTTGCAAAACCAGGGTGTAGTCTCAACCAAATACCAATAACAGGAGGTTGCATCATGCAGTGAGAGAGAGCATCCAGTCAACACTGTAATGAAAAGCACTATACCTGATCGTAATTAATCTACTATATTTTGTAACTTGATGAGATGTATGTCTCAACCTTGTTACTCAGTCAGTCCTGTTACCACCAATAACTTGGTCAAATTCAAGTTGCTCCTCAACCTCTGTTTAATAATCACATCATATCTTTAACCAGGTAGTTATTTCATATAGAGTGTTCTGGATTATTCGTATAAAACATATATTGTACTATAAAGTCTCTTCAAAGTACAAACTTTATTTCTAATTAGAAATATGTGTTATTGCTTGTTTGTAACTGGGCTGACACAAAGACAAAGGAAAACTATCATAAAATATTATGTTACACAGCCCGAGAGGACAATATCTGACCCTCGGGTGGCAGCACTGCCACAATTAAGGAAATCTGCAAACATCAGAGAACTGGGAGGAGAGTGTGATTAGTAAACTTGGATTAGGTGTTTTATCATATTTAAATTAGATTGTTGTAACTTTTCCTTTCAGGTGCAGCTGTGACCCTTACAGATCCAGGCTAATGTCTCAGCCAACATGCCCTCCGGTGGTTGGCCTTCTGCTCCCACCATCCTCCATCTGTCCTGGGGGGAGGACCACACAAACTTTACTTCTGACTGGGATCTAGTGCTTTGTGCAGATATAATTTACCTCCCAGAAACCTATCCACTATTAGTGGAGACACTATTTCATCTGTGCAAGAATGGTGCTGTGGTATATCTGTCATCCAAGATGCGAAAAGAGCATGGGACTCCAAGTTTCTATGAGGAGTATCTACCAAGCAAATTTAGTGTGGATCTGGTGCAGCGGGATGACAAACAGAACATCAACATCTACAGAGCCTCTCTAAGTGCAGACCAATGACAGCCGGTGCAGCTCTTTAAAGGCCTGGGATTAATCATCGTACTAAGACTGGTGGTGCCTTTGGGAGAATCCTATTATATTTATAATGTAAAAGTATAGCATTCAGATTACATCTTTTGCTTTAAGTTTAGGTGCATTTTTTTAAAGACATGCATGAATAAGTTACAGTTTTTCCTGGGCTGAAGAGTTGGTGTCTTTTGTTCAAAGAAGTGATACTTTGAGGAGGGAGTCGTGGTCACACATTAATTGACCACAAGCTAAAGTTTCCCCGAACAAGACGCTGAACTCCCAAATGTCCACAAAAAAAACACCCACTGAGGTCGCAGAAGCACTGGGTACTGGTCTCAAGCCTGGATGAAATGGGTAGGAATGTTATTTAGCGAAAATACCTGCCAAGTAACTGTACAGATTATGACCCACCGTGACAAAAATGGCCATTATTAACAATATTAGTTACTCTGGAAATATGTAATATTTTATGAATGTTAATTTAATGTTTTCTGATTTGGAAACTGAAAGAGTGTTTTATAGATGACAATACAGCATTCAATGTCCAAATAATTCACTGAAAATGAATAGGTAAGAGTAAAACACATACAGTGCATAACGTTTACACTAAAACAGAGTGTAACCTTGTGCAACATAAACATAAAATGTTAAATAAATTATAAATAATTGTACTATTTTCTTTAGTATTCTGTTTCAATGTTTGTGTTTTCCCTTTGTTTTATATGTTATATTCTATGATATGATATAGATTTCTTAATCTTAAAATACTTCATAACAACAACATTGTTTGATTGATGGGTTGACAAAAATCAAGCTATATAGATATTTTTATTCAGATAGAAAAACAGAACATCCCATCCCAAACCAGGTTTTTTGTCATCATGTTACCATCCCTGCAGCCTGCTGTCTGTGCGTACTTCATCCCCCCTCTCCTGTTCTCTGCTGATGTACAGACTTTCTGTTCAGCATTGGAAAGCCTGTTTGTTACGCTGGAGAGTTTTAAAGAAAGGGAGACAACACGTCCGCTGCCCGTCTCTCCCTCTCCTACAGTTTAGGCAACAAAACAACAGATCCCTATCTCAGTGCAGCGCCTGCTCACCACCACAGTCTGCATCTCCCACGCAAGTGTCTATTCTATTAAAAATCTGCAGCTAACAACTACGTTACAATAAATCCCAATACAATTATGTCAGAAAACCTTTGTAAAGACAATCAGCTGTCTTCATGAAGCTCAACATGGCAACATGATTTTTATCTGCTTGTTAAATTTGATTATGTGTCTTTAAAACCACATTATTTTATATGCGTGGTAATAGATTTCCCCTTGCCTTCACTTAAGAAAAGAATGATGCAGTTTAGTATATTATTTCTAAAACGCTGATTAAAAAATTCCTCAGTGGTATTTGAACAGGGCACGTTGGATGACAGGAGGATGGGCTTACAGTGACAGGGGAGTGTGTTTGTGTCTGTGTGCGGTAGCAGGATGGGGGGGGGGGGTTGGGCTGTTGAAAACCACCAGACTTTTAAAACAAGTTGTCCCATTAGGACTTCACTCGATCTCATATCACCTGCAGAGCACCAAGGACAATATTCTGAAAGAAGCAACAAAAGGTATGTGTTGAAGTGTGTTTTTAACAACATGTAATAAAAAAATATATTTAAGTATACTTACTTATTAAATGTTTTTATAAAATAAATAATATTTAACGCTGAAATAGTAATGAATTCTCTAATTCTGTTTTTTAAGCTTTTGATTTTATGCAAGTTAAGACCATACAGGTTTAACAATATAATATTTTTCCTTGTTTCAGATTTGTGTATGAGACCAAGTGATGGAGTTCTGGCCTGAGAATCAGGGTCAATCACCGCTTTATGCCAAATTTGGTACTATTCCTGGAAGAAACTGTACACATAAGTGAGTTTAAGACTATAAAATTACAGTTAGTTCCTATAAATGTCAACTGTTGATATTTATCACAAAGCAGCGGCTTCAAATTATCAGATGCGTATTTATTGCATCTCTGCAGGTCTCTGTAACCTTTAATGAACTTTTATGAATATCTGTAGATTGTGGTTCCACGTTGAGGTTGATAGTATGTGAGCTGATTTTTTTATTTTTAGACATCTTGTTTTAATGTATTAAATATCAGTTTTGCACCATACAGGAAACTTTTTTCTTCAGAGAGAGCATAACTCAGAGTGTGATGTGGACCATCTTAGACAAAATAATATATTTCTATTCAAATAAATGTATGCATTTTGCCATCATTTTACCCACAGCTACCATGACAGACATCAGGCAACGCATTATCCATTTTACTACAGTGAGCAGCAGGATCAAGGCAGGGAGTCTGGTTACTGGCCTGTACCAGGAATAAGACCAGAAGGGGCTCCACAGAAGTACACCACCTGGCTAGATCCAGAACTGGCTTCCCCCACTTCATCTCAATTCCCTTTTGTTCTGGACCGTCACACTCAACAGCACCAGGACCTCAGCGAGTATCAACCACATGAAGCCAGAGGGAGAGAGTGGACAGCAGGTCCACGAACATCGAAGGAATATGAGAGAGGATTTCTGAGGGATGGATGGCAGGGGAGATGGGAGCTCTGCAGTCCTGTTCGCAACAACAGGGAAGTTTCTACGAAGAGAAGCGACAATAGTTATCAAGAGCTCGAGGCTTGGGCAGCTCGCTACAGCCATTCACTCCCAAGGAGGAGACGTATAGAAGCAGAATTAAGAAGTGCCTCTCAGGGCCTGTTAGGGAGCAGCAGGGTTCCCGAGCGGGTCAGCAGGATTGGGACAGACCCTCGGGTGGCAACACTGCCACAACTCAGACAACCTGCAAACATCAGAGAATCCGGAGTATGGGATTCAGGACACCGACTGCAAACCTCGACTTATTATCCATCACAAGCTCCTGCCCCTGACACAAGCCACATGTACATTAAAGACAATACAGGCTACCAAAGAAGGATGTTTAGCCAGCCTCCTGGATATATTGCTCCTCCACCCTATAACAGCCAACATAGAAGCACAACTGTAATGCATCACTGTGACACCAGCTGGGAGCAGGAAGGTAAGAGACAAACCTACTGGTCACAACCCACACTCAGAGCCGATGTTTCTGTAGACCTGCAATATAAGAGAAAGATAGAAAAAGAGGATTTTACAAAACCAGATGGAAGTAAAACCTGTGCAGAGCTGGATGGAGTAAAGCACAGAAGACAGCAAACAGATGTATTACAGACAATCAGTCCTATAAGTGTTAACACGACCATGCAGGATGAAAGTTTCTCCCTGCAACAGCCACAAGTGATAAAAGCAGCTCACAATACAAATGATCAAACATTCTCAAAGATCATTGAAGGGAGGAAGTTCAAATTAAATAAAAAAACAGGTGGGATGACCATATTTTGTTTGGTGTCCCGAATAGCTGGCATCACAGAAACTCCATCCCTGCCAATCTGCATCTCCCAAGCAGAAATTCAAAAGATAGATTTAGGAGATGTGTTGAAGGATCTACAAGAGAATAATGACAATCAAATAACCCATGCAGATGAAGTAGACTTCAGAGTGCCGATACTTACAGAGCAGTCAAATACCCCTGATGTGACAAAAAACAAGGCCAAACAGAAGGAGATGCTTGGAGATATTCTATCAAACAAAGAAGAGACGGGCAATGTTTCTCCAGAAAAGAAAAATCTTTATGTAAATTCCACATTGGGGAAGGAGTCAAAACAACCTGTGTCAGTCAAATACCCTTTGTGGAGAGAGCCATGTTTCACAAGCAGGCCTGAAACTGGGAGTTCAGCTACTTTCTCTTACAAAGTACAAAGTGAGGACAGTGAATCGGATATTCCACCCAACAAAGAGGAGGGTACTAAAAGTCATCCAGTAAGGAGACCGGACATCAAGACGGACACAGAATCTGAGGAGAGCAAAGGTCTCCTGGTTATTGACACAAGCTGTGTTGTCGTCAAAATGGAGCTAATTCCATCACCAAAGAAAGAGCATGTGCACTATTTGGACTACACAGCACAAACCGAACACAATGCACTTGATATTCAGTCAACCACCTCCCCTGAAGCAAACAAGCAGGTTGAGGCAACTGACCAAAACACAGAAAAGAAATCCTTGCATATAAATGACAAGCCTGGGACTGACCCGCATTCTGATCCTACAGAGGACAAGGCAACAAAAAATGAAAGTAAAATCTCTTCCCTCTGCATGCTCACATCTTCAGCATCTGAAACATTGGCGGAGCGTGCTCAAAGAATCCTAGGAATCCCTCTCTATGACTGTGTCACTGAGCAGCTGCCCGGAGATGCTACATCAACAATCCCTGACACGCGTGTTGCGAAGCAGGATGAGGGGGTTAAACTCTCTCCAACAAGCCTTCATGATGCCGTTGGACAAATCTCAGAGGGGACAACAGAGGAACAACTGCATAATCACTTAGAGGTCGACCAAACTGAGGATGCCGTGGGTTTGAAAGAGAGTGATGATGAAGTGGCAAGTGAGGATGGTGGGGATGTTGCAGTATCTCAAGAGCAGCCATATATGTCTAAAGAGAATGATGTTGACTCCCAACTTGAAACAGACATCAAAATGCCAGAGGAAAGTCAAATGACTGAGGACAAACAGTTTGAATCTGGTAGTGGAGACGATAAAACTAAGAAAAGTCTGGAAGAAAATCACCCTGTTGAAAATGATTCCTCCTGTCAGCAGGAGCCAGGCTCTTCCATAGATCCCACTTCCCACACAGATCATTTCCCAAGCCCTCTGCCTCCTCCTCCTCTTCCCTATTTAATAGATCAAGACCTAGAAGCAACACTCGCCATTACCTCATGCACTGAGAACCAGGATAAACTATTACAGATAATAGAAAATGAGAACGACAGTAACCTTGAGGACTTAGTCAAAGATACAACAGTGGAGCAACAATCTGAAGATGACCAGACAGATGATGCTGCTTGTGTAGAAGATTGCAATGTCATCACTGAGCAACAAACAGAAGAACTAGATCCTGGACACCTTTTGGAACAGACCATAGAAATACACAAAAATAATAAAATTTTGCAGCTACAATTAAAATGTGTCAAAACTGAGGATGTGTTTTGTGTAGAACAATGTTCTATGACTGAAGCACAAATGCAAAGAGAAGACAAAAGTCCTGTCCATTTTTTGGAGATGACAACAAACCAAGGCAACATGACTGACAGCCAGATTAACACACAGGAACATTTGCATAATGACAAGGAAGAGGATGCCTATCGTGTAGAGAGTTATGTGACTGAAGAACAGCCTGAAGACAATCCTGTAGGTCCTCTAAAGCAAAAAATAGACTGGGAAGTATCTCAGTCACCCTTGGACGTACTCTCACACTCTGAACTTCCTTCTCCACCAAATATGTCACACCAGTCAGCCTCAGAGCCTGTTTCTCTTTTGGAAATGGACTATTTCTGTCCCTCAGCTCTAAATCCTACTTCTGACAATGAAATCCCAGAAACAGTTCCTACTGTTTATTTGGACTGTATAGAAGCATTTCTACCTTCCTCTCCTTCTTATTCACTCTCAGATCTGCCTTCAACCTGTGCTGCTCCTTTGCTAGAGGAAGGTCAAAGTATTTCTCTTGACTTGCTCGACAAAGATGAGCCCCAATACCCCATGTCCCTGTGGGATGCAGTAAATCGCATCAGGAAACATACAGCACCAGACTCTGAGAATGAAGAGGAGGATGTGAGCGAGCTGTGGGATCCAGAGAGTTTAGGAGAGGACTTGGTTTGTCCAGGTGTGGCGACAGACAGACACTCAAGAAAAACGGTCTTTGATGAAGCAGGCCAACAGGAAGTTGAAGAAGCTAAGGAAAGCACTGTGGGTGTAGAGGTGGGGCAAATCCAGCAGAATGCATGTCATGAAGAGCAAAGTGGACATGTTGAAGAAGACACATTGTCATGTACCAGCACCAACAGTCACAGCTCTGGAGACACTGTTATTATAGCAGAAGAGGATCAGATAGAAAACAAGATGGAGACTTACGAAGAGTTTGAAGGAGAGAGGAGACGCTCTTGTGAATTGAAAGATGAGACTGCAAGTGAGAACGACAAAAAGGAGGAGCAAGGCTGTTACCAAGGAGACACAAATGCGTTATGTGTGAGTGAGGTGTGTACAGCTGAGGTGTAGAATATAACACTGTAGATCACAGATATGAAGGACAAAGAGAAAAAGATGAGAACTTTCTCCTTCCCCTCAGAGATCGTTGTGGTCTCAGATCACAAATTGATTTCAACAAATTCTTCAACTATAGAGATAAAAGAATATGTGTGTAAAACAACTTCATAGACAAGGAACCATGATGCAGTGTGTTCAATAACCATTTAAACCTTACCACTGTATTGGTTTTATGTGCTTGAACAGAAATAACTCCTAGATCTCAGAAACATTACTTATTGGATATTTGAATGAAGATTAATTTATATTTTCTGTGTAATCTAATAACTTGTGTTTTGATGACTGTGTGAGGTGCATTTACTATAGTTAGAGAAATGTATGACTGAGAGGAGAAGCGAGTTTTCAAACCAGTTCTAATACAGTAGCTTCTTTCAGTTCTTAAATTCTATTTATCTGCCATTTTGAATAATAAAAATGTAATCTAAAATGAAGGTTTTTACTTGGAAGGGTGTCATAGTGTGCTAAAACTCAAGAAAGCAAATGTAAATGACGAAATAAAAAATTGTGTACATAAAAGATATCCTGTGGACGGTTGCTATTTGTTTCATAACTAACAAACAAATGGGTTTTTGAATCTCTTCAAAATTCACATTATAATAATACCTAATATTAAAAATGCGTTAATGCATATAATCATATATTTCCAATGTTTCCAATGATGGAACAATTTCACACAACAGATGCAGAAAACTTACAAAGTTTATATATAAAAAATGAATTTAAGGTGAATGTTCAAAGGACAGCAAGTTAATTTTTTCACACATTGTAAAACAAATGATAAAACATGTCATGATCTTGCTGCATCAACAGTAAAGTATGATGATTTGATTGTTCAACAATCAGACTGCAGCACACTCTAGTGGGATTACTTTTCAGTTTAGTTTCACCAGACTGAGAACAAAAGGTTTTCACCGTCTTACTTACTATACACACATAATTAATCTTGTAATCTACTGGGGACTTCCTTTTTGCAGTTTCACAGTTTCATCTGGTGAAGAGCAGTTGAAGACATGAGTCTTCAGATAACCAGAGAATAGTAACTCACAATATGTAAACATATGTATACATATATAAGTTAATCAAAACAGGTAAAGTCAAAAATTGCGAACTGGTCCTTAAATTCTCCATGGTCTCAGGAATATTATTTTTAGTTTCAAGGTATTAATTTACAGAGTTCAAGGATTTGTTTACATACTGCCGTGACAAAACCAGTGATAGCTGAAAACATTATAGAACCCAAATTCTGAATTTCAGTCGAAGAGAGACAGCAGGCATTTTGAGAAGATATCAAAGCTCGTCGTGGGGAATTTTCAGAGCATGATCACAGAGGTCTGCAGAGCACAGAACATGACAAATTAAAACACAGTTGATACAATAGTAATGAAGTAGTGTGATTGACAAAAGAGAACTGAAATGTACCTGTTCTTTTGCTGCAGAGTTTGTCTTTGACATTATCTTTCTTATGGGCAAAGAATTCGATGATTTCATCTTCATGCTGCTCAACAATTGTTTCACACTGAAGAAAAGCAAAAGAAAGTCGAAATAATATTAGAAACTGCACTTCCGACTGGCTCTGCACAGCAATACATAGTATAAGACAACATTTGAGGCGTTTGCTATACAGAAATACTCCTAATTCAGGGAATTCATCTACCCATCAAATCAATGTCATTTCTTAAATCAAGTGGAACAGAAAACTCACTGCAAACTTTAAACTGGCTGTAACTCTTGAATCCAGCGTGGCATCTGAGAGATCCATTGCCCCACCACTCCGAGGTTTGATTCTAATGTAGGACTTCCTGTTTGTAGAAGAATCAGTTTTTTCCGCATAGTCCTCCATCCTTTCACACACACTCTCCATCAGCTCCAGGAGGTTTCCTTCTGAGCGAGCCAGAGGAACCTGGCAGAATAATAGATTATTAAAAACTGAATTATGGAGTGAGTGTAGTTTCTTGACTTTACTAGCACACGTTAGTTAATGTAGATTTAAAAAGTTAAAACAATTTTTTTTTTAAGATGCATTTTTATCCTGAATTTTTTTGGGCCGTCCCTATTCTACGGTTTAAGCAGTATTGCCAGATAATAATAGGGTCTGATGCTTTTTTCCAACTAATGTTGATAGATGTGCCATCTAGGAGGGTTCTCCTTGTGTTTGGCCTATTTGCATGTGTTTTCTTACATTACAATGAGTTAAACTGCCTGTTTTTACCCATCTATGGACAATAAAATTAGAACTATTTTTTAAACTTTATATGACAACCCAGTTAATTTTTACTAGTAAAAATGAACTTACCACCTTTAACACAGCCAGCCAGGTAGGCACACGCTGCATGTATTGCAATGTCATGTTGTGTTTATTATAATTCAGCTTGCCAGTTTTCTATTATTACGTCTATCTCAGAAGATGTCTTCTCTCTCATTGGACGATTATGAAAAACAAAATAGTTGTTGGTTGGGAAATCATTTTATTTGAACAGCTTGTGAGACAAAACAATGTTATCGATTTTAAAAATGCAATGTTTTCATGGATTTTCATTACAGCACTAGTATTTACATATGGCTAAGGCCCTGGACACACAGGCTGAGCGGTGTATTTGCCTAAACAGCAATACATTTGTGTCTGAAGAACTACACAATTTTAATTATGTATTAAAAAAATAGGGTTTTATTAATTGATTTAGATGTTACAGACATTATTTGTACTTAAAAATAGGGTGATGTTTAACACCCAAGTTTCATCTGAAAGGACAGATGTGCAGCACAACAGCATGCCGCCTGCCGCCTGGGTTGGACCAACTTTACTACGTGGCTTTGCTGCTGAACCTCACCTCTCTTACGGACTGGCTGCCGTCAGGGTTAATCCTGAAGGACCCTGTCTGGATCATTTTCTTTGGATCTATCTGGGAGATGGCCCACTCCATTTCATCGACCAGTGCCCTGCAGGCTGGGGGTGGGGGCAGACACAGATGAGGACATGAGGACTTTTCTGGTCGTGCTGAACATAGTGTGAGGCGGATGTCCAACACATACCTCCACACTTGATGTCCTGTCCCTGTCTGGCTGCCTGGCCGAGGCTCAGGAGGACACACAGGATCACACCCGATGTGATGAGGACAAAGGCTTCTCTCATGTTGAATCTACAAACAGTTTTCATCGTCACACAAGCTGACACATCAGCTGAACAAAAGAAACGTTAAACTGACCGAGTATTCAGTTAGCTGGTCACTTCTCGGCCACCGCCAGCAACAGCGACCTTTCTGTGCGGCCGCCATGACACTGAAGGGAGATACGAACACATAAACACAGTTTGTTAAACTTTTCATTCAACTTACGTGTTTCCAGCTGACTGCGGAGGCTACCTTCACGCTTTTTCACGGTGTCCCATCGCGTCCGGTGAAACGTGGGGACGTAGGCAACGGAGCTCACACACAGGATGCAGGCGCACACGCGGCAGCGCCCTCGCGTGACCGGGAGGTCTAACGGCTCGCCACGAGCCTCAGCTGTTACCACTGGCAACCTGTCTGCGTGCGCGTGAGCGGGCTTTCTGTTGCTGAAAGGAAGTCTCTTTATTTACATTTTACTGAGCGTTTTTTTGTCTATACACAGACAACTGCCATGCAGAGAAAGATCACACACCTTGAACTACACCTACTACTATTAGACTACCCGTTACCTGAATAGCTGATAGTTTTCTATGCTAGGAAAAGACAAAACACAGATTTGTATACGTTAAGCTTCAGGGAGTGAAGATGGCCTTTCCAGGGCCATCAGTTGATAATTACATTTGTATAATGTAAAAATTGTGAAAACAATTGTTTGCTGGTTTCCCATGATAGAAATTGCCCAGTAAAAACCTTTCCAAGATTGTAGCTAAGCGGGCTGGGTTTCAGCACTTTCCTGCTTTGATAACCCAGTCTTAAGAAGTAGAAACAGTATGAAAGTAGCTGAAAGTGAATTTTGAAAACCAGACACCACAAACAAGCCAAATGCAACAACAAAACAATTAGGAACCTTCCCAAAATATATATTGATACAGAATTCTATATACATATATGTCTGTATAAAAAGATGCAATTTTAGTTGGTCAAAGAAATTAATATATTAAATATTTTGCTCTAGAACACATGACAAGTAATTTGTAATTTCTCTGATGAAAACATGTTAGACTAGATGTTAAACAGTAATGCAGCATAAACAACTATATGGTGAAATGAATAGTCACACTGGAGACAATGAGTTGTATATAAAAAAATGTGTCAATATAAATTATGACAATGTAGTGAAAAATATTGTTTTGGAGACTGTACTAAGCTTTACTCTAAGCTGATCAAAAGCAATGGATTGTCTTGTCTTTTACCATTAAAAACGAATCAACAAAGATACAAGGAAACACATGTATTTATGGTAACTTGTTTTTTTACATTATTAAGACACAGATATTTTCAAATATGAAACAAAGATTGCAGATCAATTTAAAAAAATAATGTGCAAAATATTAATAATTAATTTAGAAAACCACACTTTTAATACGTTCACACTACTCACACCGTACAAATTCATCACTAATGTAATTCATTTATTTTCTGATGGTCCCATATTTCTTCATAATACTTCCAGATGTGTGATGTGGAACTACCACATTTTGAAATTATTTAACTGAAATCAATGTAATAATATGGCCAGAACGTCAACAACCAAATGCATAGGTCCTGCAGTGAAAATTAGTTTTGCTTTTCTACTGTTGTTCCATTAATGGTCCCCCAAAATGTGGAAATATTTCAATGTAGTGTCAGCTTTTATTTATTCAGTTGTACCTTTGCCCATTTATTTTCATCTGGTTTATTTCAGAATGAAGGAAAAGGTCTTTTACATTGTTTACATACTTTACTGTAACATTACTTTATTTGGCACGACATGTAACCCAAATTGCAAAAGTATAAATACATAGCAAAGATAGATTAAGTCACATTAGTAGTGCTTTTAAGGTAGGACTAAAACAATAAATGCAAGTATACATTTTCAAAAGTAGTAGGTTTCCCAGAAACTATGACGGAAAATGGAAAACAATTTGGCTTTAAAAAATAATTAGGGAAAATATGTAGTCTTTCAAAAATACAAAGTAGACAAACATACATAGCTGC
Organism: Microctenopoma stevenorrisi; assembly: GCA_032270685.1. NCBI lineage: Eukaryota > Metazoa > Chordata > Actinopteri > Anabantiformes > Anabantidae > Microctenopoma > Microctenopoma stevenorrisi. The sequence goes on from JAUMTR010000022.1 coordinate 8,979,712, forward strand.
ATTTATATTCTTATTTAAGGGGATATCAGAGTATTACAGTGGGCTTTATGACGTGCTATTTTTTAATTGACCCAGCTATTAAATAATTAGCTACAAATATTAAAGTGGGACAGTTTCTGTGTATGCAGGTATTTTACCTGTATAAATATGTGTATTTAAACAAGTTCAACTGGATTCTTTTAAAAAATTAAAGGTTCCATGTATCAGGTCATACTCGTTTTTGACCTAGATACAAGGCACAGTGGTGAACACGGGCACTGTGGCTATTCACACAGCAATTAGCAAGCACACGTGCTGTTTTATATTTGGTCAAGGAAAAGGTTTGGTTTACTCATATATTATACTACATATAAGTCAACAGCATTCAGAAGTTTCCCTATATGTATGTCTGAAGTGCTTTGTAATGGCCTCTGTCAAATAAAATTTGTAATTTGTATTTGTCTATTAGGGTTATTCAATCATTAGTTTACTGTTCATTATTGCACAAGCAATAAACTGTTTTTATATTTGTTTCCTTTAAAACAAACACTTTTTAAGTACCAAGAATCACAATTAGAGGCGTTCCTCATATCAACACGCGTTCCCATATTTGTAACAATTGTGTGTTAGGAACTCCACTGACACTCAGCTTAACCTTTGTTAAGTCTTAACTTATTTCTCCATTTTTATTCCAGAAATTAAGTGCTATAATGTTGTTTGATGAAGTTCACATTGCTGCTGGAACTTCACAAAATACCAAAGCTAAACAAAAAGATAAAAGTATGAATGCTAAATACATTTAAAGTTTTAAACTGATCTAAGGTTAACTAAGAAGAAAATATATATAAAAAATGAAGATTAGATAAAAGTAATAGGAAAATAGGATAAATCACAATATACCTGCCAGCAATACTGATTTGAAACGAAAAATAAAACAAAAAAAAAAAGTGTTATCAATGTGAGTATACTAAGAACATATGTCTGCAACAGTGTCTTTTACTATCAGCAGAGACAACTGAAGTTAAAATAAATGTTTTTAAATTGTACACATAGTAGCATGTACAAATACGAAGTTGTAGACCTGCAACAGTTAACATTTTTACTTAATATTTTAAATAACTGTAGTACAGAGAAGGTGGCAGTGTCAGAAATCACTCCCTGTTTACTATATAATGCACCCCAAGCTTTCACAGTGGAAACTTACTGTTGCACAGCTTAAACAATTATTAGTGATGATGAAATATTCTGATAATTATGAAGTGTCAGAAATCTAAATTGACTGCTTACCACTATTTAAGAAGTGAGTGAGTGGATAGGGAGTACTTTCAGACACAGCCAGTGGCATAAACTGCCACTATCTTACATTGAGTTTAAAACACACAAATAAGTTTGATGATGTAAAAATACCTTTTATATTTTTCAAGTGTTATGCTCACATTTGATATATTAATTCCAACAGGTCATCTTATCAAATGTAGACGAATGTTTTAAATAATTTAAGTTTTGTATTTAAATATAAACTAGAATAAACTGCAGCTCCCTGATTTCACCAAAGGGATCCAACATAAATTTTTTGTCACTCTTTGCTATGTATAAATTGAACAGTGTTCTCACTCAATCATCTCAGCATTATCTGAAAGACAAACTTGGGCAAATGTCCAACGTACAGCCTGATGGTCATATTGAAGCCCCTTTTCTGCAGCTCCGTCTGGAAACGGTGTCTGGAAATGTTTTGCGTAATTTCTGACTGTAAATAGGTTATTTCATCTCATCAAGTCTCTGAGTGTTAACTATTACTATATCTTTTATTTTACTAAAGGGGTATTAACCTGTCATAGCTCAGTCCCATAAAATGAGGGATTTGGAGAAGCCAGCAGGGAAAATGTGATATACCAATCCTTGAGCTGAGATTGTTTTAACAAAAACATAATGTAATTAATTTTTAGATGTCTTCCCTTGGAGCCCACACATCTAACCATTAATTGCATACATTTTATTTATCAACAGATTTTGTTAAGGCTTTTGGCTGAACAGGATTATCTGTTTATCTGCAGGGGTACAACAAGGACACTTGAAAATGTGTCACCTCTGTGGCATTGAGATGCGAGTACAGGCACATACTGGCCAAACCTCAGTAGTCCCAAGTTGTCGTACATCAATCTCCATTCAGTGTGTCCTATCTGTCAACCACCGTATCAGCGTCCATGTCGTTCAGTAGGTAAATGTCTGTGTGACGTGACAGACCTATTTGCCTCTGAAAAACAGAAGAGACAGAGTTGTTACCAATGATGCTGTATTTAGCTAGTAAAGCAATTACAAAAATCAACTTACAATTTAATTTATCCTACAACATTTGAAAAGGTGTAAAATAATAGAAAATGTTATAGACTGTCAAAAAGACCCCACACAGATGCTTGCTAATTGTCATGCTCACAATAATCTGTCTTACAGCAGGTCTGTTGTTCTTTTTCTTTTAGTTACGTACACATATAACTCTAGATACACATAATGTCAGATGTTGATTTTTATATTGTAACTTACAGCTTATGAGGAAACCAAATTCCTCATATGCAAATCATGAATTATATAATCTCAAAATAGTTGATTTTTCATTATTTTTATTATAGATTAATTAAGGGTGCTCACCTTGGGTCAAAGTGCTACTTTCCAAATTCAATTTTCCAAATTTATTCCTGGAAAATCCTGGAAAAAAGCATTTGTACTATACAGTTCTATGCCCTACCATCTACCCTGATGTCATAAAGGTAAAAACACAAATTTTCGCCCTTTGACCCATTAACCCAAAGCAGAGGAGTGCATTAACTTAGGATTAAAAATTAGTTAAAAACCATTCAAATCCAAACTATATTTAATCTTACAGGTTGATTTAGAAATATCTGTTGATGCTACACTTTATGCTACTCTGAACCACAGGTAGTAGGTTGTACAGTGGGATCAGTTATTTAAACATCTTATCAAGGAAAAACCACAAAATGATCGACTTTTAATAAAATTATTATTACACCATGTACAGTTAACAACTGAACACACACACATCACAAGTCTTTCTTTAAACACTGAAATAGAAGATATCCAGTTATCCATTAATTCCCCATTTATTTTTTGACATGGTGTGCTTCATCCAGTAGCAAACACTTTTTCACTTAAATCATAAAGAGCAGAAATGAGTAATAATTCCAGTGTGCACAGAACTACATTAAAGTTACGTATCTGTAACTAATTGTAACAAACATTATACTGTATCAAATGATCAACTATGTCTGAGAACTCTGAACTTGAGACTTACTGCTCCACCACACAAACATGAGCTGCTAATATTAAAATAATAACTGCTGAACGAAGCTTAGAACTTCACTGTGTTTACTGGGGCAAGAGACATGGTTCCCAGGCGACTCTCCCAGTAACACCTGCAGGCTGTCTCTCATTTAACCTATTTTACCTGTCATTATATAAACTATGTGTTACGCTGCCTCAAACAGATACTTTCTACATCAAACTGCTGCTGCTCAGTTTATTCTGTGTTTAACTTGTTAGAAAAACTGAACAAAGCAGAACAGGAGTTGACTTTAGTCTCAACTACGTGAGAGACTGAAACATGTAATTTTGTGCAAATGCTGAAAAAGAATTCTGAATCAATTTAGTTATTCTTCTTCTACTGGTTTATCAAACATTCTTGCTGATTATTATGTTATGCATTAATTGTTATTTTGGTCTGCAGCTCTGTATCTACAGGAAATGTTGGCAATAGCTTTATTGTTGATAAAAACTGAAAAATATCAAAACTAAACTAGCAATGTTGACGCGAGAGAACAAACATCTTCTTTGCCATTTTTGACAACTCTAGAGCCAATGACAAAAATACACCCTAGTAGTACAACTCTACTGCAAAAATCTGGGCACACTGTAGTTTAATTTAAATAAATACAGTCCACTTTTAACATGAATAGATCGGATTGGTCTGAACGTTATTTTGAGCTGTAGGCTGTGCAGATTACAAAGCCCTCTGAGGTGTGTGTTTGTGTGTGTGTGTGTGTGTATTTGACTTTTTGTACTAGTTCTGAAATCTTTGGAGTATAACCATTTCAACTGCTATACCTTCCTGGCATTTCTTCATTATTGTCAGATAGTAATAAACATCCATTCAAGCCAGATGTATAAAGTTCACATTAAAAAATGTCTTTCACTCACAGGCTTGTTTTTTTTTCTGACAAAAGGTCCTCTCTGAACAGAACAATGGACCTTGGACCCCACAAGTGATAAAGTAACAACCAAAATGATTTTAACACAATCAGATTAAATATATAGACTTTTTGTACACACAATAAAATTATGGAAACATTCTTATGTATTATACAGAAATCTCAATCAATTGTTACAAAGAGGTTGACAGGTGTGATCATAGAGGATACTGAGGTAGACTGAGAAGAAATTATTGCAGAATGCTCCTGCTTCCACCAGGATACTGACAGGTGACTAACATCAGAGTAAGTGGACTGAGAGAGCGCAGTGTACGCAATGCAGCTAATATTACTAAGTGTCATAGGAAACCTGTGAGTTGATCAAATTACTTGGCTTACTTTTCACAAAAGTGTAGCGAACAGAGTGGCTTTGACAGCCACGCTAGTGTTAGCTTGTATGTTAGGAATTAATGTATATAACAGCATAACCGTAACAGCACATTGCAAACGTGTTATCGGTCTCATTGATAACTGAAAAAATAGTTGTGGCTACATTACATGTTTTCTCTGTACTGCTCTGCTCCTCCCACAGGCAGCCTCCCACAAACACTGAGCATGAAACTAAAGTTTATAGAAACCATCAGGTTTACTTGATGAAGAATAAAATCACTGCTCATAATCAATCAACTTCTTTGTAAAATCTCTTAACTTTACATAAATATTTCCTTCACCCTCCTCAAGACCACCAGAATGTGAAACCACACCCATCAGTAGAGAGACATATACAAACTGTTAATCTGGCAGCATGTCACCTAAGGAAATGAAGTAAGTGACGTCCTGCCTGCAGGAGGATTGTAAAAAGTACTGAAATTATGTATAGATTTCCGTTGACTCATGCATCACATATTGCCATCTAAGATATTGCGCTTGTGTAATATTATTATTAGCGTTTCACTAGGGACCAAAAAATGACAAAATGCTGAGACCCAGCCTAATGCAATATAAATGTGACATTAGAAGATCCTACATAAACTTGAATGTCCTGGTTGATAACAGGGCTCGAAGGCTCTGAGAGGAAAGAAGAATGCTGGTGGATATTGTCCTGTTTGGCTCTAGGAGTCGTACTCTAACTGTTCTTCTATGAACACAGCAGGTTGGTTTCTTACCCTGCCACAAAAGTCCATACAGGAAACCCCCAAGGCAATCAGACAGTACCATACCTGCAGACAATAAGAAAACGTTTTGTTAGTGCACATTTTCACACACAAGGACCATGAGAACATAAAATAGCATTTGTGCATGGTAGTTACTCTGAGTTTTCACAAACGAGGAAACAAAGACATTTTCAAAGTGTCACAGACGTGATTGTAGAGTTGCAGTAATGAAACTCACCAGGTAGACTACAAAGCACAGGTAGGCTACAGAGAGAAGAGCAGCTAGTACGTAGAGCAGCACACTGTTCAGTGAAGTCACGTAAACCACCACAAAATACATGTTGATTGCACAAACCACCAGGATGACGATGCCCCCGGAAATTTTCCACACCCTAGAGAAAACAGGAAGAAATTCAATAGATTATTAAGACGATTTCTCAAACTGACTGAAAAAAATCCATACTATGACAATCTGCACTTTAAATCTCAAATCCCTTTTTACACAAATTGTTTACAGGTTCCTTGGATTTTCATAAATTCAAAATCTGTATTCTGTTGTAACAGGTTCATCTGAAACATTTACTCACGAGACCTCAAGCAGAAAAACTGCATTTGATTCAAAAGTGAGGAAGAAACACAGACCTCTTCACCACAACAAATTATGGCCAACTTTCACGTCCTCAATTTTCAGTCAAATTGGCTAAAAAGAACATTAGGTCTGTGCTGTCTGTCCTGTAAAACCCGAAAGCAGAAGCTGTGGCTTTGAGGACTGTACTGCCAATGACATTTCTGGTATTGTGTATCACCTGTTGGTTATTTATGTGTTCAGTGTGTTATATGGCTTGCTGCACAAGTAGCACCAAATCTGACAGGTGTGACAGCCTAACTGATGACCTAGGTAATTAATATGGCAGGGAACATAATACATATAACTCAAAGAATGCAGTAATCTTTTACATTTTTACTTACAGTCCGTTTGCAAAGTCGTTCATTATCGATGTCAGACTAGTGAAAGTCAGAATTGGGATCAATGCAAATGGAAGCTGTTGGACGTAAAGAGAAGTCACACTGAATATTTTACAGGATAATGTACCGAACAGCAAGAACAATAAAAGCTCTGTATCAAAAAAGGAGAACTGGACCTGACCTGCATACTCTGAAGCACATTGAGGAAGTCATTCATCCCTGTCAGATGCTGAACATCCTGGAAAATTGCTACTAGCAGAGTAGGCGTGATAGCAATGGAGCGTGTTAGCAGCACCCGAGCAAAACGGGACCACCGCAAATTCAGGAAACCCTTTTCGAATAAGAAAGCAAAAGCATTCACAATACTACCATATTATTCTGCTGTGACATGCTTGACTATAAGCAATAAAACTACAACTACATTTCTATCCAGGTCTCACCTCCATGACAAACTGCCCTGAGTAGGTGCCTGTCATGGTGGAGCTCTGTCCAGCTGCCAGGATCCCTATGGCCCAGATATAGAGGGCTGCAGGGCCAAAGAAACACCCCAGGACCACACCCTGAACAGATAATATTAAATATTAATCTAATTATTCAGGTTACTGATAATAATGCACATCATCTACCCAATTAAGTATTTACTAGTAACAATTTGATTACAGGGAGTTTACTGCTGTTGTATTGATGACCATACCCCTTTGTAGATGTCCACCTCAAGTGTGTCATTGTTGGGTGGAAAGAGATATTCGTAAGGGATGCTGGTTCCATTGCACTTGTCATGCTGCACACAGGAAAAACCCAATATTCTAAGCGACAAATTCATAGTCTGTGTTTTAACTGTACAAATGTAGAGCCAGGTAATCTTATCTTGTATACCCACCACGTTCATATTTGTTTTCCCGTAGAAGGCCGCTGCAAAGACTGCTACAACAAAAACGTTGATAAGAAAGGAGACGAAAAGAGCGATAGATGACTCGATGAAGAAGTACTTGTTGGCCTCTTTTACTTCCTTCTTATTTTTGCGATCGACTTCCCGAGACTGGTACAAGACAGACCAAATAATATCCAAAATAAATTTCATATTTCAGTCAATTGTACTGTCTAGAGAGAGAGTGAGTTATTGCTTCAGTCTTTAGGCTTAAATCTGCATGTGACAATAAATGTTTCTAACCTTGACCAGCGCTGAATGCAGATAGATGTTATGAGGCATGATCACAGCGCCTACGACTCCCACGGCCTGCTCCAGCTGCACAGGTCCACAGCCAGCACAGTAAGGTACAAACATCCCCTTCAGCAGCTCCCCTTGGTCTGGCTTTACCAGCACGTACTACAGAAAGTAGAAAGAAACAGGTCAGGGCTTCATCAACATCTTTGTTAAAACTGTAAACTCTTATTGTAGTAGAAGTGTAGAGAAGCTTTACCTCATACCCAAAGCTAATAGCCATTACAGTGATGAGAAATCCAAAGAAAGCTTCAAGTTTCCTCAGGCCTATAAATAAATATTAAGTACTGAATCATTGGAACGCGCAGTTTTCAACCAGTGATCAACTCTGCATCTTCAAAAGAAAATCACATACCATATTTGTCTAGAAACAGGAACACAAATGTGTCTGTAATGGTGATGAGGACTCCTGCCCACAGCGGGATTCTGGTAGATAACAGGAAGAGAAACATGTTTTAACGTTACAGATGTACTGCTGCTGCATTTGTAATCTTTTTAATGGACCAGCAGTAGAGATGTTACCTGCCCACAGAGAGAAGGTTGAAAGCTATTGCACAACCAATGACCTCCTGCATGTCTGAACCTATAATTGCCAGTTCAACCATCAGCCATAGGATAATCCTTGGAACCTGAATCAGAGATCAACAATAGCTTTTTTATCTCTTACCTCAGAGCAACTGGAGTTTACAAAGACTGTTCAATAATATCTGATAAGAGGAAAAAAGCTAATGTACAACGAGAATGAGGAAATTATAAGAAAGCAAAGATGCTCACAGTGGGATACTGCCGGTTGCAGACTTCAGCCAGGTGCATCCCTGTGACAACACCAAGACGTGCAGCCAGCCTTTGCAGCAGGAGCCCTATTATCGTGGATATGAGCAGCACCCATAGGAGCTAAAGAAGAAACACAAAATTATTGTTACTTCAATTACATAAACATCCTCTATGGCAGAAATGAAATCAATAGCAGTCCATGTTGATAATTTTATTACATGGAATATTACTTCAAAAATAAATTATTTTTAAAAAGATTAGTAAACTGTTAAAGAAAAGAACAACAACAATTTAGCCAAACTCAATATTATGTATATGTTCACTATGAAGTATATGTTCTGCTGAACATAAATCACCAGGACAGCAGCACAGACATTTTTTGACTTTATGGTCTAGATCTATATCTATCACCTTAAAGCCAGCTTTAGCTCCAGACTGCAGGTCAGACTCGATGTTTCCTGGATCCAAGTATGCAATGCTCATCAAAAACCCTGGTCCAGTGAAGGCCCAGAGTTTACGGAAACTGAATGCCTGCACAGACAGACAACCAAACTTTCTTTTTTACTTTTGTGTGTGTGTGTGTGTGTGTGTGTATATATATATATAGTCTCATAAAATCTCAGTTACTCCATTTTTTAATAAATACTTCTTTATTAAATTATTACATTATTATTAAATTACCAAGCAGCCATTGTCAGTACCTGACTGTCACTCTGGGGAATGTGCACCTTCTCCTCAAAGTATGTGGAGAAAGGATTGTCTTCGACCCCTGTTGAAGCAGGAGGAGAGATAGAGCTGTACTGGTTTGTGTGGACTCCATTCTCCCGAGGAGAGTCCTCTAATGAAATCAGAGAAGACAAAAGCAAACATTGACTTTAATTAGTATTTAAACATTTTAAATTCTGTTGTATTTATAATGTATTTACAACTTGATAAACAAACCTAAATAAATATAATTAAAAATACATGTTTTGCTTCATAGAGCTCCTTGACATTATGGAAAAAAACATTTGTTGGTCATCTGTTTTGTTGCCTTTTGCACACGACAGCAGAGTACAAAATGGAAAACACAGTAATGTTTACTGAATACTTTAATTATTTTATTTTACTATAGGGAAATACTTCAGTTAGTGACCATATGACTTGTTTTCTATCTAGAGATCTAGTAGTAGTTTTGTTAAGGAAACAACATGAATGGATTTGTGCCATTTTACTGAGTAGACAAAACCATTTACAAAACCTGGTAAACAAACAAAAGAAATCTGAGATTCAGTGCTGCTACTTGTTCGTTTAAAAAGAAATAACTACAATACCTAGAATTAGTAGCATATTGTTCAAAATGAACCCAGTGACTCCATGGATATTTTTTATGGCAACACAATAAAGCCTAAATGATTCCATTTAAAGACGGTATAAACACTAAACATCTCACTCTTCCAAGACCTACAATTATTTTTCTAACATACATATAATTAACTATATAAAAAGTTTCGCTCTGAATGTTATGTACTACTCACTGAGCTTAGACCCTTCATTCTGTTCTCTCTTCATCTCCAACTCACTGCAGGTCGCAAAGTCCACAGTGTCCCTGCATTTATATGGCTAAGCCTTTATCGTGACTTTATTTGTGATTAAATGTCACAACAACCTTCTGACATCACATTTCTAAAAGTGACCCGCGAGGGGGGAGAAGTGCAGACAGCACATGTGCCAAACGTCTGCACGACAGCAAGATCGGATATTAAGAAGAATGACTCGACATTTATCCTTAAATAAATCACACTGCATCGCACAGGCAGTAATAAGGGATCCTTGCCGCATGTCAGCCACATATTCCAGGACTAAAGAAAATGGATCTTACTTTTAATAAAAGTTAAATGCACCAATGTAAATGATTGTTTTAAGAACGTGTGTTAACATTCACACCGACACAGAGTATGTATTGATACCTTAACCAAAGAATGAGTGTTTAATGTTGGGGAACATGGTGGGTGAGTGTGTAATGTGATAATCATGTGTCTCTTATCTTAAACAGTTACCTTCCAGGAGGTCTCCGTCATGCTCAGCCTTCATCAGGGCAGGCTGAGGGATCCCTGGGAACTTAAGGGATGAATATCAGCCTCCCTGGAATAACACAGCATGAAAGACTTGGCTGTTGAGTGTAAAACAATAATTATCATAATGCATAACTGACGCTGCAGCAGCTGAAACTATGAAACTGTTTTTGTGTTTTGTTGAACTAGAAAAAAAACTGCCTTCACCTTTCTCACACAGAAATGAGTAACATCAACATGAGACATGACTGTGCAACATTTTGTTCTGCTTTAAGCCTTTATTAACGAGGAAAAACATTAAAATGTATAAGTGATAGTAATGACTAAGCAACTGAAAGCTTTAAATAGGAAGCCTTGAGCCTTGACCACTTCCACCACATGCATCCATCCTCTAATACCCTACAACAAATTTACTAACTAATACCTAACAAAACCCAATCCAGCAAAACAAGGGTATTTTATAACACCATGTTCTCTCACATGGAGTGTAGCCCCTCTGAAATCATAAGATTCTGGGGTCACATGATGTAGGACAAGGGAGCTTTCTCAACAGAGAAAGTTTCTATGCGAGTGCTACTTCCTCTGGCTCAACTTGTGCTCGGAGTAATTTGCTTGGTCAGGTTTGTTGGCACTTTCCTCAGTGGCAACAATTAATTTAAGCAAATCTGATTGTATTATATTTACAAGGATACTATTTTACCAGGAACTAAGTACTACAGCCACAAATATAACATAAAAATGCCAAAATGATTGAACCTTTCCACATCACATGAGTTCACTTTGAAGAAAAGATAAGACATCATTAGGTAGTTTGTTCTTCTGTCCTGGAGACTGCCGTCGTTAAAACAAATGTATGCAACTCTCTTTGCTTACTTTTTAAATTACCGGATCTGGCCTCTGACCTTGCAGTTACTCATTACTTGGCTGTAGGCTGCTTCAATCTCTAAAATCACTGACATGTTTATCACGTGCCCTCTCATGTGGCCACAGCCGGCAGTGACTCAGTTACTACTAAACCATCTAATGTGTACAGTTACTATCCTAAACTTGTACAGAGTTCAGTAGAGCTTTATAACATTTACTTTTTGGTTGGCACACATGACGTTGGAGCTGTATAGAAATGTATGAATTAATCACATACTAAAAACTCAAAAAGCTCAGTCAAGCCTAAACAAATCTTGCAAATATCCCAACAACTGATTGACTGTCTCATGCCTGGTAAACATACCCTTCCTCTAATAACAGTTTATTGAAATCGAGCTACTAACTTGTTCACATTAAAACGAGGGTTCCTCTCCCCATTTGAGTCTAAAGAATAGCAGGTTTAATTCCTCCCAGTATGGCCCACTAACTAGTTGATAGAGATAACACCTGATGTGATCTCACTTTGGTGTTGGTGATTATTTGTCATGCCCCTCACATGTCTGCATGACGAAGATCTGTCTTCCTAACAAAACAACACAGTTTATAAAGACTAAAAAGGAGATTTAGATATGCAGGTAATTACTGTTTATAGTTGATTTTTTCTTTTAACCCTTGTGTTGTGGACATGCATTTCTGTTTCACACATAAATCACTCACAGTCATCAGTGAAGTGTGATCTTTTGATCAACCAACAGTAGTTGTACTTTGTACAAATATATATACTTTGTATCTGTAATCCTAAACTACCCGTGTCATTTTCAATAGTGCCCATATGACATTTGGACAGGAAACATTCAATTATGTCAAATTTATGATTCATTTTGAATTTACTAAATGTTGTAATCCTGTAATTGTGCAGCTAAATTAAGGAGTTGTTGTACAATAAGTTATTGCAAGACTATAAAGTAACAACATTACTTAATCAGCCATTTAACTTCCCCAAATGTTTGCATTTCAATGAAAACCATACAGGCCATCTGCACATAACGAATTTTACTTTATCATTACAGTGCATCTTTGACAACTCCCTAACTGTCAACTGATCTGTAATGTTAGTCCTGGTTAGTTATGGCCCTTTTAAGCTTCTATGCTCTTGCAAAAAAAGCACAAAACAGTAATCCCAAATAAAAATATAAAAGAAACCATTCTCTAAATGTTATGGATTGCCAGTCCATCGCAGGGCCCACAACAAACAAAAATCATTGAATTAGTAATGAAACAAAAATTCTAACAGAGCAGGCAGAGTGTGTTGTACTACTTTCTTGAGGACTACACAAGTGCAGCAGTACCAGGTTGTGTTCAGCAAAGCAGAGAATCAGCAGCACAAAAGTGAAACAAGTTTTATCTTTTTTCTGTGGTTATAAATGCCAAATGACTAAATGTAAATGCAGAGGCAAAAACTGGTCCATCAAGTACAACATCACACTTGAATCAAGAATATAAATCTTAGTTCACATTTATTACTGAGCTGTCCGAGTTTTCCCAGAAGGGCAACATATGAAACACAACACAACTATTTTTTCTCTCCTCCTGTTTTTTTGTTTACAACTTATTCCATGCTCAGTGCTACAGATGGCAGTATGGCAATATGTTGATTATTTCATTAGTTAATCTGTGCATTGTTTGATGCTTTTAATGTACTTATCTGATCAACAACTATACAAAAATTCATGTTTTTTAATTCAGTGTCATATATTTGAAAGACAAACAACAAACCTTTCACATAAGAGGAACAATAAAGAAAACAGTTAATTGACTACTAAAATTGTTGCTGATGATCTAATATGTCTATATAATAGCTAACACTCAAGTATGGGTGTACAAGTAGTCTTACAAGTATAGGTAGAGTTTTGACTATAGGCTACTTTTACTTTCAAGTATGTAATGTCAGAAATTATCTCTCTAATTCTGGTCATTATGCTAAACTCTAAATTATCTAGATGTATTAAATTACAATACAAAAATACTGTGACCCTGGCTGAAAAACTGTAAAGAAATAGTTAAAATAGTACACACAGTAAAAGGGATCAGACCACAATTGAAATCAGTAAACATTTGACCCCTGGTCCTAGTAATTATAGTACCTACACAGTGATGTGGCTGCAGGTGAATCAACCAGCTAAAGAAGAAACTAAGTCTCTATCTAAGTATCTATGAACCAGAAAAGCCTTGACCATTACCTTTAACAAATCCGATCAAATAAAACCTAATGCGCAAACGCCAGTACTGTCAATGTCCTGTTACAACAAGCTAACAAGTTTCCGTGATCTGTCAACAGCCTGGTTGGTAGTGCTAAAGTAACTCGTAATAAATCAACACCCTTACCTGGTTGTGCGTTATAGGACAGATACAAAGTGTGCTCCGATGATCTAAGCAGTTTGTAAACGGACGCAATGTGTGTTAATACGAAATAGGTTAAGCAGCACGTTACCCAGCTAAAGTCATACCATTGAGCTGTCAGTTCAAGTCCAGTGCGCATGTGCGACATCCCCAAACGTTAAAACAAACTTTATTTAATACAAAAGTAAAAACTATTTTCAATGCCACGCATACATACAATTATGGGAAATAATGTGTTATGCAATAAGTTATGCATTATTAATTACAAATGCAATTATTAAAAAAAACAAAGACAATAGCCCAAGGCGGATTGTTATTTATGTATTATTAATTGTATTAAGTGTCTCAATAAAGTTGGATTCGCATGCCCTTATTCAATAAATATTGTATTTCAATCAAAACAATGTAAGTCCATGCTAACATTAAAAATATTCATCAAGAATAATATTAATATAGCTGGGCACCTCTAAATCACGTTTTTTTGGTTTTCATCGCGATATTCTGACAACTTGTACCTCTCCTCACATATCACTGCAGCTAACTAAGCTAAAGCTAGGCTAACTAGCTACTACTGCTGCTGCTACACAGTGACATGTAGTATTAATGAATTTTACGCTCAGTCTCAGTGAAGGAGCTTCAAGAGTGGCTGGGACATGGAGTTAAGGAATATCAAGGACCAGGTATGCTAATGAGTAATGCTTTGGCTCACTATATAACAGTACTTCCATCAACACTACAAACAGCTGGCTGTTAGTCATGTTAGCAACACGTCGAACAAAGTTTGCTAACGTTATACAGCTAGCTAGGTAATGTCGTAGATTTTTTAACACGGAAACATAAATTAAAGTTTCATTTTGCGCTATTCGCTCGGTTGCTTCCCTTGGAATTTAGTGTTTTTTTCATTTTTTTTTAATAGTTATGGGTCACTAGCATCCCTGGTAAATACAGTCATCATTTTCAGCATTACAAAATATCCACAATCCTTAAAGTCCACTTTGTCCCAAAACGTAACAAAAAGTAACAATAAGTGTAACTACGACTCAGTAGGATAAAAATGCTTTACTTGATTTAGATTAGCTAATGAACTGCGTTTCAAAATATTTTGCTCAATTAAATGTAATTGTTGATGCCCAGAGAAGAGACTGTTACGTCCCAATTTAAAATGAACTTATTATTTGTTTTGCATGTCAAATCAATCTCTTTTAGTCTCCATTGGTCCAGGCTATATTCAGCCGAAATGCAGAAGAAGTGACATTTTTGTTGAGCCATAATGAAGATGTCAATTCACTGGTAATATCTCGGCTATAATATTGTTTTTTATTCATTTGATTGTAGTTGGGTTTATTAATTTTTAATACACATGCTTGTCCTCTCAGGACCAAGAACAAAGCACACCACTTCATGCTGCTGCTTATTTGGGTGATGTCCACATTATGGATCTACTTATTAATTCAGGTAACCTTCCATGGAAATGGAAATAATACAAAAAACATAGAAGAAGAAGCACACTTTAGCAGTAACGCCTACGATTGCATTTGATCTCTGTTACAGGTGCAAACATCAACACTAAGGACCAGGGTTTACTGACTCCTTTACATCGAGCAGCTGCTTCACGGAATGAAGTATGTTCTTATTTTAAACACACAAAAGGAGATTTTTAAAAATGTAACAATATCGTAAGACCTAACCACCATATCTATCTATTTATCTTATGGTTTTCTATAAGAGGGCTGTGGAACTGCTACTAAAGCACAGGGCAGAGGTCGATGCACGGGACGAATTCTGGCACACACCTTTACACATGGCAGCTGCAAATTGGGCAACAGGCTGCGCTGAAGCTCTTGTACCTCACGTCTGCAGCCTGGATGTTACTGACAGGTCAGGAAGGACACCGCTACATCATGCATCACACAGTGGTCATGGAAAGGTAAACTGTAAACTCTCATCATCCTTCCTGATTTTTAATCACTCATTACATTATGGCCTTTGCTCAACTTTTTGCCAAGGTATTTATTGTTGTAGAATGAGATTAGTTGATAGACACACTAGTTGACACATGTATAATGTTTGTGCAGTTAGTGAACTTGCTTTTGAGCAAAGGTGCCAGCGTAAGTGCCAAAGACAAGAAGGAAAGGCAGGCAATCCACTGGGCTGCATATCTTGGTACGTAGTGTCACTCCCCAAACAGACACAACTATATTGTCAGATAAAGTTATTTTGCATTTTATTTACTATATAATTTTTTTTTACTTGAGTGGATACCACATTTGAGACAAGTAAATAAAATCCATGGTTTCAGGACAAATTTATAAAAATTATTAATACATCTTCTCTTTCTAAATTAATAATAGAGAATAGTCCAAATAAGATGGATATTATAATAAATCTACCAGGTTGCAGGCTACATGCTAATGAGTGAATTGTGATACA
This sequence comes from Microctenopoma stevenorrisi, assembly GCA_032270685.1. NCBI lineage: Eukaryota > Metazoa > Chordata > Actinopteri > Anabantiformes > Anabantidae > Microctenopoma > Microctenopoma stevenorrisi. The sequence goes on from JAUMTR010000022.1 coordinate 8,995,754, forward strand.
GACATTGTGGATGCTTGTAGTAAATGTTGAGCTCTTCTTTCAGGACATCTGGAGGTTGTGAAACTTCTTGTGTCTCGCAGTGCAGATGTGATGTGCAAGGACAAATGTGGTTACACTCCGCTCCATGCTGCTGCTGCCAATGGACAGTTTGATGTGGTCAAATATCTGTTGAGATTGGGAATGGAGGTAATGTTTACTTTAGTGATTTACGATAAATAGAGGAAATTGTTACAGGGAGCTTGTGAAGCATTTTTTTGGAATTTGTCTTGCTTTAAATTCAGAGTTAAGCTGTACTACTTTTTGTTATTCAGTTATTTAAAGTCATTGGCTGTCACACAAGGCTTTAATGCTGTCAATACCTTAAATATGTTTAATTTTACATTCATCAATCATTTTCCTCATCTGCTTCTCAGGCTGATGAACCCAACATTTTTGGAAACACAGCACTCCACATGGCCTGCCATATGGGTCAGGACACTGTGGCCACTGAGCTGGTGAACATCGGTGCCAACATCAATCAGCCCAACTTTCATGGCAACACCCCACTGCATCTGGCTGCTGCCTCCTCCAGCGGGGTGCTCTGTCTCGAGCTGCTTATCAACAACGGAGCTGATGTCAACATGCAGGTGAAGATCAAAAGAGAATATAATTAGTAGAACAATGGTTTTACTGGATAGGCAGAGGATTAAATGTACAATTTACAGTGATGATGATGGTTTATGTAATTTTGAATCAAACATGTTATTTAAATTTTCTTTGTTTAACAGAATAAAGAAGGGAAGAGCCCTTTGCATATGGCTGCCAAGCATGGTCGTTTCACAGGGTCCCAGATACTGATCCAAAATGGTAACAGAAATAACAGAAAATATTTACCTACCATTAAAACACTGAATCCTCACAGCACACCGACTCTCAGTACTAAGCAACATTAAGCACGTCCTCCTCCTAAACATCTTCATAATAACAAAGTATCCTTTTGCCTTTGTACACAGGTGGTGAGATTGACTGTGTTGACATTTACAGAAACACTCCTCTTCATGTTGCTGCCAGATACGGTCAAGAGCTGTTGATCAGCACTCTCCTCACAAATGGAGCAGACAAGGCCAGGTATGTGTCTCCTCTTCAAGGTGTCCTCAGTTCTGACTGACTTGACCTATAAACTGTGTGAAGCACTTGATAGTCCTTTATTGGTTGTTGTTTCACTTGGTTTTCAATTGTTTTCCTGAGACACAACTGTGAAACTACCTAATGGTAATGTTAAAGGAACTGCATTGTATTTGGATATTAGATTATGTCTTAGGCCACCTACTGTATTTTTTTCTTCAAAGATGTGACACTTTCAGGCACAGATGTACTGCTGAGTCCTGTCCTGATAAACTAGCTCTTTAGTGTTGTGCCTTGCATTTCTTTTTATTTTCTTAGCAAATACTAATATAAATAGTCTTTGTTCTCATCACTAAAGACAGGGGATTTATGGGATGCTTCCACTACATTTGGCAGCACTGTATGGCTTTCCTGACTGTTGTCGAAAGTTACTGTTTAATGGTAAGAACTTTTTTGAGCCATCCATCCTCTCTATTTGCTTTATTACGTTACAGTAAATCACATAACTTAAAAGGTTTCCTGTTGTTGTTTTTGTTGTTTGTGTATCATTCAGGCCAGTTTTACAACATTGTGTCGTCTCAAATGCTGCCTCTGGGATTTGACATAAACATCTCAGACGATCAAGGGAGATCCTGTCTTCATGCAGCCGCCTCTGGAGGGTGAGTTAACCAACACATGCACAGTTATATACATTTAGAGTTTTTTTTATTAATAATTTAAATATTGTTTTTTGTTTTTTTAGTTACTCATTTACTCATTATGTTGAGAGTTGACACAAACTTTATTTAATATTGTATGAAAACACCAGCAGTAATTAGCACACTCTAAACTTCTCTTTTAATTTCTTTAAAGGTTTAAATATTTTATTTGCTTTAAGTGTCAGCAGAATATAGTACAGGTACAAAAAAGATTAGTGTGATGTCAGCTGATATGTGGTCTGTTTTTAAACTATATGTCATTCTCATTATTTTCTCTTCTCTGGCAGAAATGTCGACTGTCTCAATTTGCTGTTAAATAGTGGTGCTGAGCTGGATATAAAGGATCATTTAGGGAGGTAAGTACTATTGAATCACTGTAGCTAAGAATGTTAACATTAGTGATGCTAATGTTACAACCGTCCCCTGTTGCACCTCGTAGATCTCCTTTGCACTATGCTGCAGCCAATGGGAGAAGACAGTGCACAATGTCCCTGGTAAGAGCCAGAGCTGAGGTAAATGAGCTGGATCTGATAGGCTGCAGCCCCCTGCACTATGCCGCTGCTTCACACACCTTCTGTGGGTGAGAGAACACACTCATTTGAATGTTTATTCAGATATGACAAAGATTGAGAAAATCATTCAATCTTTCTTTTCACAGGGGAGACACAAACTCTCAGTCTGACTACAATGTGGAGAAGGAACAAGAGGCTTCTCTGTAGGTCACATATTGTCATGTTACACATATTGTTAATTATTATGTAAAGAAACCTCTATCTAGAAATCATAATGCAAGATTATAGTTGATTTTTAGTGTAAAGTCAGCTCAACTCAGTTTACATCCCATTTAGTGTTGCTGTTGAAAAGCGATCTACAACATAAATGGTAGATCTGTGCTGCTGTCAGCTGAAAAACTGTGTGTGTGTGTGTGTGTGTGTATATGTATATATATATATATATATATATACATATACATCTACAACAGCATAAGCCACGTTGGAGTGTTCTGATGTTTCTCATTACTTTGGAAGTTCAGAATTCTTAAATTCGAAGGTACCTTTTATGTTATGTATTATTAAAAAAAAACATAATATTGCAAAAAACCACTGTATGTTCTAATTTACTAAGAAAACCTACGCAGGTTTCCTAATGTTGCCTGGACGATGTGTCTTCAGGTGTTTAGACTTCTTACTGGACAATGGGGCGAACCCCACTCTGAAGAACAGCAAGGGTTACAGCGCAGTACACTATGCTGCAGCGTGTGGGAACAAGCAGCACCTTGAACTGGTCAGTGCCATCTTTGACTGACTTAAAATATTGTCAGTTGATTGCACACTAACCCCTTTTTTTGTTCTACCTCTCTTGCAGCTCTTGGAGATTTCCTTTAACTGTCTAGAAGAGGTTGAAAGTAATATTCCAGTCAGCCCTTTGCACTTAGCTGTGAGTAGTCCAAACATCATCATGAATAAAGCCCACGTGTACCAGCCTTTTACACTACTGCTTATTTTGTTGTTGTAGGCCTTTTACGGTCACTGTGATGCCCTGAGTTTGCTGTGTGAGACATTAGTGAGTCTGGACGTGCGGGACATTGAAGGCCGAACTGCCCTCCACCTGGCTGCTCAAAGAGGTTTTGTGTCGTGTGTGGAGGTGTTGCTCAAACATCAAGCCTCATACACACTGAAGGAGCACAAACACAAGTGGACAGCTCTCCATGTTGCAGGTCTGTGTGTCTTGTATTATATTTTTTAGCTTCCTGTTGATCGATTTTGACGATCAGAAGATAGTTTGAAAATTTTAAATATGTGTATTGTTTTCTGTACAAACAATAATCATCAATTTGTATTCATTATTATTGTAAAGTTAATATTAGTATTATCTTTTTAATCTTTCTATATGAGCAGCTGCTGAGGGCCAAATGGACTGTCTCCTATTACTGGTCAACATGGAGCAAAGTGCTGATATCACGGACAGTCCAGGTACACAGGGACAGTAAGTCATTCATTATTTATCAAACATGCTTTGCTTTTTGTATAGAGCTTCCTAGGATAGCACATTTAATTATCTTTTTCACTTGAGGCATATGACATGAGATAATTACTTTAGCATTTGGCAGCAATTAAATGTCATCACAGTTTAGATTTTCAGTGGACCATCTACATTGGGGAATTGGAACAGTGAGAAGGCACACTTTGTTTGTAAAGGAGTCCATAGACTCTCCTTTTTTAACCAGATAATCAGGCTTTATGACTCAACTACCTGAAGCACACAGCAGAGCATTTGACAGAGGAACTGTGGAGCTGTATGAAGCAGAGTGAATCAATTTCAAGTCTCTACACTTTTTAATTAAATAGAGTCAAATTGATATGCTATGATTGAAGAATGATGCCCACTAACCCTTACTGCACTGAATTAAGTGTCTGTGTTTGTTGTTGCATGCAGGACTGCTCTCATGCTGGCAGCTCTGGGAGGACACACTGACTGTGTTCACATCCTGCTGGAGAAAGGAGCGAAGGCTGATGCTGCAGACAAAAAGGGCTTCAGTGCGTTACACAGAGCTGTAAGTGTGTGTGCCGTACCTGGGGAAGTGAATGTCCTGTCACATCACCCACCACGTCTAATGTCTCCACTTTGTCTAGGCCATGTTAGGCAGTGAGGACTGTGTATCTGCTCTGATGGAGCATGGGGCCTCAGCTCTGTGTAGAGACTCTCAGGGACGAACCCCACTGCATCTCGCTGCCTCCTGTGGACATGTGGAGCTCCTCCATAGTTTGCTAAAGGTTGCTTTGAAAGCTGACCCTCTTGATTCCTTGTTGGACCACAGAGGTTACACGCCCGCACACTGGGCTTCCTACCACGGTGAGATATTATAAAGTCATAGATTATTAAATATGCACAAGAATAAATAAATACATTTTCGACAGAAGTTAAGATTTTAAGTTTTACTCTATTTGTTTCATGTAGGGCATGAAGGATGTTTACAAATTTTACTTGAAAGCAATGTTTTCAGCAACCAGGAAGGAAATCTGTTTACCCCACTCCACTGTGCTCTGTAAGTCCCATAATCTATTTCATTAGAAATAATAATAATAGTGCATTTAGTGCATTTTTTAACTCTAATTCTTCCTCTGCAGAGTCAATGGACATGATGTTTCTGCTGAACTTCTCGTGAAGACTGTTGGCCATCAAATTGTAATTGTTAGTGATGCCAAAGGAAGGTGGGTTCATCTTAGCTAAGCGCTAATTTATAGATGTTGTTAATTAAAAACCTACAGGTCTATATCGTAGACCTAGTAGTAAAAAGCAGGTATTTCATGAAATTATAGTCAATAAATAAAGCTGTATTTATTGGTATGTTTATGCAGTGTTTTTTCTGTGTGTGCTGTGCAGGACTCCACTGCATGCAGCTGCTTATTCAGGAAATGTTGCTGGGCTCCAGCTGGTCCTGGCCCAAGGAGCAGAGGTCAATGCTGTCGACTACAGTGGATGTTCTGCCCTAATGGTTGCTGCAGACTGTGGACAGACCACAGCTGTTGGTGTGTGATTTGTTAGATGTGCAAGTTCTTCTTATCTTTACCTGGTGAAACCTTCAAATACATCAAGACAATTTGTTTCTGTGAGGGTTGCTCACGGTTGTGTTCTTGTCAAGTCTACAGTGGTTGTGTTCATCTCAGTCCTCACCAGTGGTTACGTTTAACGCACCCCAACTTTTATCCCTGTTGCACAAAATGACCAGTTAAAAGTTTAAAACATACGGTCAGTTTCATGTTGTGAAAGACATCTTTTTTTTTCATTTCAGAGTTTCTGCTGCATAAAGGGAAACCAGACCTGACCCTTGTGGATGTCAATAATAACACAGCCCTTCACTTAGCCTGCAACAAGGTCACAAACACGTACACATGCATGTATTGTATGTATGCAGTTTTGCATAATTTCAGAACACCATTACACACTATAATATTTGAAACCGCCTGCTTCCAGAATCACTGTTAAAAATATCACACTTGTTTTCAAAATTAACATAATTTTGAAAGGCCGCACTGTAAAACAATTACATGACTGTACAATACTGGTTAAGCACATGTCGCTAATTTTAGTTTATTTTGTTCTGCAGGGTCATGAGATGTGTGCGCTGTTGATTCTCGGAGAGATCAGTGACTCGGCTCTCATAAATGCAACAAACAGCGCTCTGCAAATGTGAGTTGCCTTCAAACCGAGGCCACTACCTTGTCTATAAAGTCTTAATTCATGGTTGACTTAATGTGGCTTTTTTTGACATGAAATATTAAAAAGACTTCATGTCAAAGTAAAGCAGTAAATGCAATGTAACAAAATTATTAATAAAAAATATAGAACTCAAATGAAGTGATTGCAGAAGTATTCAGTGTTTTTCTATACACTTATTTAAAACTGTGTAGGTAGAGTCTGATTTAAGATAACAACTAATGAAAAGTTGTGTTTAAACTAAAGTCTAGATCAGAGATAATGATTACAAATATCAACTTTTATAATACTTATAATATTGTAATCAGTCAGGAAAGAGTTTGTCGAACACAGATTAACATGAAGTGCTCCATTGAACTTCATATTAAGTCAAAACAATACCAAGAAGAAAGTCATACTTTTAAAGTAGAGTCATAATTGAATTTTAAAATCTAATGGGCATGACCTCAATAGCGATTATTCATTCTAGATGCAGGTTCTCTTGCCCCCCTTAGGTTATCAGGTTATCTTAGGTTAGACACTATAAAGACCATCATATTGCAGCTCTTGCTTTAATGCTCAGGTTATCTTACTTTGTCATTTAGGCCCCTTCACATTGCAGCGAGGAAAGGCCTGGCCACTGTCGTGCAAGTGTTGCTGAGCAGAGGAGCAGCAGTGTTGGCTGTGGATGAGGAAGGTAAAAGCTAGAATAATACAGTTTCTGTGTTACAGTACCAAAGAAGCACCTTTTGACTGCTTTTCACCTTATGCAGGCCACACGCCAGCTCTAGCCTGTGCGCCTAACAAAAACGTGGCAGACTGTCTGGCCTTGATTCTCTCCACCATGAAGCCTTTCCCCCCAAAAGAAGCCAGTGGGGACTCCCACTTTAACCACATCCTGAAGAACTGTGGCCTCACAAACACCTGTGCAACCAATGGAAACCTGTGTCACGCATAAGTTAAGAACCACAAAGGCATTATTGGCTGCAAGGGTGTATGAAGGATTGAAAGTGAATCGCAGTGTAGCCCTAAACCTCCACACATAGCTACGCACAGACAGATCACCATCAACATGTGTGGTGATACTTATCTTATGTGTCGTGACATGCAGCAGCATTTACACTATGTGCTAAAATAGTAGTCTTACTTTACTAACAAAACCAGACCTCTTAGGTTACCTTCAGTCACATGATGTACTAACCAGTAGGACTTTAAATTTAAAAGGTTTTAATATAAGCACACTAAACAGTACTCTTCACTTGAAACCTGCCCACTGTCAGTATTTGGCAAATTTCTACCCTCTTTTATCAGCGCCTGAAATTTGTTTTTGTCCTCAACTGATACAAGTGCAAGAGTACTTGAATGATTGTGTTTTATTGTGTGTGTGTGTGTGAGTGTGCGCGGAACATTGCTTCCAAAAATACTTGTTTTAAAATATCTAACAGGTGCTGTAAACCTTATATGCAATTAATTAGACAGTATTTTTGTATTCTGTCCAGAGTGTAGAAGACACTACACTGGTATAACTTCATATAATTCTAACATTATCATGATTTACATATGTTTAGTAAAATTATAGTTTCAATTTAGATATACAATAGCTTACTGAGTGTATATATAATGTAGTTGTTAAAATGAGGTCAACCTTTTACTTGCATTATCCTAAAAATCCCACATTATGGAGACATAACCTCAGGTCAGAGTGTACTGTACTGTAGGTGCAATAAAAAGCTGGATGTCACATTTTATGAAGTGTGACAAAAGGTATTATACAGTTAAATAAGCCAGAGAATAAACCAAACAAATGAAATGATAAATGGAGGAAGATGTTTTTTCAGGCTTTGAGCTTTGTGTCCTTACTAAATGTGACATTTCACTGTATCACTGAAATCAGTTTTTGAAGCAAGTCTTTTTTTGTTTTCCCCTGCTGCTACACATTTTTCATCCAAAGTGACCAGAATCTGCACATTAGTGTTTCACATGTGTTAAGATAGAAGTTAAAATACATTGATTTAAAAAGATTCAAATAGCCTAACATAATACTCTTGTACTTTTACAAAAATGTCTCCTTCTTTTTTTAAAGATCTTTTTTATTTTATCAATGGAGATGGTGTATTAAATGCCTTTTTGTCATTTTTTAAGCTAATACACACGCAGCCTTTGATATATCCCCTTTTTTAATTGATTTTCTTTTCCCCCAGTGATACCCGCTGTTGTAAACTATTTGCACTCTGACATGAATGTTTACATTTCACAGCCGGGTGTCCTTCATACATTTATACCAATGTTTAATTAAAAATTTAATTGACATGTTTACTTCCATCTGATAATACAAATCAATCCTGTACAGTGTTGCAGTGAAATATTTTAAGCAATGTTTGCCTTCCTGAATTGTTCTGTTTCAGTTTTCCTTGTGAAGTGTGACTACCATACATATCACTGAGATTTTGAAGTGCAACAACTTTGTTGTGAATGACACTAATGGGAGAGGAAATAAACAAATTGCAGCCATTTTAGGGTTTTTTTAGTTTGTTTTTTGTTTCCATTTACAGTTTAAGGTTGAGAATCACCAAAGCCATATTTGGCCAACATGTTCCCCTCTGTGTTTTAGTCTGTTCGTAGCGGGGACTAGTTACTGTTGTTCGGCATAACATTACACTATTGTAGCTACCTATATAGCTAGTTCATCATTGTGAGATGATTTTAACTGCCTCATTCGGATTAAATCTTAAAAAAGGTTTGAGATTGCGTTAGGATAATTCTCAATTGTTAAATAAATGCACTGGAGATCAGCATCTGCGTCCAAAGGTGCAAAGAAGCACACAAGCTTACAGTCTCAAGGTCTGTCAGTGTCAGCTCGCTGGCACTTTGGGCACACTCATATTTATAGTCAAAAGTGAGATAAGCAATTTGAATACAGAGTGCTTCATCTACTCCTTCTATGCACCAGCATGATAGACTGGTTACTGTAACTCATAGAAAGAGAGTCAAAGGTTAACAAGTCTACAAGCAACAGTTGTACCTCTGTGATAGGAGGATACAAGACACGAATAGGTACAATTATGTATATGGTTAAAAGGTAAACGTGTCAGTTAGAGGAGGTTAACATAAGTTTCACCACATTCCTCTAGAAATGAACGTATTTTCTCCACAACTCTAGCAATTTCTCTCATTCTATAGTAATTTCTCTAACAGTTTGACATCAATCTAACATGATAGAAGAGAAAAGGATTGTCTTAGATGTTTGACTGAATTCAACATGAAACCAGACAAGCGAAGAAGGTTTCCATCATGACTGTTCATTCAGTTAGTTTCCCATCAGGATCACCAACAATTGGATGAGAAAATTATCTTCTTCTCTCTTATCTGTAGCAGTCAATTTGTGTGGCAATATTACTGATATTATTTTGGATGTTAATAAGAAATATTTTAACTAGTCAGTTTTAGAGTTACTGGTATACATACTGTATATGTTTAATGAAATTTTGAACAGGATAACTGTCATTTGAAATGTTAAATGAGGTTAAGCTCAGTGGCTGCAAATGTCCACCTACAGCAGCTTCTTTCTTCAAACACTAAGTACTAAGTAGTAAGGAGGTAAGAACAATTAATAATCAGATTTTAAATATCACATTTATTAGAATATGTAAATATAGGGAAGAGGGGTAGTACACAAGATGCATCTATAGTTTGCACAAAACAGTAACTATATGTTTCTTAACTAAGTCACTTTCTACATAAAGACACACAAAGTAAGAACAGACCTTTCTGTTATGGTAAACTTTGTTCCTACAAAATGAAAGATTACGTCTCAAAACTAAATGTTTTTTCTTATGTGGATTTCAGTTGAAACAGGAAGTACTAGAGACAGAAGATCAACTATTGAAATACAAGCTTTAATTTGGGTTCGTTTGTACATCAGAGGAGTCTGAACAGTCCTGAACAGCGGCCTGGTAGCTCAAAGGGTTAAGTGTCAGACTGGGATGCAGAAACTCGCAGAAGAGGCTCTTGTGGATTACTATGTACTATATATAAGTAGAAAGTTTGGTGGTTTTGGAGGGGACAGCTTTAGAATTTTGACATAATAATGATGGGACAAAAATTCTGACCGTTCACTGACGATGCAGATGATGTGGATTAATAACAGTATGACAACAGGATAATTTTAATTCAACTTTATTTATATAGCGCCAATTCACAACATAAGTCATCTCAAGGCACTTTACGGTGTAAGGTTTAAGACCTTACACATTATATAAAGATATACAGAAAAACCCAACAGTCCAACCTAAGATAAGTGTCGCAGTACATATTGTTGGTTCCACTAAATAAAAAACACACACACAAAAAACTAAACAGAAAATTGATTTAACTGAAAGATAAATGTTTGTGTATAGTTTGAGCTGCACACTCTGCCTTATATAATAAGAATAAGCTAAAAGTGGAAATTTTATAAGATATATTATAAGACATATAAGATATTTATAAGACACAATGACAAGGGTAAAACAATGTTCCCACTAGACTAAACGATAAAACCCAAACTTGCAACATTCATTTAGACATTTAAATGAATCAATAAAGACATGATTGTTAGAAAATTGAAAGTTCTCTATACTTAAATAGATTCACTAGAGATCATCATCTGAATCTAAAGGTGTTCATTTATTCTTGCTGGCATAGGAGCACACAAGCTTACAGCATTGAGGTCTGTCAGTGTCTGCTCACAGGCAGCTTGGACACACACACAGTGTGAGTTGCACAATGTCCCTCTTTGTCCCAATACAGGTTTTTCAGCTTCAATTGAGTCTGTTTGTCTTTTAAAAAGTTTCTTTCATATTGTAGGTCTGGACCCTGCGTGTACTTATGGTACATGGTACAATGTAAATTGTCAGATTTCATGAATATGGCCTGTGGAGTCACACTGTCTCTGGGTTTTTAGAGCAGAGGTAGTGTAACTGCACTGGGCCCTGTAGTCACAAGGTCCAAACTGTACAAATATGATGGGGATCTATACTCGTGCTAAATCGTAGTTTTTGTGTTTTTCATTCATACCACTGTGAGGCCAATGGTCACAGTGGTACGGGGCATCATCTGGATGTATAACGGTTCAATAGAGGCTCCTGCTTCACATAAAAACACATTTAAAGTGATTTCTGGTCTTATTTCATACTGCAGCATTAATTCAACTCCTTCTATGTTTAGTACTTCATCTACTCTTTCACTCACACTGTTGTGTGTCAGTAGCAGTTACTCATGCATCATTTCTCTCTTCACCTGGACCTAGTTTTCTTTCCCAGCAATATCTGGCCCTGTGTCCCCGCCTCCCACACACAAAGCATACCACTCCCTCACTCCGGCCCCTGCCTTTGCCCATGCCTCTTCCTCTGCATCTATCTGTGTGTCTGTCTCGCTGTTTCTCTGCATGGCGGGCGTAGTGTAAAAGGTCCACAAGTCTGCAGACGCGGTGGTTTATCATACGTTTTGTTATGAAGCTTCTTATTTGGGGTAGGCAGCCCTGGAGGAATGCATTTTTAAGTTGTTGCTCGTACGGGCTATCTTTTGTTGAATCTTCTGGGATCTGCACTCCGCTGTTGTTATCGAACACTTGTTTAAGTCTGGAATGATAGTGATCAACATCTTCATCATACTTTTGGACGCATCCGTTTATCTCAATCCAATTAGCTGGGACCTGGTATCTATTCTTCAGTCTCTCTATAAGTTGATACAATCTGTAGTTCAGAACCTCGTTGGAATATTCAATTGTGCATCCGTCATCAGTGTTTGGGTTCCAATTTCCACTAATCTCACACCAATCGGCTCCCAGAAATTGTCTCACAGCTCTTTCTAGTTGGGCTCCATTTAACCTGTAACTCTCATATAGCTTTTTAACGTCTAGCTCAAATGTTCGCACATTCACTTTTGGGTGTGAGATGCCCTCAGTGACTTTCTTAACATCCTCAGTAGTCCACGGACGGCTGTCTGTATCATGTGGATTGGGCATCTGAATCATTGGAGAGTATTCTTGCACTGCATCTACTGCAGATAATGGTCTTATAACTGAACATTTTGTCTGCGGTTCTTTAAGAACATCTCTGTCTTTAAGATGCATCGAAGCAGTTTCACCCACTGTAACCTTTTTCAATACAACAGGCAGAACTTTTGGTGTCAAAACATCAGTTGCATTAGGGTACAGGTTACTCTCCCTCTCTGGATAGGCTGGAGGTATGGGCGCAGGGCCCAAAAATGGCTCCTGCATTTCTCCAGCTTGAGGGGGAGTTCGTTGCCTAGTCACAGTGTTTTCATATTCTTTATCAGTCAAGGCTATCACGTTGGACCTTTTTTCTTCTCCTTGTTTTCTCCTATTTGCCTCCCTCAGCCATTCCCTGGCCTGTGGGAAACCTTCCTCTTTGAGCTTTTTTACATTTTTGTTTGTTCCAAGTTCAATGTCTTTTATCAATTTTCTACATTGTTCTACATTTAAGTTTGCTTTAAATTTGTACTTTTCGTTCCACTTCTTCAAGTACTTTACATTATTTGGGTCTTTTTGTTGCATGAATTTCGAATCACCTGTCAGTTCTTTACTCTTTTTTGCACAAGTGTTACCCATTTTAGTACAGTTATTTTCACACACACAGGAACATAGAGCTTTCTGTTAACACTGCGCGATTACCCACTCTCTGTCACTCACTTTCTCCTCCTTGGTCCTACTTCAACTGTCAGCAAAGGTTTAGTTATCCCTGTTAGGTTCGCCACCTTTTCCCGCTGCTTCAGATTAAGGATTGCTCTAAGACCTTTTCCTCCCAACAGGTGTGTCAGCAGTTCACCAAAGCCGCAAGCCCTTAAACGACAGAGGATCAAGGTTCTTACTCGCACTTGCATTCAAGACACACATTCAAAATGTTTTTCAGTGTCAGAAAAACGGTTTAAAACTGACTTTAGACATGGGTTTGGAGCAGTCCCTAAATTATTTGATACAATCAAACAGCCTAAGCCAATCTAACCCTATCACTGCTCTTTATCACCACAAGATATAGGAATACTGGTCAAAACTCATTAACCCAGATTCCCTTACGTGGAAACTGTTAAGATTACTTGGTTTCTTAATGTATATCCTGTAATGAGACTCAACATTAAGTACAGCTTTGTCCTTCTCTCAGAAAATTCTCTCATCACAGTTTTAATTCTGTCACCTAGAAGTACTTATAGTTACCTTCCTTCTGGAATCAGATGTCCCTGTGTCTCTCTTTAGTTCTGTCACCTTCCTCTCGTCCAGCAGGTCCTGGCCACACTATTTTGTCAAACACTCCTGCAACTGAAGTCTTTAATAAAGGTGACGTCTCTTTTGCCTCACCCCTGTGCACGATTTCAGGTCCAAACCTGGACGAGGGAAAAGATATTGGATTTAGGCTCAGAAGGACCAATTGTTAGGAAAATTCTTTATACTTAAATAAAATTGTTAAGGAAAATATTCTATACTGGAGATCATCATCTGAGTCCAAAGGTGTTCATGTATTCTTCCTGGCAATGAAGCGCACAAGCTTACTGCATCGAGGTCTCTCAGTGTCTGCTCGCAGGCATCTGGGACACACACATACTTATAGACAAGACAAGATACAGAAAGTCCCATCTCCCCCCACATGCAAAAATAAAGTAACCTTGCTGCCTCTCTGAACGGTGGTCAGAGGTAAACAGTTATTATATTATGCACAGGCTACAATTCCACAGTTGAGGGGAGGACAGGAAAAGGTATATCTCTATATGATAAATGGTTAGGCCCTAAGGCAAAAACGATCTATATGATTAATAGGTTAACATAAAGTCTCTAAAAGGGGTTAACATAAGTTTACTACATTTTTCTAGTAATTTTTCCAACAAAAATCACTGGAGATGATCATCTGAGTCCAATGCTGTTTATTTATTCTTGCTGACAAGGAAGCACACAAGCTTACAGCATCGAGGTCTGTCAGTGTCTGCTCGTAGGCAGCTTGGACACACACATACTTATAGACAAGACAAGATACAGAAGGTTCCATCTCCCCCCACATGCATAAACATGGTAACCTTGCTGCCTCTCTGAATGGTGGTCAAAGGCTAACAGTTTGTTACACAGGACTATAATCTCATGGTTGAGAGGAGGGCATAGAATGACTAAATAAGGTAAACATAAGCTCACTACATTCTTCTAACACTTTCTCTAACACATGTGTAAGCTGACACCCCTGCACCCCCTGCGGGAAAGCACTTCACAGAAATCATCGCTTTACTCCATGAATATAACCTTTTTACTTCGTGACTATATATCTAATGCACTATGCATAAGACAGCTGTAAAGTGAGTACATTGTCATACCTTTTTTATATACGGTATCTTGTGGTTGTGAAGTTACATTGTTCTGCTGTGTTTTCCTAAAATTATAATGTCCTGGACACATTGGTGGTGGTTTTATGTGTTGTGTTTATGATGTGTTGCGAAGTATTTAATATTAATATTTTAATACTATACTATATACTAAATACATCTATGTACGGTGTAAACAATTCAACGTTGTGCTATACCAATACACCAAAGTAGTATGTCAAGTAAAATGTATGTAATTTATTTGAAATAATGACCTAAAACTTACAGGCCTTTTGAAGCTGAATGTACTCTTTTCTTTTTATCTGGCCCCACATAGTTACTTGTGAGTGTTGGTTGTCTTTCGACGCCCTTTGGGATGCTACAGCTTATGTACCACAAATGTAGAATAAGTGGGAAGTTGGCAGGATCTGGTTTATTGTGTAGAAAATCTGAAAAAAATCTGAAATCGTACTTTCTGTGAATTTAAACTTTGGACTGGTTTGGTTTGTTTGTCAGCTGAACAACAGGGGGACAACGCAATAAATAACCTGTCCGAACCCTTTTGTCCCCTCCCGGCTGCCGTCGCCGGTCCGGGCAGCATCAGTCAGTGGTAGCAGTCCGTTTCTGGTCCGTTCACTTCACCGTCAGTTAGCATCTCTTCAGCTAGTCACAAAGATGGCGAACGTGGTGCTGGAGTTCAAGGCTTCTGCCGGCGACTCCGAGCCACAGATTCGCCCTGTCCTGGTCGCTGGGCAGCTAAGCAACCTGCAGCAAGTCAGCTGGAACCAAATTAAGGGAAAACTGCAGCCAGCCGTTAGCAAAGAGGTAACGCTAACGTCAGTGTTAATGCTAACACAAGTGAGCGTGAGCTCACTCAGCTAGCTACAATAGTGTAACGTTAAGACGACTAGCTAACGCTAACTAGTCCCTGCATAGTTAGGTTAGTTAATTAATAATCTATAACAGTAAGAATTAACGCTAGTAAGAAAACACTATAGGTGGAATGGATTTTGTTAGTGTACAAGTAAATCACTGCAATGTAGGTAACTTAAATAACATTTTAGTGTTAAATTGGTGATTTACAATGGCAATAATGCATGCCTTTGTTAGCTCTTAATACTTCACATCGTAATTATTTCATCGGGAATTGATGGTTATTGCAGTTAAGGCCTGAATTGTCAATTAATGGCTTTGAGAGGGAAACTACACGGTGTTGTCTGACGTCTCTAAATATGCCTCACTATATGTAGTTTTTGTAGTCTTTTGCTCTTGATTTATTTATTTTTTTAACCACTGAGAGGGCAACAGGTCACAAAACTTTCCCCAGGTCTCACTTCAGCCTGTGAATCTTTTATGTGCTGTAGTTTGTCGTGCAAAGTTCCCAGAGGTCGTTGTTCAAAGGTGACAGCCAATCTGTAAAGAGAAGAGAGAGCAAGTCAAGGAAATGTTTCCAGTCAAAGCTTATCTATACTCTGACAATAAAATATTTGCATGATAAAAATTGCTGCATGGTAAGCCATTAGTCATACTGCCTGGGAACTCCAGTGACTTTAATAATCATTACAATTAATAAATACTCACTGACTAATTTGCGTCTGGTTTTAGTCTCTCAGGATGACACAAAAATGATGCCTACATAAGAAGTGAAAGACATGAATCCTGAAGCATAAAGTATTTCATAGCCGTCAAACACTACACACAGGAGCTGCTGATAGTTTTTAGTCTTTACAAAACTGTTTTGTCCACCTTAAACACTCTTTAGGATTGTAGGCAGTAAGTAGCTGGAGTTTAGCTTTTTTTCCCCTCAGTAACATCAGTTCATGTGTTTCATGATTAGTTTAGAAAATAAAATATAATTATCTCATTAGTATATGATAATTGTCAAATTGAGAATAGAAACATTAACCAAGTGACAGGATTTTTAGAAGACTTAAAAATGAGAACAACAAACAGCTGTGATGGCTCTGTGCTGAAATGTCAGTTTTGTTTCATGTTTTTCAGATTTGGCAGGCAGCTCTTAGTGCTTTGAATCCAAACCCCACTGACAGCTGTCCTTTGTACCTCAACCATGCTGCAGTGGCTGCCCTTCCTTCACGGGTCAGCAGACACAACAGCCCATCATCTGCGCACTTCGTGTCTCGTCTGATCCGTTCCTGTCTGCCTGGAGGGAACAACCGCTGCATTGTTGTTAGTACCTTAATTAGACATTTATTTGTTATTGCTTTTCACTAAATAGTTAGCCTTTTATGTGATCAAGAAGCTAACATGATTTTCTCTTTTTGTCCTCCCCAGATGGTGTGTGAACGTTCAGATGTGTTTGCGTCCTCGTGTGCAATTGCGCGGGCGTTTTCCCTTTTCTCTCGTCGCTCCACGTCATCACGTAGGGCTGAGAAAAAACATGTCACTGTAGAGTTTGTGATTGTGGGACAAGAAAATAGCTCCCTGGATGTTGCAGAAGTTAAGGTACTGCCCTGTGATTTACCTTATTTCCTTTAATTTTATTCTTAGTAATTCAGGACAATTATATCCGTTTGCCATAGCTGAAGGCTTTTCTTATTTGCAGTGCCTTTCCAATGCTGCTGATGGAGTGCGGCTGGCAGCTCGCATTGTGGACACACCATGCAACGAGATGAACACAAATAATTTCTTAGAGGTAAGTGAAACAGTTTCTCTTTTAGAAAATGTTGTTGACATAATCAAAGAAACACAATTCTAGTCTACTGACCTCTATCACATTTTTTTCTGTTTCAGGAGATCAAAGCTGTGGGATCGGAACTTGGAATCACTCCAGTGATCATACGTGGAGAAGAACTAAAGCAGAGAGGGTTTGGAGGTATGTCTCATTATCTTCTATTATGGCAGCTCAAATCATTTTTGTCTTTACCACTGTTTTGCAGTGTGGTTATGTGAACATCATTGTATTCATCCAGTGTATTATGACAAATTACAACAATCAGGTTTCACTTGTCATTTACTGCTTGGTGAGTGTTGTATGTCAATTATTTACCTGAGGAATGGAATTGGTGGTACTTAATCTGTTTTTATTTCTTCATGCTCTCAGGTATCTATGGAGTTGGAAAGGCAGCTGAACATCCTCCTGCATTAGCTGTCTTGAGTCACACACCTGATGGTGCAACCCAAACCATTGCATGGGTGGGCAAGGGCATTGTGTATGACACTGGTGGACTTAGCATCAAGGGAAAGGTATTCCTATTTTATTAGTGGAGATCTTATTATAATAAAGTTTATGTTAATTTGCCAGGAATATATCTACTGGAACTCCAGTTAAACGGTTCAAACTAGCGTATAGTTAACTTTAACTTTACTTGTTTTAGCTCTTTATTTAGGAAATAGAGGAAGAATGAAAACATTTATCTTAAAATATCCTTCAACTGATTTTGCAGTTGCAGTTGCAGATGTTGCAGTTTTGTGAAGGGAAAAAAACATTCTAATGCATGTTGTACATGGTAATTATACAGCTCTCTAAACACCAAACATCTATCTAAAGTGACCTAGTTAAAAGCAACTTAGATATAATACAGTAAAACACAATCCATAAATCATAAGTTGTCTATTTTAAAATGTCTAACAATATACCACTGTAGTGAAGGACACATGAAGTATTAAGTATCGTTTGTCTTTTTGTTCAGTTTGTGCTTTGGGTTTATAAACAAAGTAACTACAGTGACATCTGCTGGTTTGGAATGTTCTATGTTGTTTATAGAGTTCATCCTTCTGTAGCCTGAAAACACCTGATCAGAAATTGTCTTTGCAAAAGGATGGCAGCCACTTTGTTTTTTCTAGCTGTTCTACCTACTGCTACCATGAAGCAGTAGGCAGAACTACAGACCCCAGGGGGGTTAGTGGTTCACTTCCCAGTTACCCCCTATTTCCTGTCCACATGTCGAAGTGTCAGACAAAACACTGACCACCAAAACCTAACCCTAACCCTTGGCACCTCAAAGGGGCAAAGCCTTGTGGACATAGAAATTGAAAGGGGATTATTAAAGTATTCATATATTACTAATACTTCAGTAATATTATTACTAGGTACTTGGTGAAAATGTTGTCTGTCTGGGTTACATCATCATGTATTTCAGTGATTTTTCTAATTAACGTCACTAGTTTAAATCATCAGTCACATCTTTTGTTTCTATTCAATTTGATTCAAGCTCTAACACAGTGTGCTGAAACAGCGTGTTTTACTAGAGCAGCCCAGCTTTTGAGTCTAATACTGTCCTCATTGCCTGTAGAGGTGCTTACAGGAGAGATTGCATTACCTGTTTCATCGTATGTACATATATATTTTTAGACCACGATGCCAGGGATGAAGAGAGACTGTGGTGGAGCTGCTGCCATTCTGGGAGCTTTCAAAGCTACTATTAAACAGGTGAGATGACCTCTTTGATTGTCCCACAGAAACTAATTTACCATCCCCTGTTTCCCTGCAGCTCAGGTTTTTAAAAGACGCTCTTTTCAGGGATTTAAGGATAACCTCCATGCAGTGTTTTGCCTCGCGGAGAACGCAGTTGGACCAACAGCCACACGACCTGATGATATTCACACTTTGTACTCTGGAAAGTGAGGCTCTACTTTTTAATAATAATGTTAATCTTTCTTTGAGTTTAAATGGGGGAGAGGGTATCAAATTGCACATGATCTTCCTACGTGTTGCTTTGTTATACCGCCGTACATGACAGACAAAACATTTACATATCATTTGTATGGTTTATTCTAAGGACAGTGGAGATCAACAACACTGACGCAGAGGGCAGACTGGTGCTGGCTGATGGAGTGGTTTATGCTAGCAAGGACCTGTCAGCTGATATTGTTCTGGATATGGCCACACTGACTGGAGCACAGGTGGGTGACAGCCTCTTAATTGTTTGGGGTTAGGGTTATTTAACCTATCAAAGCAAGCACGTAGTGAAGAATCTTCATCCATACCAATACAAAAATGTTTAGAACTGAGAACGGCTGTCCTTCTGGAATTAATATTACTTGAATCTTGAACAAATCAGATGTTTTACATAGTCATAAATCGTGTTTGGATTTTGCCTACTAACACGTATTGTCTCTGTAGCTTAAACTCTTTTGTTTTTATATTCAGGGAATATCCACCGGAAAGTACCATGCAGCTGTAATGACTAACAATGAGCAGTGGGAGGTTGCTTGTGTGCGTGCTGGTCGTAGCAGTGGAGATCTTGCTCATCCTCTGGTTTATTGCCCCGAGCTGCACTTCAGCGAGTTCACCTCTGCTGTAGCAGACATGAAGAACTCCGTGGCAGTAAGTGACAAATTACATGATAAAAGATGTGAAAAAATGAAAGCTGTGTATTTTCTTTTAATTGCACAAGAAAAATAGTTGTACATTTGTTTTACGGATGCCTGTTTTTCAACAAATTGCAGCTTAGTTTGCACTACCTTGTCTGTTTTGATTACTGTTGTTGTTCAGATACTTTTCTTCTCCACACTTTGGCCTTACTGTCACGTTATTTGGTTAATCTTGGTCTCACCCGCCGATAAATATTTGCTCCAAAGCACTTACTGCCGGAAAAACACCTGCTGCGATACTTTTACTCGCATAAAATATGGATCGTGTGACACAACATGTACCTCAATATGGGAAAGAGCACAAAAGACCTCTTTAACACATTGAGGTACGTGTCAACATTCATCTTTTATGCTTTTTTAAAATCTTCAGCCCAAATGTCTTAGCATTGCACTATTTTGAAGGGACTATACTTAAAGAGTTTATATTGGGTGACTGCTGTATTTTATTTTATTTGCCGTTGTTTTCTTTGACAGGATCGTGAGAATGCCCAGAGCTCCTGTGCTGGCCTCTTTATTGGTTCCCACTTGGGCTTTGATTGGCCTGGTGTTTGGGTCCATGTTGATATCGCCTCGCCCGTCCACGCTGTGAGTACTGACTGCTTTGGTGTGCTAACAGATGCTGTGCAATCAGGTTTTGTCCTGAGTTATGATTATCACCAAATCAGGTGATGGTCATAGCGTTTGGACGTTTTACTAGGTGCATACATGTTTTATGGTTGTCAACATGATTGTTAAGCCCAGTACCATTGCTTTTTATTGCAACTCTTACCAAAGACTAAGGAACCTGAAAGAAGAGTCTCAGCAAAACATTTAAGGAAGTGACACCACTCATTTAAAGCCCAGCATGCCTTCTTGGTTTGACCAAACATTCAAAATGTGCACACACACAGCTAAAATGATTGAGCCTGGGGGAACAGTTCTAGGATATAGTTGCTGATAAATCACAGTTTTTGGGTCATCTCTGACGGTGAGTCTGAATCTTCTTATTGTCTGTGCAGGGAGAGCGTGCCACAGGATTTGGTGTTGCTTTGCTAATGGCCCTGTTTGGTCAGGCATCCGATGACTCCCTGCTGAATCAAGTGTCTCCTCTGGGTGCGGCCACTAATGCATTTGAAGACCAGATGGAACGCGACTGCAAAAGGCGTAGACTGGTGTAGAACAGTTTACTCCGTGACTACTCTGCTGCCACCACACAACAAAACTGTTGTTGGATAGTTAATTATTCAGTTAGTTTTAACATTTGAAACTGTGATTTCTGTGTTTGGTTAAAGTTGATTTCACTGAATAAAGTGGATCATCGTCATTATATAAGATCTGTTATGTGATTATGATAAATCACAGGCTAACCCTAACCCATCCTCCCGAATTAGCACCTGCTGCACCAGTCACCCCCATAGCTTCTCATTGTTCAGTCGATTGTGATGAAGATGTACTGATTATTATGAACACTGGAAAGGCTGTTCGTAGTGTGTTAATGTTCTAATCTATATTTTACAAACGGTAATTCACAGTAATTGTTCATATTTTATTAATTGCAGATACATTTACCTCTTAAAACATTAAACCTGTTTTCACACACCCACCTCGTCAGCAGACATTGCTGTACTTTGATACTTTATGCAAATCAAGGATTTTGCCATACATGTTGTCTTTGACATTGTAAAAAATACTGAATCAGGATCTCTAAAGCTAGATTTTTCTTGTTTTGTGGCAACCACTACACTTTCTATTCATATTGTATGCACTTGGAGTGTGTGATCTGTGAACCAAAATGAGGACTGAGTGCGTAGTGCATTATAACAGTTTCACAGTGGTGTCAGATTAGTGATGACAAGCGTTACTGCAATTGAATGGTCTGATCAAAATCCACAAGATGTTAACTGCAAGTTCAAGTATGTTCATCCACCCTTGTGACAATCATGTCCTTCAATAAAGGCAGTGCCATCTGACCTCTGTGTGTAAATTAAAATAAAAAGTTCCAAAAATCAGGCAAAAGGAAAAAAACATCTGTAGCTCTCTTATGTGAGTGAGGACAAAGCAAATTCTGTCAACTGACAGAAGTTTTATCTTCAAAGAATCACCTGCGCCTCTAAGTCAAATGCTGGAACCTTTATGGTACCAATGCTTTTCATTTTAAATAGATATAAGAAAGTCAGTAACATAATTCAATTCAATTTTATTTATATAGCGCCATTTTACAACAAAGTTATCTCAAGGCACAGTGTAAGGTTTGAGACCTTACAAAATATATCACTATACAGAGAAAACCCAACAGTCCCACTTGAGCAACAGTGGAGAGGAAAAACTCCCTTTAAGAGGAA
>JAUMTR010000022.1:9017847-9076439 GCA_032270685.1 Microctenopoma stevenorrisi
TGAGACAGGATGCTCCTAATTTTAGAAATATTTCTAAGGTGGAAGAAGGAAGTCCTAGATATTTATTTTATGTAGGAAGTAAATGATAGATCTTGATTAAAGATTACCCCAAGATTCCTCACAGTAGTACATAACAATTCTGTCTAAAGTGGGTTACTCTTCATAAATAACATGTTCGGGTGTCCTTATGAAAACTGAGATTTTGGTAACGCTGCCTATTAAGGGATCCTTTTTCCATCTTTATCAATATATAAGGGACAAAAACTAGTTTTCTTTGAAGAAAAGCATTACCCTCTTTATCTGATCCTAATACGTTTCAAAGGTCGTTTTAGTACAAATGACTGTTTTAACAACTAGAAAGACTGAAACCTTAAAGTATCTAGTGTGTTGTTAACCACTAAGTGTGTAATATATACTTAATATGTGCTTTAGATTTGAGTTTTATCATTGTTTATCAGCATCTATGCAGGTAAACAGATGTTTTGAGTATTTCGCAGGTGTCGCAACGTTGCCAAAAACATTCATGAACAGGTTTGATCAAGAAATTCGCAAACCTTTTTTCATGTACTGTGCTGACTTGTGACTTCCTCGTAGAACACGTGGGTGTCTGCGTAAATGTGCGATGCGTTGTCTCGGTCATATGACGGCTGTACCGGCGTTATTAGGCAGGCAGGCGGGCGGGCGAGTGTTTAGTGTGTGTTTAGTCTCCTCGTCAGTCACGTCCAGCGGAGGCAGCGATGGCCCGGGCAGCAGCGGGTGTTGTCTTGTTTTCACTTGTCCTCTCCTGTGTGTCTGCGGGACTGTACTTCAACCCAAAGCAGCCCTGCTATGTCCGCACACCGAGGAGACACGACTTCGGTTTGAAGTAAGTGGAAGGGATCTTTCTTTTCTTTTCAGAACTGGTTTCGGGCAAATGAAAAACAACCCGTTTCCAGTTGAAGCGAATTTCTGTGTAGCTCGAGAGCTAAGCTAACGTTAGCTCGAGACAGCCGTTAGTGTGTTTATCAGATACAGCAGGTAATAAATAATAAGTTAATATGTTAATGTCGTGTTAGAAAAGATCTATGTTCACACTCATATAGGAGCAATATTACCCGATACAAAACACCAAATAAAATCAACTTATATCAAACATAAAAAACAGACTTCAATGTAAGAAGTTTAGGTTTCAGGCTAGGTTTTGGTTAACTGATTTGAAGTTGTGATTTCTATCCTGAAAATGTATTTCACTTTACAGAAATCACGAGTTTAGTTGATCACATGTGGAGGAAGTTAAGGGGTTGTAAATTCCCTACAGGGAAGCCTCAACAACATTAAAACTGAAAGGATCCTGGAAATGCTGAGGTCTGACTCAACATTTCAACACTGAAAAAACGTAAAAAGGCATCTTAAAACTATTGTTTAAATGCTGTCTTTAGTCATTATTTCAACCCTATGTGCAATATGCATCAGCAGGAACAAATACTAAATGTTCCTTTACATCAGCTGCAACTAAGCATTTTTTAATTTTAACTTAATCTGCTAAATAATTCAGTTCATTAGTCAAGAAGTTCCAAACATTTTCAAATGTTATTTGTTAAAACCTTGCTTAATCACAGCCTAAATATTCCACTATTTACAGTGATCTATCACAAAGACCAGTTGAAGAGGTTAGGATTAGAATCTTTTTTCTTGAGAGGAAGCTAAATATAGATGCTCAGTTAATATTTTAGATGCGTCTTCTGTTGATCAATTTGTTTTAGTCATATTCAGGATTAACCTATAACTGACGGACACAGTATTCTGATGTGAAATATAACATTGTTAATTAGACACCAGAGTCCTGAGTAGAAGAAATAGCAGGTTTAATGTTTCTTTTAAAACTCAAACCTGGACTTCTGAATGCACGGCTAAAAAATGAAAACGAAACCGAAGACTGAGAATCTCCAGTCCTAACAAACGGATATTAATTTGTCTGGAGAAAATGTAGACAAACCTCTCGCATCAGATCAAATTTCAGTAGGTTGGACTGCAGCTCCTGATCATTTTATGTTTACTGTTATTTCAAGTAGTACGAAAGCACTATTATCAGCTATTTGTTTTCATTTTGAAAAATGACTTGGTAAATCAGTCAGTTGTTATTCTGTCCCCGTGTGACCGAATATGTATCTAATTACCTGTCCGCTCACAGGACTGCTCCTCAGCCCCATGAGTATTTAAATGTTTCTGATCTGCCGAAGTCCTGGGACTGGAGGAACATCAATGGCACCAACTACGTCAGCACAACTCGCAACCAGCACATTCCCCAGTACTGTGGCTCCTGCTGGGCCCATGGCAGCACCAGCGCCATGGCAGGTATGACTTTCATTTTCATACTGGAGACTTGTAAATCATTAATGCATCAGCAGGCTCTTACATGACCCAGAAAATATTTTTAACAGTTGTGGTAGTTCCACTTCCTCTGCACACAGGAGAGGCGTTAACAGAAGCAAGTGCTTGGTGTTTGTTCTCTCTCCAGATCGTATCAACATAAAGAGGAAAGCAGTATGGCCGTCTGCCTACCTCTCTGTCCAGCATGTGATCGACTGTGGTAACGCTGGTAGTTGCGAAGGAGGGGATCACAACGGTGTTTGGGAGTATGCAAACAAACATGGAATCCCAGACGAGACCTGCAACAACTACCAGGCTAAAGACCAGGGTGAGCGCCCCTCGGTGCACAAAGTAATCACTACTTTTTGTAATCAAAGGTCATATCTTACACACTGCAAGGCTGAACTGTGCATGCTCTATCTCCCTCTAAAGACTGCAAGCCTTTCAATGAATGTGGCACCTGCACCACGTTTGGAGTGTGTAATGTTGTGAAGAACTACACCCTGTGGAAAGTGAATGATTATGGACCCGTCAGCGGGAGAGAGAAAATGAAGGCGGAGATCTACGCCAGAGGACCCATCAGGTTTTTAACTTCTTTATGCTTTAATTGAGTTTTATTTGATCTCAGGGCACTTCACATAGCAAGGTTTAAGAACTTACAGAATATAGGTGGTATGGTTAATTCTGCTGGTATAGGTGGAGCGAGCCAGTTTTAATTATAGCACATAGGAATATAACACACATGCAAACCCACTCACCTAAACACTGTAGATAAATCCTGCAGATATGAAGCCGTAAAACACAAATAGGTTTTCTCAAGTGGCCCTGGAAAGTAAATACAGATGTGACAGATATTGCGTTTGCAGACAGTTTAAAGTATAAAGTCTTTCCCAACAATGCAGCTTCACATACAAGCAAATGAAAAGTAAGATATTATCTGTAGGGTTTTGTGGTTTTTCAGTGTTTAAATGATGATTTGAAGTTTGTGTTGTGCCCTAAGAGAGTAAGTAATCTGTGGTGTTTGCTTTCCCCAGCTGTGGGATCATGGCCACAGACAAGCTCGATGCTTACACTGGAGGCCTCTACTCTGAATACCAACCAGAAGCGTTCATCAACCACATAGTGTCGGTGGCAGGTTGGGGGGTGGAAGATGGCACCGAATACTGGGTTGTACGCAACTCCTGGGGAGAGCCCTGGGTGAGTCGTCATAAAACACACATCACATAGTGGTACTTCCTTCTTGTTAGGTCAACCGACCCCCATAGCACATAGTGGAGGTGGAAATGAGATATGGTCAAAAGTAATAAGGTGTCTTTCTACAATATTTGATTCTCTGTTGGTAATTTCCATTTTGTCCACAACCGCCAAGTACAGCACAAGAGAAATATCTCAACAATTAAAACCTCAAATCTGACAGAAAGGATGTGGTTTATTCAGACTTGACTCACAGTGGCACAGACAAACCAACACCTCCCTCCATTCAGTACGGTTTGAATAAATTCCCATAGGTGAACAGAAACACGTGAACTCAACCAACGAAAATGTAAAATAACCTTAACTGGCTGTTGGTGCCCGAAACATTACCTGCGTCAACATTCATCGATTCATAGTTTGTTCTAAATGACTGAAAATGAAGAGAAAAGCCTGTCGATGCTTTTTTTTAAGCTCTAGCAAATTACAGTTGAGTTGTTTTCAGACTTTCAACACAGAAAATAATCATTGGTTCCAGGCCTGTTACCAAACACGTCGCTTATTAGTTTGTTCCTTTCTTCAGGGTGAGAAGGGCTGGCTCAGGATTGTGACGAGTGCCTACAAAGGAGGAAGTGGCAGCACATACAACCTGGCAGTGGAGGAAGACTGCATGTATGGAGACCCAGTGGTCGCTAAAGGCTACTTCTAGAGGACTAGCGAGGGTCAGAGGCCTTCCCTGCACACTATCATGTCTTCCTGGCTGAAGCAGAGGGAAACATTTTCTACGTCAAATTTTGAAAGGGAATGAGTTTAAAATTGTTTTTAATAATTTTTTTATACTTTAAATCAGGGGTCAAACATTAGTGCCAGGATCTTCAGTTGGATGTCAAAACTGCTTTAAGAAATGTTTTATCACGTGGAGGTCTGCAGACTGTTTAACCTGTGTGAATAATGTCCAACTTAGATTAGATGTCTTTAAGGTTTTTATTTTTAAATCTAACCTGACTCAGCCAAAGAACTTAGTGTAAAAGATTATCTGCACTGCTCTGACACAAAATTGTATCCGTGTGCGGGGTTTACTCTGTTGCACTACACACTCATGTAGCACTGAGGAAACCTTAAGTGTGCCTTACATGCATTGCACGTCAAGTAAAGATTTATTTAAGGTTTGTTTTCATGCTGAACAGATATTGCAAAACAATGTATTGTTGAAAGCTATACCAATAAACTTAAAATGTGTCTATCGTTCTTATGAGAACGTTTCTCCCTCAGTTTAAAGCCATGATGTAGTGGGGGATACTTTTTAAACAAGTCTCATTGCTATTGAAAAAGCTATTTTGAGATAACCGTGATCTAAATGAATGAGAATCTTCATAAGATTTTTATGTTAATTAAAAAGTTAGACTATTTAATAATACCAGAAGCAACATATATTTTTTTATTTTAAAACCACTTGAAACAAAGTATAGAAAATCAAATATACAGTTAAAAAAAAAAAAAAACCACCGCTGCATCTTCAGAGGCTTCTGCAACAATCAGTCTGTCGTCTCACCACCTCAGTGACCTTTGCCTTGTTGTTGCTTCAGTAGAAACTTATCCTCAATCTTGTGGTCAAACAGAAAAGTCTTGTCTCCAAGCTATGCGCTTCAACGTCAAGCAGAACATTTAGTTATCAGAGATCACGGATCTGCTGATTAAGTCCCCAGCACTTTCAGCGTCGTCCTCGTCAGTTAATCATGATGAAGTTTGCCTTGCAGTGAGCTGAAAAATGGGAAAATAACCGCCTACACGTTAGAGCTGCAAAAGAAATTTAACCATAACCTTTAAAAAGAAGCTTCTTTGTTTAGTTTAGTCCCGTATCATAACTTTATTGACTCAAACGTTAGCACGTCACTTACCAATAAACTCGGCCACAGGGTCGTGTTCTCCCTCTGTGCGGATTGTTCCTGCAATGCTGTCGTTCTCCAGGATGGGCAGGAAGAGCTGAACAAAGTCTGACGTGTAGGGCGGCGCGATCACATCCAACACCTTCAACAGAAATGCTGAACTTACAAATAATTCGGGTCCTTTAAAAGTAATAAATGGGCCTGATCTAAATTATGAGTGCTTGACAAACAAAAACTAATTAGGTGAATCTATCTGAAATGTATACTTTAGAAGACATGGTATGATAGCAGGACTCGGCAATATCCAACTGTAATTAAACCACAGTTAGCGAAACAATATAACTCAACAATTCTTTGTCCCTATTTTACAAAATATTTTCAGTTGCTGTCAACAGCTTTTCTAATTTCTCTTATAAATCAATGTAAAATAATATTACTGAAATTAATTTAGTTGCAGACTTTCCATGTAAATAAACTTGAACTTGAAGCTTTAAAACAACAGCTTAAGACAAGATCTGCATTAAAATGCTCAGTTATTCGTGTAAACCAGAGACTGGTTTTACCTCAGTGACAAAATATCTAATGAGAGAGATATCTGTGTTGAGTTTCTCCAGACACTTTCGAATGTAGCCAACTACGGGCAGGACGTAACCACGACTCAGCAGATGAACCATGCGGTCCAGCAGAGTCTTCTTCAGCTCCATCTGACGGGGAAATAAAACCAACACATCGACAGATGCAAAATTTACACACTTCTGTTGAAAGGTGGCGCTGAGAAGCCTTGATTTAACACACACACACACACCTGCTCCATGACATCCAGCTGAGAGTGCTCTGTCTCAAAGAGTTTGATGAGCAGCTGTAAGACCTGTGGGTGCAGCAGTTGATGACACGTGCAGATCTGTGAGGGGAGGAAACAGTTCGTGTTTAAAACTAAGCTTCTGCACTGAAGACTGAAAATCAAACTTTACTCTGAATGTGACGTTGTACCTCATCCAGCAGAGCTAAATGAACCGGAGTGTGGTCGGTCTGTAGCTGGAAGTACCGCGGCTCAGACACTGTCCAGTCCACCCATTTTAAAACCCCCATTGCAACAACTGGAAACCTAAACACAAATATCAAGTCAGAGGGGAAAACAATCTCATCTAGACATTTTCTTTTAGTGAAGTTCTCACCGGATACACTGGTACAAAGTGCCAAGTTCAGCCACCAGCTCCGTTGCTCCCTTGTTCTCGTTGCAGCACAGGTTGTGCACGGTCTCTATGGCCTTGGAAGTCGATTTTAGTTCGTCTTTATTAATGTTGACTCGTTTGTTCTGGGAAAAAGGTTGTGGGAAAAACATGTTAAAGAGAATTAACAAAGCACCTGCTGAGTTGTTTCTCAAATGAACTAAGAAACAACTCCAATATCCAGCTCATTCATCATCACGCACCTTCTTCCATGTCTCAACCACGCTGGCAGCATAGGCCAGGATGTGGATGTATTTGTGTTTATGGTCTTGGTTGATTTTTGATCCTGGCTTAAACAGCGACTGCATGAACAGGTCAAGAAAGGCGGGAACTCTGATCTGTGGAGAAAACCATGATTTCTGTTCATTAATAACATGCACGCAGAGCATGTGATGGCTATAAGTGGTGTCAAACACACTCCATCCTCACCAGCTCCACAGGAGGAGGATCCATGCTGCTGAACATTTTGAACAGCACTGTAATATCTGCAGGATTCAGGGCTCCCTTTGACAACATGGCGCCCAGCGCCTGACAGGCTCGAGGGTAGGCTGCTGCCGTACCAAGTGCAAGCGTGATTTGACTGGCATCATGACCTCTGTGAGACAATCCACAAGATTATACATAACTAGTAAAGTTTATTATATTCCAGCCTGTGAACTTGCTTAAAAAAACAAAAGTACCTCCCATGTGCTGCCTTCTGCACCTCCTGCCCAATCCGACGCATGGCTGAACCGCCCTGTTCCTCCTGAGCCAGGATGGACATCATGGCCTGGGCGAAGAGGTAGGTGTGCTCACCGTGACACACCATCTTCTACAGGAGTCAAATTAACAGAGATCATCACACACTTGAGCAGTAATCACCTCATGCCAATAAGTGAAACAAAATCAGAACAATTTAGAAGAATTCAGGATGACAAGTTGTATTTTATTTACCATTATATGATAAAGAAAAAAGAAAAAAAAGGCAAAATTTTCTCTCTTCATCTAATATTTGAGAAGATAAAATCAGCTCAGTTTCTTTGCGAAACAGCTTAAAAACAACTGGTTATCAAATTTCTTTCTGTTTATAGATGAATTGATCAATGGGCTGATTCCTGTAATCAGGGTTAGAACTGACAAAATCTAAAAATACAAATACATTAACCAGATATTTACAGTGAAATAACTGCAGCATGAATCCAAACATATTCAGTAAATATCTATGTTTCATAGGATCATAATTTACAGAAAGTGTTTACGAGCCTTACAGCAAATTCTGGCAGGTTCTTCTCAAGGTTTTCTTCTCCTCCATCGAGCAGCGTGGCCAGAGACGTCCTCAGTACACGAGAGAAAACTTCCAGTTGTTGACACGCTGTAGACACGCTGGTGATCTCACCCTGGTAACCTGCATCTGAAATGAGCTAAACACACAAAGAAGGGTTACTGTGGCTAATTGATCTGCTGCAACGCAAACAATCATCTGGACTTTAACAACTTTGCTTGTGCTTCATTTCTATCTGGGATTAATAAAGTTTTGTTGAATGTTGCATTATACCTTTACAGTAAAGTTGAGCATCAGGCAGTCCGGGTGAGCCTCTGCCAGCTTGTAGAAGAGATCCCTCCATGTGGTGTGTGCAATCATCTGTTCAAGCCAAGCAGGAGTCTGCAAAAACAAGAGAGTGTAACTTCCTGGCTTCCCATTTCATGACTTTACAGAAAGGTTGGTCAATAACTTTAGTTAAATGACTGTGTCTATAGGTTAGGATTTCGGGATGCGAGTGAAAATCATCGGTTACAGATCTTACCTCTCCCTCAACAGTGAAAATAGAATCTGCTTTCTGAGGGTCAAAGTGCTTTATCAAGAGACTCTTGAGGTGATTTTCTACTCGCTCTTGCACCTGAGCAGGCTCTACACCTGCAGTCAAACAAGTAAATTACAGGTTAATAAAAATGTCATATAAATATAATAGCACACAAGGTAAAAGCTGGAGGTTGCTTTTTCTTCCAGGCAATGATGAATCCAGTCCAGACAACCTGACGGGAACTTAGTACCTACCCATCTGGATGAGCCACTCGGCCAGAAGATTAACGGTCTGAGCCACAGCAGAGTAGTTTTCAGAGAGAAGCTGAATCACATGCTCTGGAGAACCGCCTGCTTGGAAATATCTGCAACAAAAGTATGTTTAATCATCATTTTTTAGCAGATTTGTGATTAAACTGTCAGTCAAACTGTTTATAGTTATTAGAGTGTTATTAGATCTATTTGTTTACGTTTTGAGGGTGTTAAAGATTGCAGGCTCCATGATATAGTCCCTGCTGGAGAATTTCTGCAGACAATCCTCCTGGGTTTTCCCATCATTTTCTCCTTCAACGTAATCATCGTCCTGAAAAATAGAGTCATAAATGCGATGGTTCGTGTTCTTCAATGATGGCATACACACTATTCTCCTCTCTTATGCAAACACGATGGTGCTGCATGATGTACGGGATTTCAACAGCGCAGCAGGACTGATCATCTAACAGTGATCAGATTTTGTGCCGGTCTGGTCACATCAGTCATAACTTTAACGACCTGTACACCAGCTGTACCCTTAGAAAGCCTGTAGCTGGCTACCTGCGTCTCTGATCTGCAAGTTCAAACTACTAGGGAGATCTGAACCCGTGTGCACATCTGTCTATGCACATTAACTGTGTGGTAAAAGTTCGAGCATCAGTACAAGTCAGAAGCTGATGTGGCGGCAGCTAAGCTAATGCGGCTAGCTGAACAATTATCCAAATACAACAGCAACAAGTCGTGAACTCACCATGTTAGAGTTGCCCTCCCCGCCTTCCCAGTCTGCGCCGCTGTAATATTCCTCGTCCATGATGACGGGAAATGAGCAACTTTAGACCAGTTACAATAATCCAGCTGTGGTTAAAAATCTTGACGTGACTTGTTTTACAGCGGGAGAGGCTAGAGGCAGCTAGCTTGTTTGGCTAGCAAGCTAACAACAACATGGGGGGAAAATGGCGAGTCAGTGACGATAGACCACGCCCACTTTACGTAAAGAGAGAGGAGAGCTGACCCGAGTGAAGACTGCCAGGTACAACCGTCTGACAACGTTAAATTAGTCTGCTAATGTTAAAGACTGTGTCAACCTTTAAATCCAGGGCAAAACACAAAATAGCAACAATTTAAGTCATGATTAACACACTGGTTCACACGCCAAGTTCACAGGCTCCCGAAGGTTTGGACTCAGCTTCAAAGAGATAGGAAACTAAAATAAAGATGTAAAATTAGCACACACAAACAGAAAATTAATGTGACTACACACAAAATGATACAAACTACAGAAAAAAGACAGAAATCTGAAACTATAGGCTTAAATGAGAATGATGATGGCTTATGGCCTCTTAGTCTATTCATTAATATATAGCCATAGCTCGGTAGTGTCTCTGCTTCATTGGCGACTCACAATTGTCAGCGGATTTGAATGTGAGCAGAAATGATCGTCTCCATGTAACAACTCCATCAAAGACTGTAGACCTATTCACTGTGTACCCTACCTCTTGCCCGAAGACAGCTGTGAAGGGCTGCACCCTCCCTACAACCTTTAACAGAATAAATGATATAGATAAATCCGCATTAACTTTTTAAGGAAAGCTATTTTTATTATTGTTTGCTTCAGAGGGAAAAGGGAAGGATAAAACATAAAGTTTTTTCCATTTTTATACGACTGTACAGTTCCATGGTCAATGTGAATTTTCTATTGGAATTATTTAGGTAAAAACCAAACAGTCAATTACCATCCCAAACTGTTTTTCTAATTAGCCTGAACTCACTGATATAATTGAGTTCATACAATGACACACTTATTAGAACTGCAGTATAACACAATGCAATATATTGGGACCCCAAACAAACCGGTTCATTGAAAAGGATATTGATTCCCCTGTGTGAAGACAGGAGTTATGGTTGGATTTAAAATGATACAATTAATAATTCATAAGATGTCACACATAGTTACCCCACATTCAGCATTTACAAGATTGAACTATGTGTCCAGCTATACTTCATGAAGTATGGCTGGACACATCTAAATGCAAAATAATAAAAAATGCACACTAATACCTAATAAACTTTAGTGTAATAGCAAAAATAATACTACTTTCCTTTCACTGTTCTATCTACAGGCTTTTCTAAGGAAAATATAAAATGCTTTCTCACATTATAGGGAATTAAAAACCTCACAAAACGAAAAAAACTTGAAAAAAGCAGCAGGTGGTGAAGGTGCTCAGGATGTGAAATTACACCTTTTTATATTTGCATACATTAATGACACATACATGTGTGATCAAAGAGCAAGGGCATTGCTTTAAATGCACACACAGCTGGTCCAACAAAACATCAGTGGTAGAAATTGGTTTTAACCCTCTATGATTGTGGAACAAAAAACAAATACAATTGAAGCCTTAACACTTCACATGTAATGTAAAGTGGAACAAGAATAGTACTAGACAACTGTGAAACACCACTACAGCCTGCTCAACTGTAGTAGTGTTTCTCAGTGTTGCGGGTGACTGTTGGAAAATGGATTGCAAAATTTAAAAACATTTAATTTATTTATATAGTCATCTCAAAGTACTTTGCAGTGTAAGGTTCAGGGCCATACACAAAAATATATACATAGAATATTTGTAGAAAACCCAACAATCCCACTTGAGCAAGCACAAGGCAACAGTGGAAACGTATATATCTTCCTTTAATGGGAGAAACCTCCAGAAGAATCAGGCTCTGGGTGGGCGGTCATCTGCCTCGACCGGTTGGGAAGAGTGGACAGCGAAGAGAGAAAAGAACAGCAGGTAACATAGATCATAACAACAACAAGAAGCAGCAGGTTGGGAGGACCATTAACCACAGCTCCAAGGTCAAGGATACCTGAGGAGAGAAAGAGAGAGAAAGAGAGAGAGAGAGAGAGAGGATGGAACACAACCAGGAGAGAAAGAAGACACAAAGTTAATACCATGTCATGAGAGTGGACAGAGAGAGGAAAGGAGGAGAGGAGCTGAGTGCATCAGGAAGTTCCCCAGCAGACTAAACCTAAAGCAGCATAACTAAAAGATGGTTCAGAGTCACCCGAGTCATCGGTAACTATAAGCTTTAGCAAATAGGAAAGTTTTAAGTCTAATCTTAAAGGTAGAGAGTGTGTCTGCCTCCCAAACCTGGAGAGGAGCTTGATGGTTTTAGGTCCAGTCTAGATCTGGAAACTCTATGAAGCAGCACTGTGAGTGCAAAGTGCTCTGCTGGGATAATAAGGTTCTATGAGGTCTTTAAGATATGAAGGGCCATGATCATTAAAAACTTTATAAGTAAAGGGAAGGATTTTAAACCCTTTTTTATTTATCAGGGAGTCTAGTTTAAGTATTAAATATACATGTATGTCATTGTATTACCAAATTAAGGGACTGATGTGACTGTGTTGCTGCCACTCCCGGTGTGTCTACATTTAATCTACATGTTAAACTAAAAAGTTTAATTTGTTTTTTAAAATTTGTATACAAAATATCAATATTTGGTGTCTCTGTATCGATTCAAAATAAACACGCAAAAAATTTGCAATATTATGCTGTATCAATTCCCCCCCCACACCTTTACTAGGAAGTGCAACCATTTTATTTATAGACCCCACATGGGTTCAAAAACAAACCTAATTCATACTTTTAAATTGAATCTCTGTAGAATCCAATTTCTCACCTCCTTTTTAACCCAAATACAAAATGCATTTTTTAAATGTTGATGTTAAATGTCTGTCCAAACCTGCCGGGCCTGATTCCCGTGATTCAACAATAAGAAAGAGACTAAAATGGCATTTATAGGAGAGTTCCAGGGTGAAAACCACTGCTGACCAGGAAGAAACCAAATACTTATATACTGTCAAGAAACATGTTCATTATCTCAAAAGGGAGCATATTCTGGAAGCATATTGCAAAAAAGATTGCAAGGAAATTGACAGCACTTAAAAAAACAAATGATGAATTTCACGATACAGAAAAATGAGGTTTTTTCAGACAAATGGGAACAAACATTTTTATTTTATAATGCAAACTGTAACATTTGAATTATATTATTTACCCAAAGGAGCAGATAAAAGGTCATTTACCCATGGCAAATAAATCTAAGTCCAACACAATATTTTCACCCTAAACCATAAAGGGAAAATCCACCCTAAAACAAAATCTACATTCCTTTGATGTCGGACAGTTCATTCTTACTTTGTGAATATAAACAAGTCTCACTCAACTCCAGGAACAGATCCAGGGCTCGTCTTTTCTCCTCTGCAGACAGCGCAAAAGGGAAACCTGACTGTATATCAAAGTCGGTGATATTTTAAGGGACATGGGCAAATATTTACGTGCAAACTTTTGCACATTTTGGAACAAGCTCAGACACTTTTTTGACTGAACAGTATGATCACAGAATTTATAAAGTGAGTTCTTCAGGGTTTTTGCTTCAAGAAGGCATTCTATCAAATAATTTCTAAGCACAAATATAGCTCAGGTGAACCTCAAATAAGGAGTTCAGGTATTGCTTAGATAAATAATATTTACTCTGCAAGAGAAAGAAGTTTCACATTTTTCAGTTGCAAGTAAAAAAAAATTCTAAAATGTGATGTCAAATTGACTTTTTTTGGTTGAAAAATCCCTGCCCTGTTGGTTCTTGAAACATTTTGCCATTTTGTACATCTGCATCAAGTCTTGGAACGTTTCAGAAAGGATTAGTTGATTGGCTGAAAAACCAGCCACTTGACAAAAACAGTGACAGAAGTCTTTTGCAACGCTTGGAAAAAAGTAAATAGCACCATCTTCACTAAGTCAAGCCAGAAGGTAAAGAGGGAGAGCCACAGGACACACTGGGTGTGCACTCAAGTGCGGCAGCTTGCAACAGAACTGCTGAACCTTCAATGTCACTTTTTGGTCTTCATTCTCTTCTCGCAGTCATCATAGTCTGGCTCTGTGCAGCTTATGCAAATATAGTCCTCCCTCTCCGCTCGCTCAGCAGACAGTCCCACACAGACTTGGTGGAACCACTTGTTGCAGCTGCCGTCACACTGGACCCAGTTTACCTGAACAGCGAGGAGGGAAAAAATGCTTAGAAAGTTTTGTTTAAGTGAGTAAAAATGAAATCAGTTACAGTTCATGCAGTAACACATTATAAAAACGAACCTCGTCTCCCTCTGGCTCTCTGCACCATGGTGCAGCACATAGTGAGAAGTCCTCTTCTGAATCTGAAGGAGCAGGATCAGACGCCGTATGTGTAGGAGAACAAGTCATCTTCGTGTCATCACTTCTTTCTTTGTTTTTCTTGGACTTCTTGCGACACTTCTTGGCCTTGTCGCTGTGCCGAGAGTCTGAGCTATCTTTACGCCGCTTGGTCCTTTTGCTCTGGCTGTTCACAGAAACACCATTCTGCACAAAGAAAATATTACAGATGTAAAAAAAAAAATAGGTCTATGAATACTTAAAAACCTTTGCCTTAATGGTCACTACCTTGTTGTGGTGAGGGCTCCCTTTCGGAGACTGTTGGTCTTGCTCTGTGTTGTTAACAAAGGGGGGACTGTGTGAGGGCAGGGGGGCCAGTTTGTACATCAGATATCTGTACAGCTGCTCGGTTTCAGGCAAAGTCACCTGCAGCAAAAACCCCTCCACCATCAGCTCCTCCAGCTCAGGACCAAGTCCTGTGACGTATGATAAAAAGACACGAGGTGAAAGATTAGATAAAAAATGTTATACAAATAGTGCAAA
The DNA here is from genome assembly GCA_032270685.1 of Microctenopoma stevenorrisi. NCBI lineage: Eukaryota > Metazoa > Chordata > Actinopteri > Anabantiformes > Anabantidae > Microctenopoma > Microctenopoma stevenorrisi. The sequence continues at coordinate 9,032,264 of JAUMTR010000022.1, forward strand.
GATGCAAAGTGTGTAAAGCTTGAACACTGACCCTGGAGTGGAACAGACTGGTGCTCTGTATAGAACAATGAATTGTTTATTTCCTGAGTCAGATGTGAAGATATTCTAGATCCAACTCTCCCCTGAAATAATAAACAATCATCCTTAGTAAGGCTCTTAGACTGACGAGTTATATCAACAAAGCAAGGACCAAGATACACAAGGTTAAAACCCTTTTACGCACTGACCATTTTCGACACTTTCTCCAGCACTCCCTCTGTGCAGGCCTGCTGAACTCTGTGCTGCCATCGAACGGTTCTCTCGATGAGGAACCGCAGGGCGTCTCCTTCTGGCAGTCGAACCCGAATCCTCTGGAGTGAAGCCAGCAGGGGCAGGACCTTGTCCAGAGGTGGTTTTCGTGAACGCTGACAAAGAGGACACAGCCAGGCTTGGCCATACTCGAGGTCTGTGGGCGTTTCTGTGCAGCCCGAGTGGAAAATCTCTCGACACAACTCACACTGCACCATGGCACCTGAAGGGGCCTTTTGGCAAACACAAACACTAAGTGCACAACAGTTTTCAGCAGGAAGAAGCTTAGATTCGTTTGAAGCACGCAGAGCCAACAAGATCTCCATCTCCCTCTGGCGAACTTCGGCAAGTGTAGTCATCTGTGAGGAGAGGAGAATGTAGTAAAAAAAAACTGACGTTGCTTCTCACTAGGTACAACTGTATTTATCACGGCATAGTGTGTTGAAACATCTTGACTTGAAATAAGATTCACAGGCTGTATAATACTATACTCAGTAAGTTAACTAGGTGACATTTTTATTTCTTTCTCGTGTGATGTACAAAAAGAGACAATACAATGAGACTCACAGCAGAGGCAGAGTCCTTGCTCTCAGACAGCGCTCTCTCCACATCACATAAAGACTCCAGTTTGGTTGAAACCTTTTTACTGATCTGTGGAGCCTCCTTTGCCTTTTTAGATCGTGATTTCTGATGCCCGTTACCCACATCATATCTCGGGCAGAGCACCTGAAGAAATAAAGCAAACGCACATTCTTTATTGGTTCCAACAGGCACATGTGAGATTAAAACATAAATGAAACATCGCTGTTTACCTCAAGAAGAGAGAAAGCAGAGTTTTTCAGTAGGAATGTCTTTGCTGCGCTCTCCTTCCAGACCTGAATGTCACTGACGAGGACCTCCAGTCGACTCAGCTGGTCAAGCTTTACTGGGATGCCCTCTGCTCTGAGAACCAGCTCAGAGAGACTGTCCAGCACAGGAATACGCCCACCAAGCTGCAAGCACAAACCACCGTTATAATTCACACACATACAATTGCTGAAAACATTCAGCAGGGCTTCAGTGTGAGTTAGGGTTTACCTGAAGTGCTTCTGCTTCATGCAGCCATTTTTTGGCCTTGGTGACAATGTCCTTCAGCTGTAGACAGTTGGGCAAATAAGCAGGGATGTTGTCTACTTCTTGTAGCGCAGCATCAAGTGTTTCCAAGTTGTGATGTGGCCTGTGAAATGACAAATCAAATTTTACAGGATCAGTTAAATATCCAGACAGATGACCCAGTCAAGCCACTGGTGGGACAAACAGTCACAACACCATGAATCTCTTTATCAAGCATCACGGTTTTAAATTTTTTACTACAAGTTACATTAGTCAAATAACTTTAGCTGCAACTGAAGAGAGGCAAGTAAGGACCAAGAGGGGTAGAGTATATCTAAGAGTAATATGTCTAATCTATTGGTAACTTCAAATAAATACCAAGTCAAACAACTATTTGTAGTAAAAACAGAACTGCAATATTCCATAGTAAAATTATCTGTTGTTTCATCCCTAAAACAAAAGCTACAGGAACTGCATGGTGGGAGATGCAAACGCAACAGGAGGTTCAATGTAGCCATGTTTCCTCACCTGGCCTCCATGAGGCTGAGCACTCTCTCCTCCCACTGCTCTGACACAGTCAGCAACTCCTGCAGACGTGCCATGGCTCTTTCTACAGAGCTGTGCGGAGCCAATCCCACACCCTGATCAATCAGCCTCCTCATGGTGTCTAGACAGAGGCTGTCAGGCCGGCTGCTAGCTTGCTGCACGGCTTCCAGCCACCGAGCCTGCTCCAGCCTCTCTCTCAGCAGCGGAAGTTGCGGCAGCTCCACGTCCAGGCCCAGACTTACATCTAGCAGGTCTTGCAGCTCCAGTGCATTGGGGGACTCATCAGAGAGGAGACGCTCGCTGCGCTGCTGGAAGTCATCCACCCGGATCAACAGGTCCTAGAGGTTATGTAGAACCAGCATTATGGACCAACAGTAGAATAACTACTACTAGTAAATAATTTATTCACCCAAAATGTGTTTGAAGAAACCAACCTTCAGTAAAGGAGCCTGTCGGATGTTACATGGCAGGTTGTCTAACTGACGGACAAAACACCTCAGCTCCTCCACAGTGAGTTCATTCTGGTTTTGAGACTTTCCTCCTCCAGAACGATATCTGAAACCCAAATGAAAACTGCTTAACGGATCAGATTTCAAAAGGACAAATGAATAATATCAATATCACCTCACCCAGTAACACACTGAAATTAACATACTGGGGATTCAAAGTTGATATTCATTAACAGCTGCACATATCAATCTATTACTGGTAGTACCTCGTCTGCCTCTTCCCATTGAGAAGCTGTTGTGCCATCACAGCCACTTTCTCAGCCTCTGCGGTCACGGTTCGTAGCTGATCTAAGAGGCTGGTTTGAGGGAAGTTCTTTGCTTCTGCCTGCTCCACCAGGCTGTGAAGCTCCTCCAAACCTGGTCAGAAAAGGCAGTGAGGTAAAGATGAAGTGGGGCACAGTAATAAAATGAGGAAGGGATATTCATGTTAACACGATGTTTTAAAATGTAAAGTATCTGCTTCTGACCTCTTTTCTTGTCTCCTTTGTTCTCCAGGATCTCCTGAACACTACAGACCCAATCTTTATATGACTCTGCACGGAGTTTCACCACCGCCACCATGGTGTACAACTCATCCAGTGTAAACTTGTAACTGCAAAACAAGGCAATAAATGATTATGTCACTCATCCAGTTTAAATACAAAGTAATACTAACGTCTAATCTATATATAGTCTTACACAATTTGTTTTTCCACTGATGACTTTGTCACAATGCAAGCAGAGGGAATGTTTCTGCACATTTCTGAGTCGTCTTTATTTAACTATTATTTTTGGTGATCTACTAAAGTAAGCTGTTATGCATGCACTGTGATTTTGTGCAAATGTTATTTTTTATTCTGTTCAAATTTGACATGCATGCTCCTTAAATAATTTTAAAAATGCAGAGGTTTCTTGATAGTAGCAAAAACAGAACTGCAGATGTTTAGTTGTTCTGGTTTCTGAAGACTCACTTGAGTATGAGGCTGCTAGGAGGACAAAAGCAGAGGTCCTGGGTGTGGTACAGACAAACCATTTTGTTAGGACTGCAGGCACAGGTGATCCCAGACAGGTAGCAGGTGGTTCGACACTTGAAGCACTGCCGATCCTCATCTGGTAGCACTTCGTAATCACATTGTCGTGATTGCACCACACCCTAGGGATACAAAGTCAAAGTCGTTAGAGCTGCAAGGGAGACAGAGAGGCTAAACATGACAGCTGTGCAGACAGAGCACGTCTTCTCATCTAAATCTTATGATTGATAACAAAAGTTTTCCCTGATATGTCCTAGATTACATGTGGTCAGCCAGAGCAGCTTACACCACAAAATGAAAAAAAATGAGTACAGTTTATTACTTAACGTTTAAATGACACATGCATAAGGAAAATACTAACCTTTACTCTGTAATCAAATCTACTAAGAAAAAAACCAAGACCAAGTTTTGTTGCTCACCATTTTCTTAGACTCGTGTCTTAGGTTTTCTTCTGCTTGGACCATGATGTTTATATCCTTCTGGACTGCTGATGCCAGGTCGAAACCCAGCATGTCTGCTTTACAGGCCATGCTACAAATCATCTCATCATGAGAGAAGACACAGTACCTGCTCAGCTCACGATAGTGTTCCACACAGTTACGGCCGAGGGGCATCTGCAAGGAAACATAGGATTAAGGTACTTTGTCTTGTTTTGATCATTACTGGCATACTTTGATATTAAGTTTTCCTTGATCCCCAGACACACATAATTGGAGAATGGTACAACAGCACTTCAATATACCAAGGTAAATAAATACCTGATCCAATGCAACCACACGGATGAACACGTTTCTTACCCAGTCCAATGTACAGAAGTTGACAGCTTCAGCGAAGTTGAAACCCTGATTAAAGCCACTGTGGTAAGCTCTCGGAAAAGTGATGACAAACTCGCCTGCACACTGGTTTGTGCGATAAATCTAATTAAGTGTAAGAAAAACAGAAAAATTACAGTAGTAAGATATAATATAATATATATATTAAAATGGTCACAGTTAGTGTCCATGAAGAATAGTATTTTCATGCATGTTAAAATATGTTATGTATTACCGGCACGCCGTTGTTCATCAGCGTGTTCGGATTCATGATGGTGACCAGCTGGTGTAGGAGGTCTGGCTGGGACTCAAACAGCTCAGGGGCCAGTTTCTTCATGACTGACTCAAGATGCTCTGCAGCATAACCAGGAGCCCCGTACCATGTTTTTGGCTCGCCCCTGCGCACATGGTCAAAACAATTACCTCAGTGTGCCAACACTGTTATACTACTGCAATTATATAGAATTATAAATATATCACTGTGAGAATGCATATTACACTATTCCTAGTGTAAGAAAGCTAACCTGGTACATAACAGAGCTTGGAGACAAAATCTTACCAGTGTAGATAGTTTATTGAGTAGCTCCAGTGATCTTCAATGTGCCAGCAGAAGGAGGAGAAGCACATGCCCACATACAGCCAGGGTAACTTCATCCCACAGATGTCAGCTGTAACGTGAGTCAGTACTGAGGCGTCGAGCACCGGCATGTTGTTCAGGTTCCAGCCGCTGCTCAGGTAATGCTGCAGTTCAGAGACAGGTCTCAACACTCCACCTAACCTTCACTCTAACACAACACTGTAAACTGACCACATCTCAAAACAAAAACACGAAGTGTTCTCTTCTATCAGTTCTTCGTAAAAGCCGACTCCTTTCGGATATTTCATTACTTAGAGAAATAAAAACAGACAATATCATTGGTTTATGTCAAATGGTATTTTTATCTTTGATGATCAGTGTATGAGCGTGGATATTAATTTAGATACTGCCTTTTGAGTCACTTCTTACATTTTGACCAAAGACTAATTTTTCAAGTTAGCATGTTTTTAGTTTAATAAATAAGCTGACACCACATTATAGGGGTAAAATACATCTTCACCACCACTAGAGACAGTGTGTACCTCGTCCTCGGGGGAGACTTCAAAATGCCCATTTTTCACAGGGAAACCACTCCCAAACTCCTTGGAGGCGATGTCTGCTCCGTACTCCACAGTGACATCCTCCTCGATGGTGCTGACCAGACGCCAGAACTCCTTCTCCACCAGCTCAGTAGGAACCATCTAGAAAACAAAAAAGGTCCATCTTCAAACACCAATAGAGTCCATTAGATTACTAGTACTACACATGTCAGAGTTCGTCTTTGACTGTATGGAAGAATGAGAGAAATATTAGCTTTCTCGAAAAATAAGATCAGCTGGACATTTTTGACCAAGCCGCCTCTCACTCCTTGCATTAAGTGTACCCCCCTCCCCCAGGATATGAATGAGTGCAATAGGGTGAAATGACATCTGATAAGACAAACATGAGTCTCTAATGTGTTTTCAAAGCATTCCTTTGTTTCTGAGCAAAGCAATAAAACAAAGAAACAGAGTAAAGGACTGTTTCCCTTTAAAATCTGCCTCAAGCCTCACAAAAGTGTGATAAAAATAGTAATAGTAATAATAGTAATAGTAATAATAATAGTAATAATAATAGATAATAGTAATAATAAATAAATAAATAATAGTAATAGTAATAATATGTAACTAGAATTTGTTCTCCGTTGTTTATCAGTTTTTGTTAGGATTTTAAAAGTGTTGTTCACAAAATGTGATGTAACCGACTTGTTTTAGTGAACTATTAGGTAATGCATGTGATGATGACCTTAACAACCATTGTCAGTAAGCTACCTGCAGCTACCTGGAGCCATTACCGAGGTGCACACCCAAATGGTGCTCTGCTCCTCACAGCTGGTCTTTTATACATGTTTGTGAAGATTCTCATTCATTCAGGTGAAGTTGTCAGAAGGTTAAGGTTAAGGTCATGGCGACTGGACTGGACAACAGAACGTTTCTCGTCATTGTGCCTATATATTATGTGTACATGAGATGCTTTTACACTTTGGGACAGAGAGTGTGTGTGCATGCAAATTAAGTTTCCAAAATGTAGAAGAGTGACTTGTAGATGATGTATTAATACAAAACCAGTAAACTGAGAACAGCTTATTGTACGTCAGTTAGTCAAGCTGATAAAGTATAATTGAAGTGTAAAATGAAAATCATAGTGATGCAACACGTGATGCATACTCACATGAACTGGCATGTTGAAATAATCAGACTTGAAGGAGTCTGCCATGTCTCCAAAAGCTTGTAGGGTGTAGCTCCTGCCGGCCTGCTCAAAGCCAAAAGCTACAGGAGGTTTGCGACACTCCTGAAAATAAATTTTAAAAAAGGACGTTAAAATGAACCACTCTGTAAACATATCCACAAATACAGTGCATATCAAATAGGGGTTTATTCTCTTGTTCCCAATTAGAAGCATGTTTGTCAGGATTGAGTTCCCCTGTGGCTGGAGGGTCTGCAGCTCACCTGAGCCAGGCACTTGGGGCACCTCCAGTCACCTTTGGGAACATCGTGAAGGGGAGGGATCAGACAGAAGATATGATAGCTGTCGTCACATCCATCACACAGCAGCAGACGGTCCTCCTCAGTTCCACTGCCACATATCAGGCACATGTAATGATCCACCTGTGCAGACAACAGATGTGAGAGCTGCCTTTGTTTTGAGTCTCAAATGTGTAATCAGAAAATGTACTGCACAGATAGAAAAAAGAAACTTACTTTATTTATGGGGGGGTTGTTTATCTCATTTAATACAGTTTCTTCATATTTTATTGGATTCTCATATTCAATAGGCTCTTTTTTTATCTCTGTGATCGACATTGTCACTGAAAGACAAGGAAGAAAACCCAGCTTTCAAAACTAATAATTAGATCGAATATAATTCCATTATATTCTTCTTAATTCTTTTTTAATGCCCTTACCAGGCTCGGGTTTAGCAACATATGTCCCCCTTCTTCTCCTGAGATTGGGCCGATTCTCACAAACCTCCCCAGGCTCTGTTTTAATTCTCTGTCAGAGTCACAGTAAGAGTCAGGGAGAAGCACAGAGCATGTGTTGTACATTTAACCGAGCCCCCAGTGAGACACCAGGGACACCCTTTACAACAGAGAACTAATGTTTGAAATATGCAGCTTGATCCTTGAACTGCAAATTGTTCACAGTCACAGTTTAAATGAAGGTCAAATGGTCTTCTGTCATGGTGGATACAGTACATCTTGTTTCAAAGCACACAAGAAACATCTGCCTGAATGAGCCTGCTTTGTAAAGCTCTCTCTGTGTGTGTGTGTGTGTGTGTGTGTGTGTGTGTGTGTGTGTGAGATAACTGTGTGGATGTTATTCCAATATGACTGATGGGACAACATCATAGAACAATAAGGCACAAAAGTTCACACTCACTTCAGATCTCATACGTTTAGCTCGGCGAGCAATCGTGCAAGTCTCCTGGGGCTGGACCGACTGGCGCTGTGGCAAGTCATGAGAGGTGTACTCCTTATCTTTAGTGTCATTGGTCAAGGTGGCCTTCTGCAAAAAGAAACCATCAGTTATTTAGATCAGCCTCATTAAAGTACAAAAAAGCCCTTTATATTTAGCAAAAATGAACAAAACCTGTCACAGGACCATTCAGCCACTGATACACAGCACAAAGTGTAATTTTAAAACATAAAATATTTAAATTGGGGATTTTAAAATATAATCGTCTTAGAATCGGGCGATATCCACTCTAGCCAGTGAAGTCTGTGCTACCGTCTTTAGAACATAATTTCTTGCTTACATTTAAGCTTGGACTTATAATTAGTAACTGTGTTTATAAAGAATCCTGATATTTGGAAATATCAAACTAGATACAAATTTTCTCCATGTATCTAAGGTATTAATCCCGGTATTACTAATCACTTGTAATAAATGTTTATATAGACCAAAGAACAAGCAATGCTGTTATGAAAGTGTACAAATCTTACCCAAATATTTTGCATTTTAACTTGGTGATAATGATTTTCTTGAACAGTTAACTGGTTGGCAGTTTAACGACACTAAAACCACCACTGTGCCAAAGTTACATTTTAACTAACACTGTCTGTATTATATTATTAATATTAAATGCAGGGTTTAATTTTACTAAATCACGCAATTCAAATCTTTTTCAGTTGCAAAACACCCTAAATTAATGAGCTGCTTTAGAACTATTTACTAAATGTACAACAGTAGTAAATTCACAAGATAATGATATCCTGCACAATATCATAACTAATACGTATGATCATATATAACCCGCACTCATGAAAGTAAACAAATCTGTCTGTTGTCTATTATCTGTTATCTGTTATCTGTTGTCTTAGATAACTGCACACAAGTGGAAGCAAGACACCAACTGGCACCATTTGAATGCTGTTGTTTTTAATCACATTCACTAAGATTAGGTCTAGGTTTCAGCAGTCAGACTAGAATAAAATACTGTAGAATGCTGAAGAGATTTCAGTGAATGCCTACAAGTTCAGAGCATTTAACTGTATAGTTTGAAAAGGCAAATGAACTGTGAACAAGTCTAGCTACTGAAGCTCTAGTGGGAAAAGAAAACAACGCCACTTACGGGCAGATTAGCTCCATTCTGAAACAGGTTATACGGGTAGAGGATCCTCTCATAGTGTGCCCGCAGATGAGATCCAATAGCCTTGCCTGGAGCAAATCCCATCTTGACGGATATCCTAGTCCAGCGTCGCTCTCTGCAGACAGCATCGAAGCCTCCCTCTTCTTTCACCAACTGTGTAGCGCAATATAATGTATTTTATGATTTTATTTCCTCTTTAGCGTTGAATCCAGTTTTATATTTATGTATATATAAATTAGTCAATATTTAATTTAAAAGTAGAATTTGTACATGCCTTATTTAGCTGGTAAAGGTCCAAAATCTTTCTTTCCACATGCGGAATTTTCAGAGTGCATCCTTGTAGCTCCCAAAATTTAGCTATTTGATCCAGGAAGTTGAGCTTAACTCTAGTCTGAGCCTAGAAACAGAATGAAATCAAGGTGAGTTATTTGCATAATCAAGTTTTAAAACTTGATTTCAGCATATCTTATAATATTAAAATGAGTCTAAATCTAAATCTTTTTTATGTGACAATAGCAAAAAAAGAACTTTAATTACATAAACAATAATAAATCAGTATACCTCCAGTTCATTGAGCCTTTGTATTCGTGGTGTGAATTTCAGTCTGTCAACATCACAAGCAAATGGGGGCTGCCATTCCTGAGGGAATAAAAATAAATAAATAAATAAAAACACACACACACATTAAGCAAAATGACTCGATTACTTGGTGGCCACTTGGTGAATTAAGAAGCCTATGAAACAAAACACTGATTTTAAAATGCAAACAATGTGAAACCACTCAAAACAACCCTCTTTAGAAGTTCATAATAACAAACTGTAAAAATACAGATAAAAACTGAATCTCCTGCTCTTTTGTTGATTCTTTTTTCTTTTTCAGCTACAACTGTAGCCTTCATCAGAGCCGTAGCCGCTCTGATGAAGGCTACAGTTGTAGCCGAAACATGTTAGCAGGTAACAAGAAAAATTAACACTGGGTTTAAAAAAAGATTAAACAAAAGAACGAATTGGTTACACAGAATGAACACTCAAGAAATGAATCTCCTGCTGGTTATCAATTAGGCGTGATGTGAGAACACTCCATCGCTCTATTTGATCCTCTTTACTCTGAATGTTTGAGTCAACAGGAAGTAAAATAAAATCCACATCTGATCCTGATCAGACACCTAGTCCAAGCATCCAGAGCACAAACATTCTTCAAAACTTGCACTAATAATAAACGCCACGCCTAAAGGAAGTCATTGTGTGTGTAAACATCCCTGTGAGCAACATTTTGGATTCTAGTTCAGTACAATGCTGATCATTGTATTAATGTTTAATTACATGACTTTCTTTTTGGGGACATCAGAGTCAACATTTGTCAGAACCTATGAATTAAATAGGCTCCTCATCAAAAAACGAAATAGTCTCTAAGATGTGTTTCAACAAAACAAACATCAAATTACTGTCTGGGTCTGTGACAGAGTTGACTGCACCAATTTAACCGCACAACCTGTCTTACTCGCAAACCAAAGTGTTGACTTGTCTGATATGAATGCACTTGCACAATGTACCAAAACAAACCTACTCATGCTTAACCACATAACTTCCTGTAAGACTAGAGAACTTGCTAACTTAGTAGCCCAGTCAGCAAGATAATCTCGGTTTTACATCAAGAAGTGTGCAATTCCACACCTCTGCCGTGATATTTACCAATAAGACAATATTGTATGAATGTGTTCTTAACTGAAAGAGCATGAGACGTTGGCCATCAGGATATTTACATGCACTAATGCTCTATAGTTGAACTCCATACATTCATCAGTGTTTATAGAAACAATATGTTCGATTCTATGATTCTTTCCCCAGGCCACTTTGAGTTACAGTACATTTATGATACTTAATGTTTACTCATAGTACTGCATTCCACAGTATAAATCTTATCTGCACTATATACACTTTACACCAATTTTACCATGCGTACGTAACCAATGTGGTTTCAATAGTTAGACATAAATCATCACAGAGTGAACCTGTGTGGTAATGAAGTAAATGCAATAACTTTGCCCTTACTATAACAAGCAGTAGTACATGTAGTAGCAAGGTATTTGGCTGCTATTAACACTAATGTTAGCATGGTGCCACCAACTCCGGGGATGAACAACATGTTGACGCGGGATTACCAATGTATGTTGGTATGTTGGTGTGGTGTGTGGAATAAATAACTTCTATCATTCTCATGCCCCTGCGCCCGTAGATGTTTCTACAAGAAGCACTGGAATAAAATGTGGTTAACTTGTAGAGTAGATATAATCAAAATGCTTCTTAAAAGACTGGGCCTGCTTCATTTCCAACAGAAGAAAAGACAGAAATGCTCATTTCTGAGACGTTTTTCAGGTTTCACATTTGTTCTTTACTGAGGTTGAATTACTGTCACACTAATTGTGTCCTCTTTAGAAACAATGAAATCTAAAGGAAATTAATTAATACCGTTTGTGCTCCTTGCCTGCTTTCACACAGTAGTGAATTGTGAACTGCTTCTTTTTCTGTAATAGCTGAAATGTTTTGCTGCATATGATTCTTGGTAGACAAAAACAAACAAAAAACAGAAGCAACAACTACAAGTCCAAACTAATATAATACTTCAAAGTCTCACTGATGCTACCGTAATGAAGGGAATATGCCAAATTAGCATATGAGATATGTGACCTGACTGAGTGGGGCCTGAAAACTAGGCTACAGCTTTGGATCTTATTCAAACTGTGCAAACTGTAGTGAACAGTACTGTGCCCAAGGTAATTTGTAAATATATTTAGCATTATAGTACCATAAAATGTAAAAAGGAAACTTTTACAAACAAGGCTTTTTTTTTTCTTTGTGTGACGCAACATACTGATCATAGGGACAAAAATAGCTGTATAAATTCCACCTTGTGGAGACAAAGCTGGGATGGACACAGATTAAGAATTATCATTTTGAAATGTGTGGAAGTGCACAGGGATTTCTGACCATCCTTCACACACGTCTAATCAAAGGACTTAACATAACAAGTGCAGCTTTGATCTGAACATGACTACCCTTCCCTTTAGTACAAAGTGGCAAATGCAAGCGGTAAGAAGTTAGCCACGAACAGCCTACCATAATCACTGAAAATCATTTGCATATGCCCGACTAACATCTATAGTTAAAATTTAAAACCCATGAAAGAAACGCACGCCACAAACCGTGCAGCTAGAATTCACTGCTTTAAAAAAAAAACCCTGACTGCGGAGCAATGTCTTCTGTGTATTTGAAAAACAAGTTTTTTCTAATAGCAACGACTTATTTAGTTCCTTGACTACATTTCGCACTTCCATTCCAGAGACCTTTCTCAAGTCACACACTGTAAGCCTGCACCAAGCCTCCAGGATGCCGTCCTCCTTCGTGAACAGCCCATGCCTCTTTGTGAACTTGCTTCCATATAGTATGTAGTTAAAGTATAACCCTAGACTTTTAAAACCTGTCATAGTGGTCAGAAACCAGTAAATGGAAACAAATTGCAGATATGACCTAAAGCCGTTGAGATGGCTGAGGCCAGACGATCCTCTTTCTGTGTTCAGTCAGCTGAAACCTTTTGCAACAACCTTCTTTTGTTTACATGAGCAGTGCATTTTTCTTCCCATGACCACCAAACACTAAAAGCAGGGCTCCACCCACCCTTTCTGATAACAATTCAGTCCCTAGTACCCCAACCATTCAGATGAAACTGTGCAAAACAGACATTTGCTGCTTCCCAATTTCTACTACAGATTAGTCTTGACATATCAGATGACATAGTTCAAACAAAACAATTTTTACTAAAGACCCTAATGTGTCAAAGATGTCAAAAGGACACCTGACAAACAATTATGTTGGTATTCAGTCATGCTAATAGATTTATTTCAGGAGAATGTGCCCTTTACCTAATTTGAATGGACGCATGGACACACCCTTGAATAGGGTATGTGCTCTCCATCATCAAACGTCACGGATAAAGTCGACGTAAGATTCATTTAAATTCAGTTTATTCTTTATATAGATGTGCAACTATCTTATTAGGGGGTTGAACGACTTCATATGCCCGTTCTGTGACATCAGAGAGGTGTGGATTATGCTGCTATAATCCTCCAATTACAAAACAAAAATGTTATAAAGGCAGCCAATCGTTCGTGAGTTGTTTGTATAATAACGATGTAACGTCCAAAATACTACATACTAATGGAGGCTGCAAGCCACGAAGACTGGATTAGACCTGGATATGGTGAAAAAGAAGAAAACCTAAAAGCAGAAAGTGTCCATTAAGCTCCGTGTTCGAACGACCCCGTCTCTCCATAAACAGTTGGTCACCGAGCACGTACCAACGTTAGCCAACGTTCATGTCACAACAGCAGCTTTGAACGGGACTCGTTAGCCTCGGCCACTTCTCCCCACAACAACTAAACACGGCGCACACTGGTGGGGACATTTTAATCCAAACAAGTGTTTTCAATGTGGTGGTTTTACTGGCTGAAATCTTTGTGAGCAGTTCCCGTACGCCGAGTCCAGGAACTATTTCACTCTGCGCCAACGTAAACAGTTTCCATTATATTTGCATACAGGCAAACTTCAGCGTTTGAATTATTTTCAGAAATTCATCTAAGCCTGACTGTTACCGCGGAGACACATCCGACTGTTTGGAGGTTAAAACTTGACCAGGACGCAGATTTCTTTCCTCCCGTCCCCTCACGTCTGTCTGAGCTTCTTCGTCGTTGTTGCACACGCGCGCGCGCACACACACACACACACACACACACACACACACACGCGACAGTCCGAGCTCAGGCTAGCTGACAATTTAACTCGCAGCCGCAATCCGCCATGTTGAAACCTGTCTAAAAACACAACTTTGCTTGCTAAATTACCAACTGCAGCAGAGGCCAACACAACCAAGAAAATAAAAAGAACTGTTGTTAAATTTCAGAAACACTCACTGGTGGTGGTCGGATCTTGCAGATGCCAGTTTTTTCTGCAATTGGTCGTATTTTGTTGATGTACGCAAAAGGGTCGGCAAATTCCTCCCAGCTGGGCTCAAAAACAGGGCACTCCGGGGGAGGAATGAACTCATTCTGCTGTGGCTGAGTCATCGTTGCATCTTCGTTATGACAGTAGATGAAAAATATGTTGACGAGGCTCACGGCTGGGATAAATCTCGCTGTAAAATTGAGCCTTTCAGTTCATGTCCACTCTCCACTCATTGAACTCAAAGACGAATTATCTAGTGAGACGAGAGGGTGTCAAGCAGAGAGCGTACTCCTCCGCTTCGGTAAGTAGACACCCACAAATCATATAGGGTGCAGTCATTTATACACTCAACCCCACACAAACGCACAATTTTGTCACACTTTCAGGTGCTACCGCTGATCGGATCTATAGCTGATATTTTAATAAACAGATAAAACTCAAATTATGCGCATTTTCATCTGTTTAGGTCAAATGTCTGTAGCACTATGTTCTGTGTGTCTTATGTAATTATGATGTTTGAGTTCAGACTAATTTAATACCGTATGAAAATAAACTACAATAGAGTTTAATCTCACACAGCTAACACTTTGTAAGCACGATACTCTTTTAAAGAATTTCAGTTTATTGGTTCCGTAGTTTCCTCAATCACGGGTGGGTTTCATTTAAGTACCCCGTTGCCTCACTTGGGAAATCGGTCAACAAACAAAGGGATGCATTAGACTGGCTTCTCCTCACCCCGCCCGGCTTATGTGACATAATAGACGCGTGTTCGACGGCACGTAAGATTATCTAATCGAACACACCCTCAAGATCACTGCGCGCTGATCGGCACTTCGTTTTTAAATGGTCTGGAGGAGCGGGCTGATTGGTGGAGACGAGAGTCATATGTGCAGCCTCACTGTTTTCCGCCTCGCGAAATGTTCTCTTGTGATGAGTCCAGAAGCAACGTGGGGACAGGAAATAGCGTAGGTACTCGTGTAAACAAAACCTGCAGGTAGCGTGGGCAGCAGGCCAACAGCAGCAGTTTTATCAAAAGTTATTAATCTGCGTCCCCGGCCTCAGCATCCCTCCTTCTCTCCTGAGAGCGGTTATGGAGGTGGGACCAGAAGCAAAGCTGTCCCCGTTTCACATGCGCATGAATGGGACGCGTATTAATGGTCTGACTGCACCAATATGGCGTGTTCAGTTATAAACATTTTAAATAAGTATTATAGTCTGAACTCATGTGGTGTAAATCACAGCCGGTGATAAGATGACTGTTTGATTGGACCGACTGAAACTTTATAAAAACAAATCCCTTTCTATGCAATTGGCAATTGGATAAAAGCGTCTGCCAAGAAAAGTAAAGCAATTACAACAATCCCATCAGCTAAGATGTTTCTAGCATCTCTAGGCAACTCAATCACAAGGCAACAACAACATGTAATCTGATGTAATTGTCTTACTAATAATAATTTTTTTGATATTACATTATTAGACACAAAATCTTTAGTCCTGCTTTTCTATTCAGTAGTATTCAAAATATGGAATAAAAGTTTATTATATCTTCATTTTAGTTCACACTTGCTGAAAGCTAACACTTTATGAGCATAATAAGTTAACTGCTTCGTTTGTTTCGCTCTGTACACAAGCCTGATTTGAATGTCCCTGTTCTCTGTTTCATTTGAACTTCCTGTCAGTGGATTTTGGATAGCAGACCAAGCTACAAACAAGACAGGTGTCTATTATAGTTTGAAATCAGCTGCACAGATTTGCTGAAGAACAGTCTTACATAAAACATCAGGAATCGTCTTTTTTTGTCTTCATAGCATTTTATATAGACATACACCTGGGGATCTTTGTTGCATCTCACACACCCATTTTTTAAAAATAGACTATTTATTATGGGCAGTAAACTGCTCCACTACCATCACCAACTGTATATTCTCATGAGTAGCGCCACTGCCTCTTTTAGATGTTGATCCCGATCTTTTTGTTAATAGGGTCAAAAAAGACACAAAATAACAAATTAACACACTACACAGCAAATTCACCATAAACTATAAATATGTTAAATGAAGCCACCCAGTGGTAATCAATTAAACTGCACTTTAAAATGATGAAAGTGTGAGGATTTTTAAGGACTGGTAACCCAACCCCCATCTGTACAAAGTATTTGCTCACTGAGAACTATGAGCAGGTAATACTGAGCACTTAATACTAAGTCACAATGTACTCTATTAACATCATGTATGATGCATATGATTCAGCAAGGCTGTGCAAATATAGTATAAGTAGTGAATGCTCAAATACCCCCCTGTAACCACCTCAGCAAAGACTTCCAGCAAGCATAGGTTCATGGTGAAGAGGCTCACTTTTTATTACATCAAATTCACTTAGGGATTTAACATATGATTGCTTAATTAACTCATATGAAACACTGAAAAGCAGCAACAACAGATTATTTTCACACATTTGCTAAGCCAAAGTCTGCTTTTTTATAATTGACAAATCCTTATAAAAATTGAAGACACATGTTCATAAATTATTAGGCACTATAATAGACTGCTTGTGACACAGACATCTTAATTAGATGAATGAGACTGTGACTGATTTATTCATGGGTTTAAAGACACTGACAGGAAGGAATCAATTTTATTTAGAAGATGATGACGACATGCTTGATTTGAAAGCTTCTCAAAATCTATTTTATTTAGACAGATTGATCACTCTGTTGTCAGTGTGATCAAAGACAATGGTAGTGATATTATCAATAATTCTGTACACATAACAAACAAGCTCTCAATGTAAACTATACTGAATGTGCGTGTGTGTGTGTGTGTGTAATAGGTCAGGTTGGCTGAGGCTCAACTCTGGGAGTAAAACCATGAAAAGATGCATAGTCTGCCAACACATTATTTAAAGTTTATGCACTTTCACTATGCATGATTCACCCTTCCCAAAGCAATGTAGAAACTTTTCTTGTCATCCAAACAGTGCCAGCCAATTGGTCCAATCTCACAGTCTGCGCAGACAAGATACTTGATTCTTCCCACGTCGTGCGTGAAACCCACATTCTCAAAAGTGTACATGTCGTCCACAAACCAGTGGGCAGTCAGAGTGTCCCCATCCACTGAGCTGTCTGGGGTGCTGAGGCCACTCTTTTTCCTCATGGATGGTAGGAACAGCTGGTAAGAGAAAACACAGCCTCAGATATGCAATAGGATTTTCTGTACTGGCAAAAAAAGTTAGTGAAATGTATCTCTGACACACATGCACAAGTTAATATCCTTAAATGGGTTAGGGTTATTGTTCGTCTGACCCAAGGTAGAAAAACAATAATACAATGTGAAACAAGGCAAAACAACACATTCTTGCATTTGGGTATACAGGGACCAGAAGTTTAGGCATTTTTGCCCTAAAATAATGAATTATTAGTAGGAAGCAGTTTGACTGACTTTTGTATAAAGTCACAGGAACAATAGGTTTTATATAGCCTGTATTGAAAATCTGTACATCACAAAACCGTCAATCAGCTCAATATAACGTCTTTGAACACATTCATACCTCTTTCTCTGCAAACGCAGCCATCCCCGGGCAAAGCACCTTTGATCCGCAGCGCTGACACAGCACAGATTTGCTGTTCTTGCCGTCTTCAGAAACCAGGTCTGACCAGTCCGTGCTGTCTTTGTCCTGTTGATTATTGTCCATCTCGAAGCCTGACGGACAAATGTACAAATTGACGTACAGAGTGCCTCGGAGACACTATTTTCCCCAGCCCGAGAGAACTGATACAACTGGCAGCAGTAAACTCTAATAAACAGTGTTAAATTACTGTGCTGTCTCAACGAAAACAAAGAATCATGGGTCGAACACGGACCCTTTGTAGTGCGGAAGTCCGTGACAAGTGAACATACCCACAGAATAACGTTCCACATTATGACGAGATTAGCCGTTTCCGCCGCCATATTAATGCTAAAAACTAACCACGATGAGACACATGTATATGTTTTATGTGTAATATCTTAGTAGCAGTTAGCCTCATACAGTCGTTCGTAGTAGCCCCGCCCCATGCATTTAAGCTAACATGCATGCTAACCTAATGCAAATGCTGAGTTCAGTTATGACTGTGATACGTTAGAAATAAATACATAACATGTCCAAGGAAATCATTACATTCATTAAGAAAAAAAGCCTGAAAAACGTACCCAAATATTGAAGTTAAAAACAATGAATATGACAGTATAGCCGTGAGACAGATATAATACTAAGACTAGACTAGCATACTAGCAAGTCGTGGAGAGTGCCATCCATGAAATGGTCACGTTCTGAAACACAAGACTGTGTTTAGTTCCTTAGGATATTAGTTCCTCGCGAAATATCAGGGGACACTGAAAAGCATTTTGTAATGGTAATGTAGCGCTATCTAGACTAGCTTTTTAGAGTCGAACAATTCGTCCTTCCTTTAGTCTTTACCAGAACATTTGAAAGTGTCAGGACATAGACTTAATTTCCTGATTTTTTGAAGAACCAAATAATTAGTTTACACCCGCAAATGCGGATACATATTTCTTTCTAAACTCAAAAGAGAGAGAGAGAGACGGGAGGTATACAAAGAGACATACCTAGTAACTAATTTGACTAGCAAGAGAGTTTAAATAGAAGCTACTGCAGTAATAAGATACTCGGAGACCCCAAAGGCATGCATGTGCACCTTTATAAAAAAATCTGTGGTGCGAGTTAAAGAAAGCTGTCCATGCTCGCAAGCCATCAAACGTTAATGAACTAGAGATGTTTTGTAAAGAGGAATGGTCCAAAATACCTTCCAGACTCTCGTTGGAAGCTATAGGAAGCATTTAGAGGCTGTCTGCAAAAGGAGGATCTACTAAATATTGAGTTCATTTCTTTTTTGTGGTGCCCAAATTTATGCACCTGCCTAATTATGTTTATTGCACACTTTCTGTAAATCCTATAAACTTTGTTTCACTTATCAATCATCACTGTGTGTCTCCTATATGATATATTTAATTAAAATGGTTTATCGTGCAACAAACGATTTATACAGGAAAATCATGAACATTGACAAGGTCGCCCAAACTTACGAACTTTGTCCTTTTTTTCATGAGCGTACGTGACTCTTCCCACCTGCTTGTATTGTTTAGACTAGAGACAACCGGAGACCCTGTTTGTACATGTAGAAAAAAAATTTATTACAATAATTTCCCAGGATTACCATTAATAAATATTTCTGTTTACATTTCAGTGAAATGTATGATTTATCACTTTCTACACAGGACATTACACAAAGTCAAGAATACACATTATTTTAGTCTTTGTAATAAAGCTTGAATAAGTTGATCTAGAAAAAGGAGTCTTAAACAGCAGTTGATACAACCTATCAGTGGAATTGTAAGTTCAATAATGATTTGATTGTATATACACTCACTGGCTACCTTATGAAAGACATCTGTACAATCTAATGTAATCCAATACAGCAGCTCTGCCACAAATTCTACATTTACAAGGTTTTAACTTGTTCATAAACAAAAATGTAGAATACAATCACCTTTGTATAAAAACAGAGAAGTTATAATCTTGTAGAAGTAGAAATCACAACAGAGCTGTTGTATTGGATTTCTTTTGATTGTACAAGTGTACTTAATAAAGTGGCCAGTAGGAGTATGTGGCAAGGAAAATTAGAGAAGTTAACGTCTGCAAATCCTTGAAGCTCCTTTAACTGTTAAGATAGGCCGTCGCTTAAAAACATTTCCATTGGCCTAAGGCACAGGAATACTAAAAGTTAATATACAGAACACATTTTAAACCCCGTATGGTGATTTAAAGTTTTGAATTTTATAGTATATCCTAAGGTGTATTTAATATTTACACCTCATAGCATGTGAAATATAGCACAAAAGAAAGATCATCATCTAGCTGACAAACACAATTTGACAAGTGTGGAGCTGTACATTGTGCGTAGCCCAGGAACTAGGAGTGAATTAATGATGCTGGGATGGATAACGGTGGCAGGGGAGCTCTTTTCACGTCAACATTTGAAGCATCTCAGTTCAATGAGCTCATGTAGTTTTCCACAGCAGCTACACATTTTTTTAGTCTTTCCGTGCCATGATACACACTCAAAAAACATTTGTTAGGGACTCCTATCAATTAAAGTAATGCAGTAAGAAACGTCTGATTTTCAGTATACAATAAAAATAAATTGAGAATATTCAGCTTGATTTGGACCTAAAATTTAAGAATAACCCTTCTGTTATTTAGACACATCTGTCGATCACATTTATGTACATTAGCTCTACGTTCCTTTAATTAAAACATTATGTTTCAACAGGCCTTCAGGGTATAGCTCATGTTTTATTGCAGAGTGCGCATGGGTAGGTTTGTGTTGATTCTCTGCAACTTAACAGAAAGCAGTGTCAGCACAGGCAAACATGTGGTGACAGTCATACAAACTGCAAGTGTACATTTTCATCCTCCTCCAATGACAATGGTGTGCAGGCCTTCAGGCAGACAAATCTTGGGCTGCTAGTGACCTATCAGATACAGGAATATCTGATTTTTGTTAAAATCCCATTTTGATCTTACTTAAAAAACGCAGACTTCAAGCTTAATAATTGTAGAAGTGGTGCCTTTAAAGATTATCTCCATTGTTCATGGGCTAGGTAATGCTACTTTATTGGAGCAAAAAAAAAAAAAAACTAAAGTGGAAAGACCACAAAACTCAAACAGGATGTTAGCAAATCATAGGTACATAAGAGCAATAAGTGACTATATTGAGTTCCAGCAGCATTTTAAGTGTGTGTCTGTGTGCATGTGGTATTTTGTTTATGTGTACATGGGGCTAAAAAGAAAAGTATGAATAAGTCACAGTCAGGCTCTCAGAGTAGTGAGTCATCTGTACATCCTCCCTCAAGGCCGTAGCGGAACTCCTGCAGGTTCGACACGCCGTAAAAATGGATGAAAGCTGCTGCCACAACCAGAACATGAAAAATCTGATGAGAGTGGAACTAGAGGGAACAAGAAAAAAAATCTGAGCATTAGTAAACGTCAGTACCGTGTACCTGCAAGTTGCTCCATGTGCCTGTGCCTGCAAGTATACACCCATAGTCGCTGCTTATTATCTTTTTAAAACAAAATTTATTCATTAAATTGTTTATACTCACAGCCTATAGTTGGTAGTTTCTAGCAGAGAAAAACCTGTAACTCAATCATAGTAAAAACTGCTTTTCCTTGTGACTGATCTATGGGTTATAGGTTCATTTGAACAATGAGGGACATAACTATTATAACAAAATGCTTTTCAAAATGCTGGTGTCTTTTAGACAGGTACATTTCTTCGCATTTTCATTAAGGAAATAAGTATTTGATCCCTTTTCAAAACATACTTGGTGACAAAACCTTTGTTGGCAATCACAGAAGTCAGCAGTGGTTCAATAATAATTTTCTTGACTCTATGTAAAAATATCAATATTATCAGTATGCTATCTTTTGTGGCTCTGCATTGTCAAATCTCTACTCGAATTGAAAACTGAAACTGGTTTTCTTAGAATAGGATACTTCAAATTAGTAATGGAAATCTTGCATTACAAACCAAGGTGTGGAGTTTAAAAACCTGTCAAAAACTGGTGAGTTAGCATCAATGGTCAATTGTACCTTTTCATTTTAAACTGTCTCTCACAAGTCTTTTAAAATATTTACCCAGATGTCGCACTTTCCAGGGAAATAGCGTTCAGGGATCCTAGCTGCATAAAGACCTGCACCAGTAATATACATGGCACCCATCAGGTAGAACCAGCCCATCTGGCCGACTGTGGTAGCCTTCACGAAGCCCTCCTCAATGGTGAAGTGCATGGTGGGGACAATGCCGCTTAGTCCAAGACCCATAAATACACCTAAGACAAGCAATAACTTGAGTAACTTGGCATAACCATCTACATTTATGGGATTCAAATGTAAAATAAAACATTTATATAAAACAATTTCCAGGGTAGCTGCATAAAATGGAAGAAAACAATATAATCACATTATCCACAACCTGCTCTTGTAGGTCTGTGACGAGGTGTAGAGAATCGGTCCCACTGAGCCACTATGATGGCAGCAATGCCGAGGACACATACAATGGTGAGGTAGATAAGTCGAGGTTGAGGGGAACAATAGAATGAGTAGTACAGCCACGGCACGAAGGAGCCCATGATAAGGAGGGCAATGCCCGAATAGTCAAGCCTGAAGTGAGAAGGTAACAGAGACAAAAGCTGTAAGACATTTGGACTAGAGATCTGCTGGATGGAAAAAGTTTCGTATCATGTACATTTTAAAATGTGACGTAGTATATACTGTACATAGACAAAATCACAATCACCATAATATATTTCTAAAACTGTACTTTCAAGCTTTAATAATAATTCAGCAAAAATGTACTTTTACTACAATAGTCTGATCACAGTAAGTGACCTTATAAGTTTAAACCACATTTCAGTATGAATGCTTCATACTGCTGCACATTCAGTCACACTTCAGTGTACTAAAACAGCACAGCTGTAATGCAAACTGCTGGCAGGCTCAGCAGGAACAGTTCAAGGTTCAATTGCTTGCTCAAGGCCATTTGACATACATGCAGCAGGTGTCAGGGTCTTTTTGATTAAATTAGGTTTTACATGTTGGAGCAAGAATATATTTAAAGACATTTAAAGATCAGACTCTGAACATGAGGAAAATGTCACCTTTAAAAAATGAAGCATTCATGTCTGAACTAGAATATACTATATGTGAGGGAAAAAATAAATAACCTAATTGGCTTTAACTATATTATAAATCCTTGAAATAAACGAGAAACAGATAGCTGTAGAATAATATTATATTCAGCTGGATAAGTTCACTTCTGATTGTGAGCTTATCCTTCATTCATGTCACTGAGCTTTTGTTGGGAAGCTGGAGCTGCATGTTTAGTAGGATGGCACATAAATATGGATGAATGTAACTAAAAACCCACCTACTACAAGAGCAACTGATCTAAAGAGAAGACAGGACTGACAGTTACAAATGTTTCCTTTTAGACATGCAAAGAGGGAAGAAACACTGAGATACACGGTGACAGAAAAAAGCCGTACTTGGAGAAAGTGCGAGACACTTTTTCAGAGTGACAGTAGACTGTATGAAAAAGCCAGGAGAAGCTGAGGCAGAGCACAGCTCCCAGGAAGAACATCCCGAACACCACTTTCTCTTGCAGTGGGGCCATAAAATACATGTTGGGCCGCAGCATGGTTAAGGTGCCCAGACAAAGAAACAGGATCAGCCCTGAAGGGAAAAAAAGGGGACAGTTTTACTAAAAACAAGATAACAGAACAATCCAGAGGTACCTGGTTAAAAAGATGTTATCAAACCAACATTTCTGGTTTTAAACAAAAGCTCTTTGCTCAACAATCTAGGAATGTTTCTTCTTACCTAACAGGTGAGTCCAGATGTTTCCTGTCTCCGTATGAATTCTAAAGATGCTTCCAAAACAGGCCCGGAAGGAGGGCATAGGGGGTCGATGTCCATGTAGGAGGTAATCATTGTCCTTTAGCCACTCTGGCAAGACATGGAAAGGAATGACCCTCCAGCGCCCCTCCCAGACCTGAAAAGTATGAGCAGTCTTTCATCAGTGCTGCCACAGTTCAAAATAAAGGCTCATCACTAAATTATTGTAGAGATTATATTAAAATAAAACCAATATGTTGTATTTGGATAGTTGTACAAGTTTCACAATATTAGTGCACAGTGCTCTGAATAAAATAAAGAAAAAAATAAAATAATGTAAGTCGAACATTCTGAACTACTTTTACAGTCTTATAGTAGAATATGGTAGAATCTCAACCATTCACAACTAAACTATAAATATGGTTAAAAATAATAATAAAAAGAAAACCACATATAAATGATTCATTATTATTAATTAATAATTATAAAGCAAAACATTCCAATTTCTAGATGTTAAGATCTTTTTATTGTATTTTGGGCAGTTTTAGAGGTAATCATCTTGCACTTAATCAGCTAAGCTGACATTTCTCTCTAATGATGGCTAGTGAGCCTCTTATACAACACATAAATCCTGTCTGACATGGAACAACAAGCACATGCTAAACCCACATACGACTTAAATGACACTACATGTTAATCCCTAAATGTTGCTGTTCTTCCACACCGTCAACTTTATGCTCACTGGCCTCACCGCATTACAAAACGTGTTGTAACCTATGAGCTGAGCAGTGTGTTAGGTTTCATCTCATTTAACATGGTCACTGCAATATTTATGCTGGTTCAACACAGGATCGCAGGGCACAGGATCCTCTTTCTTCTCTTTATCCCATCACATTACAATGTTCACAACTACGTTTGTGAGATTGAGAAGAGAAATCTCCACAATAGCTTTGTAAGCAGTAAATACAGTAAAAATTAGGTTATTTTTCAAACTAGATTTCCTTTTTGATACTACAGCTAAGTAGTGTTGATAAAAAATCCAGGTTGGGACAAGGAAGTCGTGATGGACTGTACTGCCAGTATGAAAGTATAAGCGTTGAACAATGCAGTGATTAAAATCCCAGATTAAACTTTACCTTGTGTACAAATTCCTCCATCTTTTCCATGGCGTGGTGAGCTTGAAGTGGTAAAGTCAGGACCTCTCCCACCTCATCATCCTCCTCTTCCTCATCACCAAGCATTGCCGCTCCCTTTAAAGAGATCACAAGTGAGCACTAAAACCACTGTGCAGAAAATTTCTCTGTATATTTTCTTATACAGTTCTACCTCTGGGTGAACACTTTTAGAGGCTGGCTGTCGCCCCCCTCCCTCCTCCAGGAGTGGCCCAAGCTCCATCAGCTCAACATCTGGGACATGGCAGTCCTCAGAGATCCGGCAGTCTGCATCACTTGCAGACCCGTTTCGGCCTGACATAGGGAGATTGCCTGAGGATCCACTCACAGTCTCTGTATTCCGCTTCAGGTGTTACACTTTAAACTAAACAAAAACAAATAAACATACTGTATATGCCATTATACAAGAAAAAGAGGTGGAAAATAAACATTATCTACATACAGGTCAAGATTTTTAATGGTACAAATTTGTGCAAAAAAGTGCATTGTAACAAAAGAGGAGTTGAATAAAATAGGCTACGGATAAAAGCTAGATAGACATGTTAAAATACAATGAATGATTTAATTACTGACAATTTTAGGTGATCATTATATAAGGTAGCTAATAATAACAATAGTTAACAATTGGTTATTGCATTGGTAGTAAGATACTGCATGTACGGTACAATCTGCATAGCCTTAAATACAGTACGACAAGTAAATAATACTTTATTTCTTAATGTAAAAAATATGGCACAAATAATTTGCTGCTTAACTGAAAAATTTTCCTAAGTTATTACTTGACCTTAATTAAGACCACTTTCTGAGTACACGCCACTTATGACAGCTTTTCCTTCTTTCCATTAAAATACATTGTTTACTAATTTACAAATCAACTATATTATTTAACTATATTAAAAACAAAATGTATGAAATTACATTCACTACGAAAGAACCGAGAAGTGGTTCTACTTATATAAGTCTGTTTCATCTGGCACATTATCAGTCGACATTTATAATCATATAATAGTATTGCTTTAGTAAATAATGTTATATGATAAAGAGCAGAGGCGGATAACCAACAAAACGTTAAACCAAGTTACTGTTTAGTTAGTGGAAGCCTGCCAGACGGATGTTGACTACCGCTAACGCAGCGTCAAACGGAACACGCAGTACACATATGTAAACAACCGATATAAGACAGATATTTAACGTAAATTATTCACATCCATACGGAATAAACCGAATTAAGACTTAACGAGCACCGTGTGTTTTTAGACCAACCTAGCTGGTCACGATTCGCTCATATGTGAGCCTGCTAACGTTACCTTTAAGCTAGCGCTGAGCTGTCGCTAAGCAGCCGAGCAGACGACACAGTTGTGAATTAACTTGCCGGCAGCCATAAAAAAGTGCTTACGACGACACCGAACAGTATGTTAAGCTAGATACACTACCTCATTGGCATATGCTTTGATAATTTCATTAAGAGGAACATTTGTTACCTGACAAGGTAGCCTTCAAAACAGGAAGATGCTTATTGTGTGTCGCTGTACGAAACAAGATCCTTTCCGGAAGTTGAGATCTGTTCTGTAACCTAATCCTTCCTGTCTTTCAAAATAAAACCTTGAATTCCACATATTATTTTATGTAGGTCTACTTCAGAAAGGATTAACGGGTAAAAACTGGATTAATATTACAAAATATGTTTGACTTTTTCCAACTATACTTTGGAAATGTATTTCACTGCATATTGTACTGTGTATGATTGTGCACGTGACAAATAAAATCTGAATCTGAATCTGCTAGTAGATTTTCTATTCAGCCTCAGAAATGTAAACTAAAATGCACTTTCAGCAGTGTCTTGTAATCAAATGTATTGGTTAAACATAAAATCTACCTAATATCATTGTGCAATTTTGAATATAATACAGCAAACATTTATTACTATTTTTAATGCTATTGTTATTTATTTTCTCTCTTCTTTGTCTTTTAACTATTCTTCTAACCTTCCTATAGCTTGTAAGTAAAATCACAAACTTGAACTGTACATGAACTTGTACATTAAAAAAGTCCTAACCACCACTGATCAAAAAGAGATCTGAAGTTTGCAACACACCAAACATTTCCTCACCTGAAAAACCAGTTGCTCATAAAGAGCCACCCCCAAGAACTCCTTATTTAACTGCCTTATTTCTATTAATCCCCTTCTCTTATAGTTACCATCATTAAGAGCACACCTATTTGGTGTTCACATACCAGTGTTAATACTGAGCATAAGGCTAAAGCCTTTGTAACACAAGACATTTTGGCTTGTCATGAAACACAAAGGTGTTACAAATAACATTACCGACGACATACCAGTAAACGGCAACAATGAGCAATCACCAACAATATCAGCTCAATGAAACTGAAGCAGCTAAATGCATTTTATACCATTCCTACGGTGACATCTCAAAATGTCTGCAGCACAATGCATTTTCATACATGTATAGCAGCACATAATGCGAGTACAAATTTCACCACTATGCAAACATTGTTCTTTATTTACTTCCACAGGGAAAACATTTTCACAGATTAACAGTAACATTTTAGGTCAACATAACTACTGTAACTGATAAATAAAAGACATAAAAAGAGGCACACAAAGTAACATGATTGCGGTCTTTTTTTCATATGACTAGACAGGCGTTACTGCTGGTGGATTTTGCAAACCCAGGTCCATGTCTTCTTCCAAGTCTGCCTTTCCATCAGTCACAATAAATTATCATATAAATACTTTACCATCTGAAAACTATCAGTGTGTACCTGTACTTGAATTAGTAATTAACTATCATTCTCAAATGATTTACTGTTAAATCTGGTTCAGGCTCTTTTGTATCACATACAGGCAGTGTTGTTTTAAATAGACTACAATTACCAGTACCAGTTTTAGTTATATTTATGTTGGTTCTAAGAAAAAGGTTAGTGTCTAATTATGTGCTGCACCCAAACCTGATCAGATAGCGATATAGATACTAGTAAAGTTCATTTAAATTCAAATTCATCACATTAATAGCTGCCAAGCATCAAGACCTTTTCTTGATGCAGTACTGTATCTCATGTGAGTATGTTAATATCTTGTTTAAAACTAGTAGATGAAGTTAGTTAGTAAATCAAATTAACTGGCACAGCCACAGGTATGTCGCTATAAACATTTCAAAAGTGAAAACAGTAAAGAGGAAAAAAATAGTGATTTTCAAGCAGTTCAGTTCATTAACATGGTTACTCAATGTAGGCAAGTTACTACCAAAATGTACTCAAAAGGGGATATGATGGTAATTTACAGAGTTTTACAAATTATTTATTTCCTTCATACAGAAAATTACCGTTTTAAAAGGGAACATTTCTGTCTCAGATAGATCCTCCCACAAATCACAAATCTGCATTATTTTAGAGTCTGTTTGTGGGTATAAATAACCAAACCTAGTTAAGCACCATGTGATGTGGTCAAGTACCTAAAAAACCTTAGCCAACGGGTTTACGATTAAGATTTATCGTGTTAGAAAAAACTCTTAATCGTACTACTTGACTTTGGATTATAGAGAAATAATCCAGCTGCAGCCCAAACATGTGCAGTTTGTTCAGTTTGTCTTTACACTTGACTTGCAAAGTGAGATCCATCATCTCCTACCCTGTGCCCTTTAGTGTCATCTGAAGCTCTTTGGAGATCCCTTCTTTGTATGACCTAAAAAAAAATGTTCAGAATCAAGACTCAATTAATCAGTAACAACAGTTTATATGTAACAGAAAATGGTTATTTGGTCAAATGCAAATATACAGTATCCATAACTTAATATATTGTTTCATTTTACACGTTTGGCTTTTTTTTATTATTGTAAAAAACATACACATATTTGGCAAAAGCTTTAATTCAAACGAACTAGAAACATGCCCAAGTGAAAAGTTGTTTAAATGTCAGAATAAACTGAAGCAGCAAAAATCTGAATGTGCATATGGTGGCATTAACATCCTAACTTTGGCATTTGCATTCAGCAATGTTGCAATTTCTTCACCTTTTCCAGCAAAGTTGACATGTAAAAAGCTGTAAATGTATTAATTAAACTGTCCCTTCATGCAATATATTAAAATGCAATGCCAGAAAATATGTTATGTGTTGTAATAGCTGAAAAGTAAAAACAGTGTAAAAACTGACAAAGTATTGGTAATTGTTGCTGTTAGATAAAGTTTAGAACAGTCTACTCTGCTTACCTGCTCCTGGTACAGTGGAGTTTGGTAGCTGCGTGGCTCTCGAAAAGACATGTTTTTCATTCTGACCGCTCCCTGTCTGTCCAGGGAATGGGACCTGGGGGACTTCAGCTGATTGCGCCTGTGCCATGACTTGAGCTGTTCATTTACCACATGTTTTGGGAGATCACTGGGGTGGTATTGTGGATAGTCCCATTGAGCTGGAGCGGGGGAGAGTCTGATTTCAGGAGGCAAAGGCATTTGTCTTCTCTGGTGGGACACAGCAGAGTCTTGGTAACAATAGTCATATCTGTTGGAAGGACAGGAAGCCTGCTGGGCATAATAGCCGTGCATCATGTCCATATCAGGTGGGTAGACCACTTCTTTATTGCAATAGGCTCTGTGAGTGGGGTTGTAATGAGGCCTGGGACTAAGGTAAAAGTCAGTGCGTGGGAGAGCTTGAGGTCCATAGCTGCTAACTGGGCTAGGGTGTGGGAATGCAGAATAATACCTTTTGGGAAAATCACAGGGTGTTTCCTGACAGGGGGAACTGTTGTAAGATGTAAACGAGTGTTCCGAGTTGCTATCCTCAGAGCTAGCATGACTTCCATAGCTGACTGCAGAGGTGGGAGTCTCTGGTAAAGTTATTCCATATTCAGTCAGTCGCCTCCTTGGTCCTCTGCTGCGACCACGGTCCTTTTCAAATGCAGAGTCAGGGTTGGACAACCTGTGCAAAATAATTTATACAGCACGTATATTAACAAAGCAAAGCCAAATGTTTTATAATATCTCCATGAGTAAAACTATTTGATTATCACTGTGATTGCACTAGTTAAATGTAGAGCAGGCGTGTGCCGTCTGACACGCAGCACTAAGGTGCGGCTACCTGAGGGAGAGCTGTCTGTGTACACGCAGTTCTGGTGTGGAGGGTGTGCTGTTGGACAGCGTGTGGCTCAGCTTCAAATGAGAAAGCTGCAGCGGCAGACCAAATTGTGCTAAGCAAGTCTCCAGCGGTGGCAACATGTCAGCTTTGGCTGGACTGCTGAAAAAGAAAGGGCAGCACACAAATATGTTAAATGTTTTTTAGTTCATCTTTTCACATATTAAAATTTGAAATACTTGTGTGTATTGGAAATACTACTAATATAATAATACTAAGCCTACAGAAGAAGAATGTTTGGCAAGTCTGTGAAGTATTTAAACATATAAAAAAATGGCTCCTGTAGTGTCTCTGATATACAAAAGTCTGATCTCATTGCTGACTAATATTAAATGTGTTGAATTGTACTGAAGGAATTTCGATCTATTGTTAAATTCAATAATATGTTATCATAGCTTGTGTTTTGTTCCAATTTGGCAATCCACTACTGCACAACGTGCAAAACATGTTTTGGCTCAACTCGCATTCTGTTGTAGTAGCAAAGCAAAAGCAGGTGGCAGTGTTGCACACAGATCACTGATATGTGCATTGCAACACAGTGATGACTAACTATTTTGTCCAATAGCAACATAAAATAACTTTCTCCAAGTTGTTGTCAACAACACTAGAAACATAAAACACAAAAATATATAAAGATGCCAATAATCTTTATCAAATAATACACCAGTCACTTATAAAGACTGTAAATGCTACCAACAGCAACATCTTGTTAAATTCCAGTTCCTGCAAAACATACTTTACTTCTCTAAAGCCAAAAACTTTGATGGATGGCCTGTGTCACCTTGTCTTGCTGGAGGAGCGTGATTTCTTGTTTTTCTGGTAAGGTTGGTCGAGGCTAGACTCTGTCCAAGGGGAGTGTTCGATAGGAGGAAGGTCGTATAGCGGGCTTGAGGTTAAACTGAGTGAAGAGTCAAGGTTTCGATGAGGAGACTGAATCGACGACAGCCTCTCCACAGATGGAGACACACAGGAGCCGTCTACAGTGACTGATGAGAGCCCAGAGGGAGACTGGGGAGGATCTGCTTCTCCTGGACAGGGGAGTCCTGAGGACGGCTGTGATGACTGGCTTGTCACTTCTAGGAAAAACACAAATTATACAATGTGTGGTGCAATTATTTGGAGCCAACACACGCACATCCTTCTGCACAGATTCTTTTTAAAAATGTTACCTTCATCTTGCACAACAGAGTCAGACAGTGAACTGTCATCAGATGTGCCAAGATCTGAAAATTAAACAGAAAAATACTTTAATTCACACGTGTATGGGAAAACACATTTTACAAACCTATAGCCAAGTAATTAATTCCCTCAAACAAGTCTGATTTCAATCAATCTTCGAGTTGTCGTCCGGCGTATCTCACCTGGTTGCGTAACATTAAAAGCAGGGAGTGGTGATGATCGGCCATGCTCCAGCCGCAGCTGAAAGGCCTTCTCCTGCAGCTGTTTGAGTTTATTCTCCTCTCTCTTGCATTGCTGTAAACGACTCCTTCTAAGAGCCTTGCTCAGGTGATGCTCCTCGCAGAGCTTCCGAGCTGCCTCATAGATTTTCATCTGAAGGGCCAACTCGGCATCAACTGAAGTGTGCGACTGTAGAATAGAGCATTTGTGGTTCATGTGACATCCTACAGAACCTAAGTGAGGTTTGTTAATATGACATTATTCAATACTGCTGCTTCTACCTCTGTTCCTTTAGGGAAGCTTTGTGTATCCAGCTTAAAAGCAGCTCCAATGCGTCTGCGAATCTTTGGAGGCTTCTCTCCTGGCAGTAGAGGGTAATCATCTGAAAGTCGTCCTGTCAATTCCTAAACACCACAGACAACAATTTAAATCCTAGCGTCCACAAAGCAACATTTAAAGATAAGAAGTTTTTTTTCTAAAGACAGAAAAAAACTTGGTGAAACCAAAATAAAGATTATTTAAATAAACAATAATAATTCCTCTCGGTTTGGTTGTTCAAATAAAGACATGCACATCTTTACAGAAAGTTCATTCAACCTTATCTGTCTTAGGTATGAACTGAAGTACAAGTATCTTATTCCGTGCTACATGTTGAGGCATATGAGTTCAGTGAAGTTGTTGCAAAAATGTCCTTTCACGCCACATTCTTTACACCTCACCGTCTCAGATATCTTTGTCCAAACAACTGT
This sequence comes from Microctenopoma stevenorrisi, assembly GCA_032270685.1. Taxonomy (NCBI): domain Eukaryota; kingdom Metazoa; phylum Chordata; class Actinopteri; order Anabantiformes; family Anabantidae; genus Microctenopoma; species Microctenopoma stevenorrisi. The sequence continues at coordinate 9,064,139 of JAUMTR010000022.1, forward strand.
GAAGATGACACTGTAACTGATCTAATTAAAGAACAGTCATAAAGAGCTGTTACTTTTAGTCATTACATGCCAGTCACCCTTACAGACAGACACAAACGTAAGTGTGGCCAGTGAGGTTATTTGTTCTTTTGTCACTGAGAGAAGGGAGAGGCATCATGACTCCCATTAGTTCACCTAATCATGTCCCAACAGGAGTGCCCAGCCCCAATGTGAGCAGGAAAGAATGATCAGACCTGGGACTTTACCCGGAGGCAACTATACATAGCAGAGAAACTCCGAAACCTAACTTTGTCCGGTTTCAAAATGACTTAAAAGAGCCTTTATTTGACAGTGCAGAGACAGAAAAGGTCTGGCAGGCATGTGACATAAGTCTCATGCTGGATTCAAACTCAGGCTGCTGTGGGAACATTTAAATTGTTTTGGCCAACTGAACCACCAGGATACCTCTTCAAAAGCTATGATACATTAAACAAAATCCATTGCAGCCACATTGCGTGGCCTAATTTCACCAAAGAATATATATGAAAGGAAAGGGATGATGTTTGTTTTCTGCTTCGTGGTAAGAGCCAAAGGACTACAGTCACAAAGGAAAAGAAGACAGATTAAAAGACATTTGGTTTCCTGTCAGTGCAGTTCCTCATCGGAGAGGACCGCTGTGACATTAAGGCAACGTGGACGTTAATGCAGACTCATTTGAAAATGCAATCACTTCTCGTTTTACTGTTGTCTTACATATACATGCAGTCATCTGTTTTGCTCTTTTTGAAGTCTAACTACAGCCTTTGCTCGGAGTATGTAAAAAATCAGCATTTATAAACTGCAGCCTGGGATTATCCTTGAATCTGGTGTTAATTTTAAAGATCCACTGTCTAGAGATTCAAATGATCTCATTTCAAAACATGTGTGGATGGAAATCCAAAGATAAATTTCTAATTCATCCACATGGCTGAACATGTCAGAGAAATGTCCCCCTGCAATGCGTCATCAAGCATCCTGCATTAAACTACCCCACCTACCTTATGTTTTATGAAAGGTGCTTAATCATCTGCAATACGTAGTGTGTGCTGTGTAACAGCTTGTCTGATGACGTTACAAGTGTCTAGCTGTCGATTAATATTTTAATGAACTCAGATTATCATGATTATGTGATTCATTATTCCAGGCACATGTACTTAATGTAGGTTTTTTTGTCTGCTCACATGTTGTCTTGTTGACTATTATTACTTACAGCTTCTCGGATGCAAACTTTCTTCAGCTCCAATATGCAGAGCTCCAGTCGGTCTTGGAGAGCCTGGTGTTTGATCTTCATGGCCCTTGTGTGTGTGGTCACATCCTTTGCATGTGTTGTTGGGCTGTCAGAGCCTGTGTCATGTAATAGAAAAAAAAGAAGACCTAATTTGATTGGTATCGTAGTCTTAACCGGCAACTCAGTGTACATACTGAGTAATGTGATGTGGGGGAAAACAAATGTAGTTTTAAAACAAAAATTGTAGTAAAAATGCAACTTTCAATTTTCTGATGTCGTGTATATCTTCGTTTTAAGTCCTAACGTCTCATTAGGTAAGAGAAAGTGGGAAAAACACAGCCCCTGCCCCTCATCATTACCACTGAGGTGCCCTTGTGCAAAGCCCTTAATCCCCAACTGCTCCTGAAGCTGGTGACCGAAATCTCCCAGAATGAATGGTTAAAAATGCAACAACACTTAAACCATCTGTTATCTGTCATCAGGCAGAGTTAGAACTGTACAATAACATGAAATGTTTTTACATGAAATAGGTCAGTGATGCTAATTTTGTGATTCAGACACACCATATACTGACATGGTGTGGAGAACAAATCGCATAGTCCATCAGACTATTTAAGGCTATTTAATGTTTGACATTTGATTTTTTCTAAATCATGTTATCTCAATTAGAAAGTACACTTTCATTATATCTAGATGAACTACGGAGGCAGCTGCGGACAACACAATAGATAATTTGACAGACAACATACCTTTTGTTTTTTTAGCTGTTCTCCTTATGACACTGAAACTGTGTCAGGATCTCCGTAACTATAAATGTGTGTGAGTGTCCAACTGGTGCTGTCTGCAGCCTCAGTGACTAATGACATTAAGATTAGTCTCAGAGCAGTGGGCGTGGCTTTAGGCAAAAAGCAGTGAGTGCCACATACCTTCAGAGATTATTACCAGAATCCCTGCAGGTACTAACAAACATCTGAGGTGTGACAGGAAAGAAGTGTGACAGCACTACAATAGGGGAAATAATTCCTCTTCCTACAGCGACAGTACCCCCATTCTCTGCAAGTCGACAACTTCTCATCGTATAGAGCAGACATCACGTGGCTCAGCCAATGAGCAAAGAATGTCAGAAAGGCCAGTACTAATGAGTACACAATACTACAAAGCCAAAACAGGACTTAAGCTATTTTTAGTATATGGGACTGAAAGAACAGTGATGATGAACTCATTTTGTGACTACCTGACACTACCTTGTTGACGGAAGACCCAAAAGTACGTATTTTTATTCCTCTGAAACCAGGTAGTAGTATTCTATGCTATATTATCTAGAACCTCAAGCCACATAAAAACAGGAATCTTCGCCTAAATATTCAGTGAAGCATCAAAAGACTAATTTCCCAAAACAACAAATTAAAAAGGAAGTCATGATGGACCACATGAGTTTTAGTAATACCTGGTGTTTCACATGACTCATTTTTTGTACATTTTAAACAAAAAAAATGTGCAAAAAACAAAAAAATAGATCAACAGCTAATACCTATCATAAAACCATGTGTGTGCTGGACAGTGGGGTTTATTTAAGAACGTAGATTGTTTTATTGGGAACGCCACTGTGCCAAAAATAGATACAGCAAGTACGTGTTTATGCCATGTAATCTTATACAACTGTATGATGCTTCGAAAAGATGTAATTTTGATAATTACTGGGTGAAACATACTGTAAGAGTGACCTCATTTCTGCCAAAAAAATGTGTCAGAAAAAGACTTACGTGGATTTAGCTATTTTTCCTCCTTCCTTTTTTTTTAAACTGACAAGTACAAAACACCAAGACGTAGTTTGCCTCATTGGCATGAAGACATTTTACCTGAAAGCTTTGGCACATGAAGGATTAATAGAGTCTGCAAGAATTAACAAGTCATACTTTTATTTAGTTTTTTTGGCTGCTATTAAAAGCAACTTAAGCCAGCACTAGCATGACACTTGTATCACTCCTCACACTTCCTGTAGGTCGTTGTGAGTCCATGTGAGAAACGAGAATGAGCCAAAACAATTGAAAATAACTTTAATTCTGAATGTTAGGATACGTAACATACGGCTTGAATGTTACGATATGTTTGGGAGCATATGGTTTTTCTAGTTATGAAAATATTTAAAGAAATGGTATATTCTTTATCTTTATGCGAGTGTATGCTTATTTGGTTTCTACAGTTTTCTATTAATCTCATGTGTCAGGATACTTGTTTGGTCATCAGCAGCCAAAAGCCAAATACAGTGACATAACATGGTTACACCTGTTTCGCATGTGTGCTCCTTCAAGTTGCCACAAACTGAGGAATATTTTGAAAGGGATCCTTTATGTAACTGCTATGTTGCAGAGGGATTAGTTCATGAAGAAATCCAGCATTAATGTGAATTCATCCACTTGCCACAAAGAGGTTAATGTTGAGAATGTTTACCTGAATGAAGGATGATGCCGCTGTCGGTGTCACTGATCTCTCCGTTGCCTTCCATGCAGATCAAAGTCCTGTGGCGGTTCTTCAGTGGAGGCAAAGGATAATGTCAACACTCACCATGTCCTGTGAAGTATTTTTTCAGTTTTAGCAGTTAGGCAGACAGATTTTGACTACTAAACAAAATTTAACGTTCCCCATCGTTAAATAAATGCTAAAGTTATTATTGTGTGGTGTCACCAAAGCTTAACAAGTGAAAATTTAGACCAGAATCAACACAGTTACTTTTTTTCCCATAAGAATGGGAAAAAGAAATGTACTTCCTGCCTATTACATAATATTCTGATCTATTGCTCCAGCGATCCAGGTGTGACTTGTCTTCTCGACTACGAACATAATCCCAGCATGAGCACACATACGCGTTACCAAGTCTAAGGTGTTTCCTGTGACTCCTTCATCGTCTCTGATGTCATGTGATCGCCATCGTCTCAATCCTTCTGATAAGCAGCTCAGGACGCATGAGCCATACACGTAGCTGGTGTGAAATAAAAAATACAAGGCGTGTTGGGTAGATTATTAACTAAGCAACTACCGGAGTGTACTGGTGGCTGCATTCCAGCACACGGGGAGGTGAGAATCAGCCAGTGGCACAAAGCGTTCTCACCGTCACAGAGAAACTAGATGATGAGGTACAACATTCACATAGTGCCTCTGCCATGTTGTTGATCAATCAGAGGTTGACATTTAGCAACATACAGCATCTATGAAATGCCATTATCATGGTGGATATGAGATGAACGTGACACATGGTCCACACGGATCATCTGACTGTGAGTGGACGCTTCACGCCTCCACATCTCAGATAAGTGACCGCTGTGGTTGCCTAATTAGGATGATGTCATTTATGTAGCTACAGCAAACAGACACAATGAGCAGCAGCACAATAATGAAACCTCAAATTAGGCAAGTTTAAATAATTTCCATAAACGTTTAGCAGACATGAGCATAAACCACAATCAAAAAATGAATCTTTCAGCAATTCCCTGCAAATAGTTGTATACGGTCGCAGATGGTTTGTTCATTTCAGTCATGTCAATTGATGAACAGTACTTATTGTGTAATGCAACAACATGCACACAAACACACATTGTGCTTTCAAACCTGGCATCCAATAAAACACCTTTGGGTATTGTTCGTTTTCAGTTTCCCATCATCGCGCACTAATCACTGAAATCCCCAGAAAAACCTGCAGAGGCTCATCCTTCCACCGCACATGTCTGGATTTATAAAGGAACTGAAACTACAGTTTCAGTAGTAGTGGTTTGGTAAACTGTTAATATGTAGTGTCTTGCCATCAATAAACAACTGTCATGTTTTATCAGACATTTTATCTGTAAAAAACACTTCTACAGTTTGTTTCATTTCAATATTACAATTCTGAACAAACTGCTTATGCGAATACTAACACTTAAGGATGGGGATTTTTATTTAGAAGAGAAATCACACAAACAAAAAAAGAGAAACATTGTTCTAACGCTGAAGCTGCTATGAAACATTTTTACTAGCTGAGGGTATGTTCCTGTGATTTTATATCAGTTGTCAACACCACAAATAAAACAACCACACCAATGAAGACATGATAATATGAAATACAATTTTTAAACCACTATGAAAGCCACTCTAAAACTCACTCAGAAGACTTTGAATTGGTGAATTAAAGGGAAGGTACAGAGTACATAAAACACAGCCTTATGGACAAGACAAGAAAGTTCTACTTACCTAATTAAAAATATAAAAAAAATTGTGAAACTCTAAAAGAGTGAAAGCTTGTAGTGAAATGCAGAAACACTGAGCTGCGTGGAGTCTGAACAGAAATGAGAGACTCGCCCACTAAGAGTGCTGTGTACTGAAGAGGAGGGGCCTCATACAGAGAGCGCCTAGTATCGAGTAACTCAGTTCCTGTCTAAGATTGAAACTGTGTCAACAGCAATGTTCAAGATAGTGAGAAATTCATATCAGTATTCTGATGGATGGGTGGTGGCAACCTGACAAAAGGAATCAGGCCCATTACAAAAGTACTAGCTTAAAAAAGACCACAGAGTAAACTACACCTTGAGAAACACAAAAAAGAACACAAATATAATGATTTGGCTCATTAATCGAGTAGATAATTGTCACAAAAGCAATAAACCTGTCACATAGGTGTATGTAAATGTTTAGACAAAATATAAACACTGCCTGCTTTTATAAGCTAAAACTACACATTTATTGAAGATCAAACAAGAAACGTGAAGACATCCTATGAATTATGTGTCATAACTGGCATTTTTTCTATCTCCTACTATTCTGTTGTTTTCAGAACTATTCAAGTATTTCACAGACGATAATCAATAACGAAAATATTAATCAGTTAGTGTTTTCACATAATGTTTGCAACACACTTTACTCTTATGCAAATGTTTGCAGTTAAACTTTTCAGAGGTTTTTCTAACTTCTAAGCATGAACAGAGTCAAACATCTGTACAACTGTCACATTGTCAGGCTTGTGTTTTCTCATAGTGACCATCACAAATCAGTGCCGTGAACTGTGACAGTTTTGCTCACTGCACATCTACTGCCATCTCCTGGCTGTTTAAAAAGGCGAAAAATTAATATTCAATTATTCACAATTCACTATCGATTGAGCTCCCACCACTTCTCCATCTACTCTCAGACTGCCAGCGCCGAGGCCATTTTTTGTTTCCCGTAAAAAGAGGGGAACATATGGCGATAGCTTGGTCTGCATGATTTACAGACACACGGAGGCAGCACCTGCTCTGTAACCGCATGGTTCACATTCATGCTGAATCTTAATATTCATCTGGCTTTCCAGGAATGTTAGTGCTCACACAGTCTGACAAAAGGTCCAGCAATTCCCAGACACACAAGAATCACATCTCAGATGACATGGCACCGAGAACGCCACAGCTACAGGACAAAAAAGGCGCATATCCTCGACATTCACGCTACTACTGTCAGCTGAATGACAACATACCGGATAATTAATTAGTAGGCCAGTCTTCAGCACTTTAACGGCAAAGCATTCCTGCTTCTAAAATGTGAAACTATCAGATCCTTTAGTCTTCAGAAACCGAATATTAATGATATAAGTCATTTAAATTCACCGTGAACAACAAGTAGGAGCTTCTCTTCTACAACCTGATTTCCTAAGCTGCAGACTATAAGTTCAATAACTGAAACCAGATAACTAATGATGTTTTTTTTCTACAGGCCACTATCAGTGCATACATTACGTCCCTACAGCAAAATACCAGCCTTAAACCCAACAAAAACATCAAGATAAAAACAGACACTTACACACTTCTGTTTCTGCTCTCCAGTTCAAGGTGTGTCAGTCACTGAAATCCCCTGAAGACCCTGGACACTCCTAACAACACTTGAGTTACTAAAAGCTCTCGTTATTTATTAACCCGTAGTTTAGTTTAACCTCAAGCCAAACTTACACAACAAGTATTATTTAAATCAAGACCGCACAACCTTACATGGGTAGACTTTAGTTTCTTACTATACCATCACAAATGACAGAATTACTTTAAGAAGAAGCAATTAAATCTAGTTTATTAGGCAGACAAAATAATTAGCTTTAATGCACTGCAATTTATTGTGCCACATTTACATCTAGCTAGGTGAACCTAATAAAATGGGAAGTGCGTGTGTATGCATGGACGGCTGAATGACACATACCACTGACCAGAACCTGTGCAGTTAACAGAAATAAAGAGCAACAGCAGCCTGTATAACAAACACTCTGATTAGCTCAAATCAGATATGAGGAAAGTGCAGTCAAGCAAATGAATAACGATCACATCTGTGGAAAACCACAGGTTTGTCGGTCACACTAGTTGTAGACATGTGAAATGCTTCATATTTTAAAATCTGGTTGGACACACGTGCTGCTTCAGTAAAGACATTTGTTATAGCACTTTTTTTTTCTTGTAAGTCCAGTGACTGTGTTGTGAAATGTGACGATGACACAGGTGACTAGTGTCAAAATAACCAGTTGGTGGATGTCATGGCGAGTTTATATAAGCCAGGAGTCCCTGAGAGACAGAGAGCGGGCTTTGTCTAGGCAACACAGCAGCTGGCATAACAAATTCTTTAAATGTTCTTGAGTCCTTTCATAAGGGTACAGCCAGTCTCCTCCTGCCAGCATGTGGAGCCGTCAGGAAGCCAACTTACTTCTTCCACTCAGTGTTAATATATTTTTTACCGTAATGATGCGCAAATCATAACAAGTGCCATGAAGTTGGAATAATGTGCCACAAAGTTTGTAGAAGACAAATGAAACAGCTCTTGATGCTCCCTTGAAACCTCTCTCAGCCTGCAGCCAACTTCAGGTTTCATGTTCGCTAAAGGCTCTAATTGAGTATAATAAAAAAGTGAAATAATACTGTACATGTCTCAAATGAGACATTGTGCAGAAATGTGTGTCTGATGTGGATTTCTGAATTATAGGTTTGTGCACCACCGTGTAAATCATGGCCTATTCTAAAATGTGACCAAGCCCCAGACTGTGGCTGAAAGTGAACAAGCTTAAACACATCAACATCATTTTACAAAGAGAAAATGTAATGACTTAGATTTTATTTATACCTCTCGTATGTACTGTACATACACTCTGCCAGTTTATTAGGTACTGTATTAGATCCCCAATTCATGAGTCCGATGATGCATTTTTCTTCATACTGTTGTGAAGAGGTGTTGATTGTAGCTTATTCACATTTAGCTTATTCACTATTCACAAGCTGGTGCATGTGAATGGTTGTCTGCGTATCACCCTGTGTGCATAGATCTACTGCTCTTGCTTAGTTACAGCTGGGACCAGCTCCAGCCTCTTCACAGAAAAAAAACACGGATGGACAGTTTAAACTGCTGTTAAACTACACAGCATTGTTCAGAGATGTATTTCTGTAATATAACCAAACCTTACATAGGAGGGATCGGACAAAATAATACAACAATCAAACAGCGACACAAACCACTTCTTCCAAATCAATCACTCAGCTGATTGAACTGAACAAAAGCTGAACATCGTCACCTTAAGGATGATTTATTGCAGTACGCTTGTAACTGTATTGGTTTTAGCTTGTAGTTATTAAACTGTCCATTAAGTGTATACTGTGCATGACCTTGTGATAATCACACTCACACTGAGAGCAGTCAAACACTGTTCACTGGTATCTCATAATATGTTTCTTTGAATTCATTTTGAATGTCCTGTGCAAATTCTGTACAATCCCCCCCAAAAAATGTTAATATCTATGTAAACCCCTGGAACTTCACAGAAAATTAAAATAAACTTAAATTAGGTTTGGGTGTTTTACAGCACAGCATGAATGTGACAGGTCAGGTCAGGTCAGTAAGGTTACACCACCTCTGTCCTCCTGCTCCAGGTCACAGCTCAGGAATGTGGAACCAACAGAAAAAATTTCAATGCACAAAAATCACCAACTAATTACAGGGACAGCGGAACTGAAGAAAAATTTGTGGAGCTTGAAGAGAAAATGCTCATTGTTAAGTGTCATTTTGAACATCTATGTGTGAAACTGTAGGCATTGCATAAAACTACCATAGAGAAGGAATGCCGAATGTGCATGCAAAACAGGATTATAACATACATTTAATTGTTCCTCTCACGTGTGCAGCATTTATTGAAGTGCTGTACTGAAAGAGGATGTTGCAGAGTGCATTACTTCTCTGCTGGTCAGTGCAGTCAGTTGTCTTTGTACACCAATAATCATTAGGTTCTCGTATACAAACATTTGACTTATCTAAACAAAAAGTCCATGAAACACATGTTTATTTAAAAAAACAAAAATAAATAAACACTTATCTCAAATTTCAGCAGCCCTCTGTCTGAGGTGGTTTGATTTTAGGATATTTACCCTGAAATCGGCAGCCCCAGAAAATGGTTCAAAAAGCCTGGCAAGACTGTGGAGCAACCTGACACACAGTGGTATTTATCCACCCGCTCACTCAGCTCCACAACAGTGCAGGGCCTCAGCTTTGAAGAGTTTAACAAAGTTTACAACTCGTCTCAGTGGTCACATTTCTCCCAAACCTTTCACTCGAGGTATTTATGTTCAGAGAAAAGAGTAGGTTCACCAGCAATGAATTAACAACGCACTGTGCATGATAACACAAAATACGTAAAAAAAAAAGGGTTTATAATGCCATGTCGTTTTGATCTTACCTCAGCAGCTAGTTAGCAGAGTTAGCTAGCATCAGTATCCATACAATCTGATCCATCGGCTCAGTCTCCCAGATTGGAGCTGGACATTTTCTAATTAGACTCACACAAAAACGGAAAAACAGCAACACTGGACGCTTCCGTTACGGTACCGTGTCGTAAACGAGCGAATCAAGGGAAGCACAACAATTAAATCTCAACTCTTACAAGCAAGGCAAACTTTTTCTAGAGGCTACTTCTTCAGCTCTGTTTAGTAAAGCAGTGCTGTGCTGCCTTCACGTGCTGTCGATCATACGGAAGAGCTAACAAGTATTCACCATAGTAACCGTGTTTGACACGCAACCTGCAACATGTGGTGATTTACAATCCAGCAATAATAAAGTTGTTATGAAGTTAACAAAGTCATCAACATCACGGTGAAACCTGTCTTTACAACAATGTATTCATTAATGATTTATTTTAGGCTAACAGGCAAAACTACGTTTATGTTTCCTTTCTGCTCATCGGCTGCCGTGTAGAGTGACGATATCCTATGACCCGAAAACGTGATTACATACATCAAATACTATAAAAGTATTTAATAAACACCCTTTTCAGCATTAATTTGTTATTTCTTGCATTGTAAATCACCACGAGTTTGATATGAGCTTGTGAACGCAACACCCACCTATCCACCTCTCAGCAGCTGTGCGTTGGTTTACGGTAAGAGATGATTCACATCCGCGTCGATCGTCCGTATTTCCTGCCTATTCAGAGGTATTTGACGAAAAAGTTTCTCTAACGAGGCCAAAAACACGTTTTTTTACAGGTCAATGGCATGTTTGGATTGGAAATAGCCATAGCATCGTTTATCGTCGTGTCATATTTCCCCACAGTCACTAGAGGTCAGCAGAGCGTAACAGTAAACCACATGTCCCCCAAACACACCAGGGAGCCACGCATAACCTGCGGTACCAGTTTTAACCACGCAGTCGGCAAGAAAATGACAACATTAGGTAAACCACTTTGAGCTAGGCAATCAGATCATGAAAAATGACACCAATTCATGTCACTTCACTGAAATAACAATTATTGTATTATAGAAATATAGAAATAACATACGATGACCTAAAAACCTGTAGGCATTCACCTAATATTTTATTACCATTAAACTGATCTAATAATCTGAGATAAAAAATAAATTTGTCACATCTGCTGTGAATTAGGAGCTAACGATCCTAAGCCATTCACTCAAATTACCAATGGTTTACAGTGGCAATCAACATTTCTCAACAATAAGAAATTGTGCTTAACAGTGCAAAAACATTTCCAGCCACAAAAACGTAATTGCTCTGTTTGTCAAAATTTTTTTAGTTAAACTGTTAAACCACTTTTTATTTTTTTACCTTTATGAAGCAGGTGGGGATCAGCTGTTTTATTTCCTTTGGTTACAATTGGTTGCTATGAATTAACCTGAAACTAAAGGACAGTCAAAAATTAGATATTTATCTGAACAGATTATTTCTCAATTTTTATACCCTGGCGTTTTTTGAAGATTGTAATGCTGACGTGAACTTAAGTTTAATAAACAAAATGAAACCATTTGTCTGATCTGAGAGCAGCGGCGATAGTGTGAACACATGTTTGAGGTTTAACAGCGGAAGGTTAATGTAGCATAAACCACCTGTGTGCAGTGGCACTGTGTCCCTAACAAGGCAGCATTCAATTTAAACACTGCACAAGCCAAAAGTACAGCATAATAAGAAAATAATGAAATGTAATATCAATAATAAAGAATAAGAAATAAAATCAAGACTTTATTACTGAAATCATAAAGTCAGCAAACATAAATATATAAAGCAGTACAGCTGGTCATCACACATTGTTGCCATAAAATGCATAATCATACTACAAAATGAAATGTGTCAGTTTATGAATATTACACCAATATACTGTATGTATGTATGTATGCACATTTTGTTATTACATTTTCTTTATGCTGCTGTTGATTGCTGTGATTTAACTGTCACCTCTAAAGGTTAATAAGACACAAGCTCAAAGCAGGAGAATGACTAATATATTTACTAAAATCTTAGCAATGAGATGCAGACAGCCATTGAGGTGCTTTGAGAGCCATATAGGTTTGTTGTCTCATTTCCATGAACAGAAACTGAATGTCAGACGTAGGAAAAGTCTGAGTATCAAGGTCTCACCTTTCATTTTGTGTGTGACTGGCTAGCACGTTACCGAGCCTGTCAATGAATTCTTAAAGGAGGAGCTTAATATAGAATTTCAACGTTTGCTTTTACTTTACTTTACTTTACTTTAGTTCGCTTAGCAGACGCTTTTATCCAAAGCGACTTACAAGGAGCTAGCGCTGG
>JAUMTR010000022.1:9076539-9091833 GCA_032270685.1 Microctenopoma stevenorrisi
CGGGGTTCGAACCCACAACCTTCTGCATCCCAGTCTGACGCTTAACCCACTGAGCTACCAGGCCGCTGGTAGCTCAGTGGGTTTTACATATAAATTAAATGAATTACAGTAATAATAACTTTTAGGTGTTCGATAGTTCTGTATTATTTAAAGGTGTCCAGGAAATATTATAAATATTAAATATATTTCTAAATAATTTCACATTTAATTTCACTGTTTACTTTCTGCATAATCAATTAAATCTGGTAAATCTGGTAGCTAATAAAGCAGCTGTATTAAAATCATCCCCAGCATTTTCCCTAATAATTGCATTTTATTCGACTTGACTTGAAAAGCAACTCCACACATTTTAAGTTTTATATGTGTTTGTGAGACAGTTCTCTTCTGTTTACTGTTGTAGCAGCTGCTGACCATTACATTCATTGCAGTGTTGATGGCTCCGTTTCCCTTTTTTGCAAAGTCATAGTCATAACTAAGTGTCCTTATACAATTCACTAATTGAACTTGCACTTCCCCTGCCATTGGAGAGCATCTATTAATATGTTGCATAACATAATATGTTGCAGAATAAGAATGGATCCAGATATAAATGCATCAGAGGAAAGGGCGTGTGATCTTCTGATTCTAAAGATTAAAACCACTGCAACTAGGCGTCACTTGAAAATCAAAGTCTTTCGGACGATGTCACAATAGATGCTGTTCATGCACGTGCATTCAAAATGTATGAATATGTGATGTATAAATAAAACACTGACCAGACATTGTATGCTACCACAGAACACGGTGGAAGAAAGAGCTGGTCATGCTGCCCTAAAAACAACCTTTCAGGAGAGGGGGAATTCCTGACCCCATGCACTCACAGCCTGGCACCTAACCTGGTTTTCGTGATTATGAAACTGACTGATTTATAACATACACAACAGAAAAACAAGTGGGTATTCGTGAACATTTGAACTTTCAAATACCAGTCTTGCCTGCTACTTTTATGTGAATACATTTGGTTTCTGAGAAGTTCCGTTTACCACTGAGCCCGCCTGAATGACTAAAAGATCAGGGAAAAGTTTGCGCACACACACACGTTTTGCACGTACTCACAGTCTCAGGGGATGTGACAGATGTCAGATCTGATCTGGCAGTTGTTTACATGCTGTAAGCGATGTGCAGCGGGCTACAGGAGCTTTTGCTGAATGTATTTTTAAATATAACTCATGTAGTGTTACTTCCAGTTTGCCTCTTTCATGTTGAAGTGTGAGAGTTTCTACCACAGTTATACTTCCCCATTTCACTGTCTAACAAGTGCTTAATATGACTTTCTTTGCTCTTGTTTTTGTTTGGCAACTCACGTTCAGAAGTGGAAATTATAAATCAGGTGTATTTCACCTCTCCTCCTGACTTTACAGAGGGAGATGCGTGTGTGATGTTTTTATTATTGACCTCTGTGTGCACTCTGTCGTGCCAAGAAGATGGTGAGTAATATCAGTCAAACCACACACAAAGTGCCCAAAGTAAAACAGTTACTGGCAGATGAGAGCAAGATTAAAGAATTTGTCATCTCAGAAGTTTTATTTTGTATCAGAGATTTGGCGAGTGAAGATTTCCACAAGTTCAAGTTTGTTCAAATTTCTCTGACACAGGTAGATATGATCATAGAAATACCAGAAAAACAAATGATTTTTCAAAAAACGCGTATTAATATTTATATTTTACTTTGACTGTGAAATATTGTTTTAAAACTCATAATTGCTGTTCAGCAATTAACTAAACAATTATACATCAACACTGATTATTAGACAATTGTGTTATTAAATTTCCTTTTTTTAATCTGAATCTGTTGAAACTGCAGCTATAGGACTCATCGTTTCATTAATGTGAAGGTCGGATTCAAACAAGTGAGGTAAGTGAACAGAACTGGCAGAACATAGGTTACAGAACATTTCATGTAACTACAGCAAACGTCTGACCTGAAGACTTAGCTCAGTCTGCACATGTCACGGCTGGAGTTTTGTGGGATGCATTGACTTTTTCAGACTCTGTAAAGCTCACGTTCGCAAAAATGTTTGATCTCCACCATCTCTCCATACTGGAATGACATTTTATGATAATTTGTTGTGTGATGTGATTTTATTATAACACATTGATTCATCAAAAACATCATAACATTTTAATAATACAGCTTTGAGGAAACACAGACAGAACAAATATGAAAAGTCAGCAGTCCTCACACAAAGATAATTTTCTCACAAAGGTTATTTTAGAAATGACTTTGCCACAGGACTATTTACATTTTATAATGACAACACGATAGAAGCATTGCCCTTAATTTCTAGGCAATTAAAAAAATAAACTGAAAAATATGCTAAAGTCTGTTGTTTTATAATTGTCAAAATCATATTTTAGTAAATATAGTAGGTAGGTATAGTATATAGTAAGTAAATATAGTAAATTCATACAGTAATATAAAAAAAACTTGTAACACAAACTTTATTTTTGTTTTCTTGTGGATATTTTGGAAATTTGTAATAATTAAGGATAAGAACAGATCAGTGGATATACACACAAAAACTCTATGTCAACGCTACTGTACTATAGGATAAAAATATTCAACATAGAAAAATCTAAATAGAGAAACATGACATCAAAAAAAATACATGTTAAGGAAGAAGAAAGTTAAAAATAAGCATCCGTCTCATCTTGCTACTTGCTACTCTCTGAAGTGCCGGCGTTGGTGAAAGATGCTGAAGAGTTGTAGCCCTGCAGTAGCTTTGGATTTCTCAGGAAGGACTTGTACAGGTTCACGGCTTGTCGTCTGAATTGGTGGTCGAGGAAGAAGTAAATGGCTGGGTTCACGCAGCTGTTGAGGAATGCCAGGCAGCAGGAGATGAGGAGCCCATTATTCTGCAATGACTGACTATCACAACTCAGGTCAGCTTTTGAGAGCTGTGAGGCAATTATGACAGTTTTGAAAATGTTAAAGGGCAGCCAGGACACCACAAAGGCCACTATGATGGAGAAGACCATTTTGAGGGAGTGTTTGCGACGGGCGCCAGCTCGAGGGTTTGTAGAAGCGCCACAGTGCTTGTTGAGGTGCATGACAATGGTGCCATAGCAGAGCACAATGACTAACACGGGAAAAACAAAGGTGAGTAATACCATGAACAGGCCCAGGCCAAGAAAAAAATGTGAGCTGTTATCTTCCACACACACCAGTTCATCATCACCATAATCCTCCACTCTTCGGTACATGAGTGATGGGATACCCAGCAACAGGGAGCACAGCCACACTGCAGCGCAACAGGCACGAATGCACCGACTACTCCTCAGGTACCTCGAATCCATTAGTTTCACCACAGCCAGGTAGCGATCAACACTCATGCAGGTGAGAAAGAAGATGTTGGAAAAGCGGTTCACAGCAATTATGTAGCTGCTCAGCTTGCACAGCAGATTCCCAGCTGACCCAAAGTTCCACTTGTTGTTAAGGCTGGCAGACGTGGCCCACAGTGGCAGTGTGAGGACGAAGACCAGGTCAGCCAGAGCCAGGTTGATGATGAAGGTGTCCACGAGTCGCCCACTTCTTCTATCTTTGCTGCTCACCACTAAGATCACAAACAGGTTGCCCAAAAAGCCAGTAAAAAATATGAGATAATAGACTGTAGGCAGGATGACGTTAGAGCCATAAAACAGTGAGTTGGTACAGTTCATAGGAAATTCTAGAACAGTATCATTCTCACGGTCACTGTAGTTGTCGTAATCAAAGTAATACTCAGAGGAGACGTCCATCCTGACAATGCGCACAAAAGCTCTGCAACGCAGCTGTTGTAAATTTGGTGGGGAGGTTCATCCAAGCATGTCAACAGCTTAGCAGAATAGAACTGTGAAACCACAGAGATAGAAACCTTTTTCAGGTCTCTTCCTCTCACCTCTCAGCACTGTCTTTCTTCAGACTGTCACCGACTGTGTCCTCTGCAGACTTTATTTCGGTAACTTTGAAAGCAGAAGTCTTTCCTCATTGTTGGAGTCAAGTAAATAACAGTGTAAAAGGTTGATGAGCAACAGCAGGAAGTCTAACGTTACAGTACATTTTTGGCTACTGCTGTACTTCCTACCAGCTGTATCATTATTTATAGAGAGTTAATACAGTTTTTGCATCACTTTTAACAGGTATTGAAAGTAATTATTTAAAAATTAAGGCTATTCATAAATCCTCTGCTGCAAATGCTGGACACGCAGATACCGTGTGTTGATGTGGCTACTTTATAGATGTTTGGATGAGCATCATCTGCCTCTCAGCCTTTGTTTGAGGCTTTGTTTCCCCGTGTAGTTGATGTATCTGAGCAGTAGAGGGCGGTTAAGCTTTACTTCTGTTTGCATGTGCTGACCTCTTGCCTAAATTAAGACTCGCTGTGGTTTTTGACCAAATAGGTTGATCTAGAAAAAGAGGTTCAAAGAATTGTCGTTAGTAAAAACATGTTTATCCTTCACGCCAGGTACAAGCTGGCTTGTGAACTAGACTTCTGAATTGTGTGAAATTAAGTTTCTGAAAGTTTATGACTTTAATGCAATAGTTTTGGTTTCATATATATAAAAAGAAGTTTGTGTTTTATGATTTATAACAACGTTATTAAATGTATGACAGGTATGAGAATAAAAGGTGCTAAGTGAGATAAAACAATGTAAAACAGCAGAGTACTCCAAAACACCATGACAGGCAGGCAGGCACCAACAGAAACAGAAACAGATGGTAAATGAAATGGTTTTGTCAACTACTGTTTCCAAAGTCAGCAAAGCCTTCAGTCTCGTATATTGTCTCCACCATCATTGTCTCATGTAAAAACTTTAAATATGGAAATGTCAGTTTTGTCACATCCTTTCCAGCAACAGTAAATTCTCATCAGTCTGTTCAGATTTGTATGGAGGCTGGCATCAGCCTCCTCTCAGTAGTTTATCTCTGTATACAAAGTGATAAATTTGATTGTAGCCAGCAGTGAAACCGCACGGTGCAGACACTGTCAAACTTACACTGCGGTCCTGTTTTTCTACTGGAGCTCTTATTTCTGCTCACTATGAACAATAGCTACTGCATGTTTGTTCCCCATTTAGGACAGATTCATGTTTCTGACTTTTTTATGTTGGGACAAACTGAGCAAAAGTACATGTAAACATCGCAGTCCTGAAGCATGAATATCTAATACACATTACATGTTAGATATTGTTAGTGATAAAGATGTTTTTCTTTTATCATCTACCTGTCATCTGCTGTAAAAACCCATCACTGCCACGGAAACCAACCTGGTGCAGCCTAAGATGCAGATCTATCTATCTCATAGAAAATACTGCACAGATTGTTTCCTCAGCTGGGCGAGCTTTTATCACATTTTATTTAATTTCTCATTGGCACTGGGAGAGGTAATACTGACAGAGAAAGCTTCACCGGCCATAGTAAAGACTACCTCCTTAAGACTCTTCAAGAATCGAGCTCAAGAGAAATGCTTCACTCACTTGCATTGTTCATTATTTAAACACTCATTTACTTTAATATACTCATCACTGCAGAAACTCTGTCAGCTCTCAACCTTGTTCGGGTTGACGTACGCTTGGTACCTTTTCCTTTGTAAAGTTTTAATTATTTCTTCTGCATTCTTGCTGCTCTATTCCTTTCCTGGAATAAGTGCTGTCTCACTCCAATTGTGCAAAGTAAATGTAAGAGCCAGTGAATGGTGCACCCTCAATAGGAGAAAATAAACAATTGCATTGGTCCATGGGTGCAGCGGGGGAGAGTGGATGAGGGGAAAGGAGACAGGCCTCCCTAACGTGCTAAGATTCCCATGGATACTTAGTCCTTTTTCTGTTTAGAGGAGGATCTCGTAAAGTACTTCAACAGTGGAAGATTTCTTTTTTCCTTTTACCCTGTTTTTATTTGAGGAGAGAAAGGGTGGTATGTGTCAGGGTGATTGTTAGAGATGGGGGGGGGGGTCACGTGCACACGTGCGCACTCTTTTACACACACACACACACACACACACGCATGCACACATACACACACACACACACATGTTCAATTTGCTCCACACTTGTCAAGTGTTAAGTTTTAGAAAAGGAGTCTATTGTTTAGGTGTGAAAGGTTCTTGTTTTAGCTGTTTACCTAAATCAAAAGTTCCCCCAACACAAAAGACTGCACAGCCTCAGTCCTCCATTATGTGTCATTTTAAGTGCTCACAGGTTTTTAACTGTTCCCTTTTTGTTAAAAACTATTTCAACCCACATACCCTGTGCCTGATCCATCTGGTTAAAACATCGAAATGCACGTACCACGATGAGACATGTGCAGCAACACAGAGAGCTGAAGAATGAAATGGTCACAGTTTTCATGGGTATTTATGTTTAATAGTGAAACTAGTGGTCAGTTAAAGAACACTGATATAAATTAGAAAACTGTGAAAAATGTGAAAAATGCTGGGATGCTTTCTGGGTTTATTACAGTTTTTTATTAATTGCTTAGACACAATTTTTAAAAAAGGGCCAGGATTTTCAAAACACTTCACACAATTAGTGCAAAACTTGACCTCAAATGATTTGCAAAATGGAAAACTTAAGTCAAAACTCTGCAGTTTCTTAACATACCCATCATGTGGTCTGATTTTGTTTGAGTCAGTTAAACACTTCCGTGCTCATCCCACCATAAAACACGTGCAGAAATGGACCAATGAAATTATTTATTTATTTTCATGCTTTCAAGCCACAGTTTTTTGTGATTACTCATGTCCAGAAAATAAAAAACATTACACTAACAGGGGCTGGTCAACGTCACAGGCCATGTTCTCATTAGCAAGCCAACGCGGGAGGAATCTGCTGAAATAATGAATCGATCCCCGTATTGATGAATTGATCACTGTAATTTGGTCACAGGCATCCTCCATAGCTTGGATGAGCGGCATCTGAACATAGAGCAGGAGATCATACACCTTCCACCTCCATGCTGGGGTTTCCTCTGGCTGTAACATCAATCCAGCCTCCCTGAGTGTTACTCTACAGTTTATTGCATGGTCCACAAGTGTAGCACAAATTTAATTAGACAAACTTGCTTGTCTTCTTCTTTTTTCATATCCTGCTCCTTCTCCAGGTCTTCAGATCTTCTTCTACCTTGTTCTCTCTGGATTCCTCCTGTCACCCGCACTCTTCTTCCTCTCACACATTACATTTTTGTTGTAGACAGCTGATCTGTTGCTTTTTTATGTGTTTGTAAATCTGATAGGTGTGTCCCAAATCCTGTGTCTGTGTGTTTCCACATGGTGGCTGTGTCAAATCAATTGGGTCATAGGTGTGTTCATTTTGTTTTGGTATTGCAAGGAAGTGAGATTATGAATTTTGAATTTCAAACGCAAATAAATGTGTTTAGTGTTTTGCAAATCACTGTGTGTAGTGTTTTGCAAAAGGTTTGAAGCTGTTTTATATTGCTTTTAGTTGTGCAAATCTGGGCTTGTGTTTTGCTCCATGACTTAGGTTTTACTAATTGTGGGAAAGTTTTAATTTTTAATGTGTACGCAGTTGCAAAAAACTGTAAACATCAAATTTCAGTTTGTGAAACTGCTGTGAGGTACAATCACAAACATATATATAAAGAAAGATGTGAGCTCGTTGTATAAAACAACATTCTGCATATATTCATTTGTTTATTTTGTTTTCCTAGGTGGTTTTGGGTGGCCATTTGTGTTCATGTTTCTGCTCTCGCTCTTTTTCGTATCCTCTGCTCTTTCATGTTTGTCTTTGTAGTAGTTGCAGATGTAGTGTAGCTTGATATGGTAGTACCAGCTCTAGTGGCATAAGTATTAGTCAGGGAACCACTGAGTACTGTGTGTACGTTTGCAGGTACTGCAGTTACTGAATACTAGTTTAGTGCTACTTTATGTTTGACTCATACACTGTATATGGGTTGAATTCAGGAATGGTGGGTTTGATGCTGTGGAAAATGTTAATATAATTCAAAAAGTAGAATTTGTAATTGTTTAAAAATTTACACTTAAAACTAAATAAAATTGTGAATAAAAAGATTGCAGTGTTAGAGTAGTTTAAATTTGTGAATTAATATATTAAGTTTAAAAGGCAAATTAGCTTTTTTAGTTAAATTTATTTGTTTATTTATTTGTTCATTATCTTTTTTTTAATAAATAATAGTTGAACATGCTGAGATCATTTCATGTAATATTTAGCTGTTTATTACTCTTTACATATTTCCATATAATACAGCACGCCAATGTTGGCCTGTTTTGCTTTTTGCCAACAGCTGCTATGTGGCACAAATGTCAATTGTCCTTTACCACGTTGAAGTTTAAATGCTAACTGTTTCACAATACCAAGAAAACAAATGCAACAGCAGTAAAAATCTGACTGTATCAAAGGCAACTGTTTTCCTGTGCCACTTGAAATGATAAATGTAGTCCTATAGACTGAACCACAACAAGATCATCATTGCAAACCACACTTTAGAGAAGAGACAGAAAGCATGCAAATGACGAGCTGTCATTTGCGTGTTTTAGGCAGAAGCTGTGGTGTATGTAATAAATCTGTAGAGCTCAGCAAAACAGACGCTAGGCTGGTTTTTAGCTTATTTTAATAACTTGATAGAGAAACAACTGAAGAAACTGTTACTTTATTCAGCAGAAACTGAAAATTTTCAGTCTCCCACCGTGCAGGTTATCTCCACATCTCAGAGCATTTAGTAAACACACAGCCTAACTGCAGAGGAGTCATGTTTCATCTGCTGTTGAGCAAAATTAACAATCAGATTTCAGAGCAGACAGGCGCGGCCTGTTGGTCAGCTTGGGTTTGTGTTAAGGAAGACTAATCATGGCTAATATGGCTCAATGATTGAGCAAGTAAATCAGTTTTGTTGATACTAGCAGCCGGTGGCCAAACTGTGAAAATGAAAACTTCATATGGGGCAAGCTGAGAAATGAAAATGCATTTTAGAAATGCGATTATGTGTCAGGTGTGATTTGTTATGTGCAATTATTTCTTTGCACAAGAACAAAAAGTACTCACTGTAATATCTTTCCTTTAGCTAAGGTAAGGTGATAATACACTTTAACTTGTACATAGCTGCTCTGAAAAATATACCTAACAGGAACATGGTATGCTGCTGTTCTCAGATGGCTGAAAGCTGAAACGTAAACCATGTTCCACTGCTGACCACATCACAGCCACTGACATCAACATTTTACCTTGCAACCTTACCTTCATCTCATCAATTCGTCTAGAGATGTGAGACCCGTGTGCAGCTTCTTGCATAAATTCAGCTGTGAAAAAGGTTTACTGTGTCACTGGGTGAAATGTTTTCATGCATGGTTCAGACTTTTGGTTTACCGGTCGAGACAGATGGCCGTCCGACCCTGGGCCTGGCTCTGCTGGAGGTTTTTCCCATCCACTGTCACCTAGTGCTGCTTAAGTAGGTCTGTTGGGTTTCCTGTATAATTCTATAGATGGTTATATCAAATACAATTTTTAACTCTAAACACTGTAAACTGTCAGGAGAGAGAGACTTTTTTGTGATTTGGTGCTTTATGAATAAACTGAAGTAAATTAAAATTTTATACATTATTACAACATTGAAACAGCATTTATTGAATTCTTGTTTGGCTTAATTATCATGTCATTACAATTATCTACTTAAATCTGGACACCAATGAGGCTCAAGAGACTCTTGCTTTGCTACATTGTTGACATTGGGTCGTACCATCTCACAGTTTTATTACTTTTCATTAACACTCCAGTTTATGATCCATTAAAGAGGCCTGCGACTCTTGAGAGGCATATTGTATATTTAATGATGAATATTGTTGCATTGCCTTCTGCGGCACTCTTGCAATGTAAACATACATTTTATTATTATTTTATGGTGCCTTAATGAAACAGTGAGCAGATTTGTTTACTAGACAGAATGATCCATGTCTGACTGTAAAAGTGTGTGCACAGTATCACTCCGGGGGTTCTGTGTTGCAATAGATGGTTTCACGAATACACTGTGACAGTTTCACATCCTCATTTCGGATGATAATGACAAAGAGATCATAGACATTTGTAGGGGCTGCAGACCAGACCAGACAGTTGATGGGTGTAATGGTCTGTATGGTTACTGGACCGCTCTTGTCTCCCAAGGGAAGGGTTTCAGAGCAGATGGTTGCCTCGGTGGGAAGAATTGCGTGTCACATGACAGTAAATGATCTTCTTAGCAGGTGACCATAGCTTGTCCTTGTAAAGTGACAAACAAGGTTGCACCAAACACTATCGAAGGATGTGACAGTGCCTCTGATCCACAAAGCAGGTGGAGATTACTTTTCTACATTGATCATTTCACTGGAAAAGAGCAGCTGCTGCTGCTGCTGCTGTGCCAAGTTAGGATTAGGCAGGAGATGATCTGTTCCCAGAGAGGTGAATAAAGAAAGTGGTCACCGGGGGACGACGAGAGGAGCAGAGTGTAGGAGAAGTGTAGTTCCTGTCGTGATTAATGTCAGAACCTCTGTACTGTTTTACTTCTCACACAGCATCTCGAGGACAATGTGAAGATAGAGTACCTCCACGGCTGCTATGAGTAAGCACTGTGCGGCTCTCACTGCGTTTTGACTCAGTGGGTCGGGTCACAGAGATTTCATTCTCAGGTCTGTAATTAGCTGTGTGGACCTGTTCACATTAGGAGTGTTTTGGGTCAGTAGGTCAGAGGACTGGCTCACCAACACCTGGGGGACACAGAGTTCATCACTCAGAGAGCCATTAGGAGCAGAAGGCTGGACCCCAACCAGTGACAGACAGGCGTATCGCTTCCAGCTGCAATGAGAGGTGATCGGTGAAAACACACATTTGTGAGTTAGATGTTTAGTGGGGGGATTTTGCAAACGCGTGTGTGTGTGTCTTAGGGAGTCACACAGCAGATGCGCAGCACAAACAATGATGTTGTGATGATTTTTGAAGTGAAGATGTTTTTTGGAAGAAGAGAAAAAAGGCGCCTTCAGAGGTGGAGTTGATGAATGTGTTGATGGTGGCATTTTGATAGGGGTAATTTTGACCTGACAGGGCCCAGGCTCTCTCATGAATCAAAATGTGTCAGGCAGGCGCTGGAGATGGAGGGCCGCTCACTGTGGCTCTGACACCCATGTGAGGGGCCGAGGCTGCTGGGGGTCAAGTGTGACACCCCATTAGAACGATGTTGATTTAGTGTGGCCACAGCGCAACAGACCTCCTCCCATGGGGTGTGGAGTCGTGTTTGAGTGAGGGGGTGGGGAGCACTGTGCACTGGACACAGAATGGGGGCCTACTGCTCTTCATCTGCAAGGTCGTCATCTGACAGCTTGCAAATCACACACCTACGCCGAACACAGCCCTTTCTCTGCTTTTCAAACATGCATCTAAACACAATATTGTTGAGACATAAATGTTAATCTGAATGAGAATTTTCCTTTTCTTAGATAATTTTTTCCAGGCGGGGGCTTTGGTTTGGTCAGTTTCTCCCCTCAATGAACCCAGTGCTCCTGACTAGAATAATTCTGACCTTTGACCTTTGATCTTCTGATTTGAAATTGTTTTCTGCAATGTCAAGATTATTTCTGACACACTGCAGTAATGCCCTCTGCTCAAGTGCAAACTGCTCTGCGCCGATTTTAGGGATAGACTTTACATAAATACATATTTGTGTACATATTGGGGGGGTTTGTTAATTTTATTTAGGTATCAAAGAAAAGCGAAACTTTTGTCTGAGAAACCCAGATAGCACAAATTATGTCATATAATAATTTAACTTGTAATAATGTTCCTTGAGCTTACAACTTATTTTGTGGTTGTAGTTATACTCTCTGTCAAGCTTTTATTGACTGGCCAGTGATTAATACCACAGTGTTTCGCTTCACATTTTAGAAAGACAATAAATAATAGGTGGCCTGGTAGCTCAGTGGTTAAGGCAGAGGGCTGGGATGCAGGAATAGCAGGATCGATTCCCAGCTGAGTCACCCAGCCCATCCCCCACACCAGGTGTGTCCCTGAGCGAGACACCCAGCGTTAGCTCCCCGAGCGCCGCCTGTGGCTGCTCACTGCCCCCCCAAGGGGGGATGGGTCAAATACAGAGAATACATACTTATAACTATATAATAATGCTTTCTGGATTTGAAGTTTTTTTAGTTGTTTATAGTTATTTCAGAGAGGCTAAGTGAACCCTAAGTGATAAATCAGCCACCAAAACACTTCATCGACAGCTGCATCAACTTCCCTGTAAATGTAGGTAAAAACTATTTTTGCTAGATATTTTTAATGAATGAATGTATATTTTATCTTGGCTAACATTTATATAAGGGATTATATTATTAGTTTTATATGGAACCCCTCGTCCACAAATCACACCTGCCAGTCTTCTGGTGATACTGATTAAGCTAATGTGAAAATGTGAAGACTGAGGAGCGAGTCAGTGACAAATGTAAACTTTGACCTGTTGTTGTAGTGCCCCCACCTGGCCAACTTATTATACTACATTTACAGTCATATTGGTTTTTATCTCTTTTTCATTTAGGATTCAAAAACCCAGAGGGACATAGTTGTGTCTTGTTACAGCTGATTTTAGTTTAAATGGAAGAAGGAGAAACACAGTCAGTTAAAAAAGATGTGTTTGACATGTGGCAATGATGATTCATGCAACATATTGTAGGACATTGAGAGCAATGAAAGAACACATTTCCTTTAAGTGTTTTACTGATTAATAAGCGGATCATTATTTAAATGTATGCATTTTAATACTGTTATACAAAAGGTTTCAAAGCACTATGATTGATCACCTCCATTTAAGTTTTTATTTAGGCAGCTCAATTGCTTCATTCATGCCAATCCCCATTTCTTCAGTTTTAATTACAACGTCTGCAACTGCTTTAATTTGATTATATTTAGAGGCGTCCATCAAATGTCACGGCTTGTCTGTGTGCAGTTTCCCCCTTTCTCTGCACCTCAAAAAAGCCATTAAGTAAGCCTTTTGTGCATCAACCCATCATGCATACCTTAATCTAAAATGATGGAGAGCAATGGTCTAAATGAGAGTATGAGAAAATGCATTATTCACTGACTGGCCATTTATCTCTCAAGTCTTCTGATTAAAATGTGTGATTGTATTTGATAGTAAAAAAAAAGCCTCACACGTATATGCATTCAAATTCAGAAAAATATTGTAAGCGTAACCTGTCCTTCCTGCTCTCATTCTGTCGCTGGGAAGTGCAGGCACATGTGCACACACCCTCCCACCCACCCACACACACACATAAAGAAAGGTGTAGAGGACAATCTGTCTTTTGTGATGGTTCTGATGTAGGGAAACAATCAGTGCCACAACACGTTTCTGCTGTTTTCATTGCCACTGCTGTGTGTGATCATTAAAATTTCATAAGTTGCAGAAAATTATATTTGTCACCCACTTAATAATAAATCCCAGTTGCCAAGAATGAATGATTTATGAATGCTGGTATAGCTGATGTCACAGTCCACTTTTGTTGCCTTTGAGATTTTACTCATTAGTCTGAATAATAACTGTCACTAATTCAAGCTGTTCTCGAATGGCTTTTTGAATAGAAAGAGAGGGAGAGAGTGTGAGTGAGAGAGAGGCAGCAATAGAGAGGAGAGAGGCCTGAGAGATTAACTCCAGTGAGCTCACTCTGAGAGGCCCAGGAACGGCTGAATATTGTTCTAGTGGTGGACAGAGGGGGGGGGCTGAAAGGAAAAAAATCCCTATGCAGCCAGAGAAATGAACTTGATGATCTCAGAGGGGCGGGGGGAGGATCACCATTCCTTGCTCCTGACAATCAAAATTAGATTGGCCAGCACTGTGTCAACACTAGCCTCAGTTAAGGCATGGCAGGGGAGGGAGGGAAGGCAACCACCCCGATCCACCCCCCCCCTTCCACCCCGTCCTTGGGTGTTTGAGAGTTTGCCATGTGAACTATGGAGACCCCACAGTGCCTTTCACTGACTGCTCAGTCCTCAAAGACATCGACAACCCCTTTTTTATGGCCAGCACTGTAACCAACAGCATCTCCAGTTCTGTATTTTGGCAACTTGTTATTGCTGTTTTCACTGGCATGTTTCATCAAACTCCAAAATCTGCAGAGCTGGGATTAAAATCTGCACGAGCTGTGAAACAGAACAATCTATGGAGTTTTACTGTCTTCTCTGTTTTTAGCTTTTCATTTATCCTCATTTCAATTACCACCCAAAAATACACTTAAGGCAATATAAGTGATCAAGTGCCAAAAGTGAAAAGGTCCAATTAAAAGAGTGAATCTAAAATAGATATTTAAAGAAAAACATAATTTGTGCATATATTTTTATGTTTAAACCAACAGGAAATATTAGCAAGCAGTTCTGTCTCGAATGATAGAAATATGGAACTGAACAACAAGAAACAAAGAGTATTTCACGTATATATGTGTGTAAGTGTGAACAGAATACTTTCTGCATTGTGATGCGACACCATCATGCCTCAGCTTCTCAATGCGTTAAAGACGTATTAATAAAAAAGTGTATTAATAAAAAAGTATATTCTTGCACATTAAACACAGATTTGTTGGAAGAGGGGTAAAAACTGAGTTGATTAAGGGTTGTTTTTGCAAGTTTTATCATTGACCTGGAATATCTCAGTGTTTTCAGCCCTACCACACCAGAGAGGGAGTGCAGCTGTGTCCTCGTTTAACCTTCCTGGTTTTTTTATTACAACTCTCTGTGAATTTTATCTGAAGCAACTTAACAGAAGAAACAGCTGCTTTGTCAGTGTTTCACATTATAGAAACAACTTCATTTTAGTTTTTTTTTGTGTTTTTTATTTGTTTGTTTTTTTTCCAAAACATTATGTATCTAATTCCACAATTAATATGAACAGAACTGCAAATTATATTTTTGCTCTTTAATATTTGAACACAGTCATGCAGAAGATAGACATTAGGTAGATTTAAGAATATTACCAGGACGGCAGAATGTCAGCGTGGGACTAAAGGTTTTATTTTTCACTCTTGAGCTGATTCCTGTTGTTGCCAAAAGGGAGATGTCCAACTTACAAGCAATCGCACACTGCTGTGAGGTGCATTCAAAATAAGCGGATGGAATGTGCAGTGTGCTGTGTGTTGGCAGAAAAGACGTTTTCAGTCATTAGTCATTGAAGTTTTACCTGTGAGAACCAAAAACACATTTCACACATCTTTCTATTTGTCTTTTGAATTTAATCTAAAATTTGTATATATATATATATATATATATATATATATATATATAACATAATATTAAAAC
>JAUMTR010000022.1:9091895-9117047 GCA_032270685.1 Microctenopoma stevenorrisi
TATGTAACATAATATTAAAACCGCTTTTGAATAGAAAGGCATGTTGCCTTAATCTTGATTACACAAGAAAATAAGATGAAAGCATATAATACACACGCTCAGTGTATAGTACAATAGTAGTATATAATAGTATAATAGTACACAACAAGAGTATAAAAGTAAATAATAATTCCAACATTATTATTGTGAGTATTTTTAATTGATGCTTATTAAAAATAAAATATTCTTACATTAATTGTGTTTTATGTTAAAATTATGAAAATACTAGTATATATTTCAATGATTTTCGTAACACTAACACAAACTTAACATGTCACTTAAATTATATCTATTTTTATTTTGGTCTACAAACATTTATGCAAAATATATCAGTGTTAAAACAAAGATTGTTTAAGTATGATTAAGACGCTGACTGCTCCCTCTTTAGGGAGTTTATTGTTACAAAGGAAATCATTCAGGTAATGGGTGTCCATCATATCCTCAGGTATACTTTCAAAATTGTGAGACTTTTTGGCAACACACTCCAGCAATCTATGCAGTAGTGTGTCGACCAGGCCGTCCAGACCACACTTCACTGGTGATGGAGCCGGCAATCATCAACTTTGAACCAGATGGTGTGCTGGAAGCAGAAAACAGTGACAGCTGTCATTCACAGAATGAGCTGCAACGCTGAGCCACTTCACAGAGGAGGAAGATAATATAGTGGATCCACATGTAGATTTCAGCTGTGACATTTCTTCTGAGGCAGTTTGTTTTTGCAAAATGAAACTAGTCCCTGATTCAATTTTGTAGTTACTTTTACAAAAGTAACTTTTTTTGGCTGATTATTAAAAGAACACTTGAAAAGAACTTGAACACGTTTCACCCACCAGGCTGGGTTAAGAGCAGTATATTGTAATTTTACATGGTATAATACTGCTTTTCAGAGTAAAGCAGAAGTAAAATTACTACCATTAATGGTATT
The DNA here is from genome assembly GCA_032270685.1 of Microctenopoma stevenorrisi. Taxonomy (NCBI): domain Eukaryota; kingdom Metazoa; phylum Chordata; class Actinopteri; order Anabantiformes; family Anabantidae; genus Microctenopoma; species Microctenopoma stevenorrisi. The sequence goes on from JAUMTR010000022.1 coordinate 9,092,860, forward strand.
GCTGGTAATAAATTAAAGCATGGACACAGCTGTAACATCTTTTTTTTAATCTCTGCAACACCAGTTAGTGAAGATGATGTAGTCAAAACATCTGACAGGCAAAAACTAAAATTAGAGAAAAAGGACTCAAGACCTCCCTTATATGAAGCAGGTTATATGATAAAAGGTGAAACACAGATAGAACCAGTAGAGTTAGATATATCTCCCACTTTCCTAAATATTCATTTCAAATAATTCCTTAAAGCCATTTTACATTACTTTTGAGTTTTTGAGCTGTTGGTTGTGAAGGTGTCTCTGTGAACTAACCTATTTATGAGTTATGATCAGATGGGGTAAGTCAAATGAGTAATGAAGAGTACAAGAATAAAGTTTCTTTTGGCTGCTTTGGCGTCTCCACAGTAGACAACTTTGACGTGGACTTTATGCTGGATGCTCTTGCTCGTGTAACCTTTAAAAAAACAGAGAAAAAAAATTGCCATTGATCATCGTGCAGCACTTCTGCAAAGAAGTGGGGGATGAGGTACGCAGAATTATGTTAGAATGTGTACATGGTCCACATGTAATAAAGTATTTAAAGTGACAGTGCAGAGACTGAATGATTCAATAGAAAAGTGAACAAGTGAACATTACCCCATCATAATTGGGTGAATAATAAAACTACAGTCACATGACCCATTTTTGGCCGCTTTTTATTCTATTTTTAAACATACTTTCATCTGAGTGAGACTTTTGTCTTTGCTTTAGCAAAAGATGTGAACACTTCCTGTGAATCAGTGTTGAAGATTGTGCGGCTGCATCGACTCACTGCTACTTGAAACTTGTGTCCACAGTTTTATTGTCATGCGAGATTCTTTAAGCCCATACTAGTGTGTGTGATCTTTCCTGAACGGTTCCTCTTCGACCAGACACCGAGACAGACAAAAAGGTGTTACTGAGGATTGTGTCCAGCAATTCAAGCTCTTGAGAACTGCCCCCAATTCTCCTTCTTTCTTAACTTTATGGCTATAATTGCCATAAAGCTTCACACAAATCCGGACAGCCCCCACCGGACTTTCCTGAGGGCTTTGTAACGTGTTCAATATTGCTATTGTGCTGTATTTTTTTGACTTTCCACAAGTCCATGACATCATTTAGTAATTATTTAATGAAGCCAGGTCAGAGTTCATCATGTTAGTAGTCTTAAGGCTTTGGGTGCAGCATTCAGCTTCTACCACTTCATGCCCAAGTTGTACAACTACTCCTTATGTGCCAAAACAATAAAAAACATCCATCAATGTCCTCCCTTGTCTTTGTAGGCTGGGTATGAGTGATGATGTGTATGGCACATTGATGTACTTGAGGGGCAGGGGACTGTGTGAATGTTTGTTTATGTCGAGTGAGGATTTTTACAAAGGTTTATGTCACTGCTGGCATCAGTCTCCTCGAGCTTGTACTGGGTGGTCTTTGTGTTTGCACCCGTAAAGAACTTCGCTCTCGCTCTCATTTGTCCCCTATTGATTCTCTAAATTAGGCCGATGAGAGGCCTTCCTATCAGGTGGCATATTAATTGGGTCAGGCTAGATCTTATAAGAAATCCAAATAATAGTCGACCCGAACCCAAACACTGAACTTTTGTTCTCTGAACGCTCTCTTTCACCAATTAGCCTCGCGGTGAATCTGTTTCCTGCCACCTCTACTGCCTGTTACTGTTTTCGAAGAATCAGCATGCCACCAGCTCATGTATGTGTGTGTGTGTGTGTTCATTTAATTGTTAATGGGAATTTGTCTATTTTTACAAACCTTATGGGAATTTACATCCTCCAAAGTAGAACTTGGTTCATATGTTAATGTCTGAATACAGTGGAGAAGAGTGGACAAGGCTTTTTGATATGAGTCCTAAAGTAGAAAAAAATAATTAATCTAGATTTGTTATGAATCTTTTTTTATGGTTTCTGGTGAAGAGAATTTAGAAGAGCAAAGTTTGGGAGTAAGGGTTTTAGTAACTACTTGCTTCAAACCTTTGACCTATCAAATCAAAATGTGTGTTGTCAGGTAATGAATTTAGGTATGAGTAAATTCATTGGAAAAACATTTGTTTGCGTTCACTCAGAAGCAGCCAGTTGTTTTGTTGTGTAGACATAACTGCCTCAATTAACAGTTTTAAGAGCAATTTATCAAACTGAGCTGCTAATCATCATATGCCATTAATGATTGACATTGGCTGGTTGATATTGCCCAGTTACTCAGCTAGGACCAAGGATTCAAGGATTTGTTATAGTCATTCTCACATGAGACATGAAGGAGGGAAACAGTGAACTCAGGTCAAGGTTCATATTGTGAGACAGATAAGAACAATAACAGTAATAAATAATATATACAACAACGAATAGCCAGCAGCAGTCGGTAACAAAGGAAGTATTGTATAGTTGATTACAAATTAAAAATAGGTGAGTTCTTAAATGCACGTTAGTTTCTTAAAATCTTTAAACGGTGCAACTACCAAATAAAAGTAACCACCAGATTATAACTTTACATAGTGAGGTTTAGGACCTTGCAAAAATATAAGTGTATATATATAAACAAAAAAAATGCAGAAAACCCAACAGTCCCACTTGAGCAAGCACTAAGGCGACAGCGGAGAGGAAAAACTCCCTCTAAGAGGAAGAAACCTTCAGCAGAACCAGGCTCAAATCTGAAGATCTGAAGACTAAAAGAGGCAGCAGTCGACAGATGTGAAAGCTGCTGGGTCCAGATACTGCTCTGTAAACGACTGTCAGGTAAAATAATGGCAGCTGGTTTGTCAGTAGTCTGCTGTTAATTTTTGAACTGAATTGTGTGTATTTCTGCATTTCCTTGATTTCACATTAGACTACTAGCCGCAGGTTGCCAGTACATTACTTTCATCACAATATAAACACAGTAATGTGTGGTTATTTTGTAAATTGAGTAAATTACTGGCAGCACTGGTGAAAGTCATGAATTAAGCTCAAGAGACTTTTAAAAGGGCAAAGTTGGCTGGAAATATGTAATTTGTTAATACAAACAAAAAAGTTTCTTTCTGTTACAGTTGTAAATTTAATTTATGTCTAACAAAACACTAATTATTTTTTTATAGACTTTGGGTTTATTGAACTTTAGTAATCTAACAAGAGAAAAAATGGGAACAATTATATTTATTATTGAAAATGTATTTGTATTTGAGTCTACTTAACCCTTGGTACCTCTTACTAGGTTGATTCCAATTAATCACCTGAAAAACAGTAGTCTGAGTTTATAGGTTAATATATACTATTATATGAAGTAGGGCTGGGTCATATGAACAAAATGAAAGTATTTTTATGGAATAATAACTCTTGTATTTACTTTGTACATTTTAGAGACAAGTATTACAATTACTACTAACTAATGGTTTTACAAGAAAAAAAGGTAGGGGGACCATGTCAGACATAATGGAGAAGTAATGCACTGTTTGAAATTAGAATTGAGAGTATGGGAAAATGTGTTGATATAACTCCATAATAATGTCTCTTTTATTTAGATGTTTTCGTTAAGATCAATAATAATAGAACAATCACTAAACGGGACTCTAAAATAGACACCCAATAATACAAGCCACCTAAAAAAAGAAAAAACAACATGACTAACTCCATTTACTGAATAATTAGCCTCGTCTAAACACTTAAAAATTGTGCTACAAGTTACAGCATGTGTGCTGCATGTTTATTGAACTGCACCTTCAGAAATAGAAAAACATTTAGTATTTGTGGGGCCTCTCTGCTATTAATCCTAACATCATGCTATTTACAGTATAATGCAGTATTTTATGGGACATGGCAAGCTGCCATAAATATTTCCCAGAATGCAGTGCTATTTACAGTATAGTATAGTTTTAATGAGAAACATGACATTACTGTTGGAAACTGTCCATTTTCTTACAGCATTTTGTTACAGCGGGACTTTCCCCTTTGGGATTAATAAAATATGCTTCTATCTGACTTTGAATGGTTAAAACTAACTAGTTTTTACTAGTGGCTTAACTTACATAAAAACTGGATTTAAAAATAGTTGTTTAAAAATAGTTTTAAAAGGTTTAGATACTGCACATTGATTCTTCTAGAAATACAACACAACATTGCTTAACTCTGTGAAAAAAATCTTATTGCTCTGGTCTGAGCAAGTGGCTAATAGTGGTTAATTTAAGTTTAGAGATAGCTGTCTGACTATACACGTCTCTGCTTGGTTGCTGTTACAATCAGAGAGAAAATAAACCATAAATCCCATAAGCTAAATAAATGATTTATTGTACAAAAGAAAATGACAGTAAATAAACAACAAAAGGCAAACATAACAATCGAACAGTTATCCATATACACAACCGTTAAACTACAAAGTTGGGGTGATGTTTTTCAATTACACAAAGAACGGAGGAATGAAGGGGGAAAGCGAGAAAACATCAGAAGCGGTGAACCTGTCCAAAACCTCATAAATGTCAACATTTGGGTAGGTATTTACATAGAGATTTTGTTACGCTCATAAATTTATATGAAACACTCTCACACATACCAGTATACAAACACTAAAGTTCAAAATGTAACTTTTCAACAGCTTCCACCAGAGATGTGGGCACAGCTAATTATTACTTTTGACCACACATTAGCAGAGCCACTACCATCAGTTACTCTGTCAGTACCTCAATCTGAACCTGAGAGCAAGGGGTCTCTGTGGGTTTCACCTACATCTTCAAGCAGGGGGCGGAATGTCGAGATTTTATTGGTTAAATGTTTGTACAGTTAAAAAAAAAAAACAAGGTTTTTAGAAGGCTAAAGTGAGGTAGACAGGCTTTGAAATGCTTTGTAATTAATATTAATAAATAGACAAATGACCTGTTGAATTATATCCCTCCGCTGCCCCTAATCCTCCCTTTGAAATGTTCTAGTGTACTCTTTTGATCACAACATGTCTTCCTCTACTTTGGCTATCGATCCCTGGACTCACCTCCGTGGGTTCTTTCACTTAAAATAAACACAAAGGCAAAAACATTTCTATGCGAGACAGGTAACACGTCGTTTAAGTCAAAAGTATGTGGTCTCTACCTAACATGGTTGCAGGTTAAAGTCTGTGGGTGGGCCATTTCCAGTTAAAGCATTCTGTGTTCAATGATCCAGACACTTGCTACACACATGACTTATCGCCCAAGTGGGCAAGGAGGCCTTTCAGGCCACTGGTACAGTACGTCCAGGTTCTAGATTGAATAGAGTGTATGTGAGTGTATGGACAGGCCCCCGCTTCAGACAAAAGTCGGGAAAGCGTGATGCCATCAGAAAGAAGTGATAACCTCTCTAGTTTATGGTTTATCACTAGAAGCTGGAATAGTTTTTTTTATCCTATACTGTACAAGCTCTCTTGTGCTTGGTAAAACACAAAAAACACTTCACCTCCTCACGCCATGAACGTCACATAGTGCAAAATTTATTGTTGGTAAGGTAGAGTGCCCCCGAAAAGGTTTTTGTGCCCCTTTTTTAATATATACATATATCATTTATATATAATGTCAGAAGGCTCTTCCTTTATCCAACAGCATAGTGCTTTCGTTTACAACAAGGATATCTTTGCTTTGACATCCAGGAGACAAAGACAGACTTCAAGCATACTGATCTACTCTGTGTTCAAGCACTAACAATATTTTCTCCATAATAACAATGATGGTGCGGCTGAGGTTGGCGTGGATGGGAGCATTTCACAATGCAATCAAATACGCGTCGCTAAACTAAAGTCAGTGGTTATGTTACATTCTCTTGATTATTATTTTTTGCATGTTATGGATTGTTGTGATTTATAAAAACTACTATATGAGAGTACAGTACTGCAGTTATAGGATTTTGCATTTTATCCTCTCTGAAACTAGCGCGGTGCAGGAAGTGGATTTATGGTGTATTGTCAACACAGATATGTACATTGCTGTAAGTGTGTAAACTTCTAGTCTTAATACTGTAGTCATACTGTAAGTATCTTCAGCTCAACAGCTCACTCAGCAGAGTGAACGTGATGTGCATGATGTGAACACTCCTGACACCCCTTGCGTGTTTTTTTATTTCAGGTTGTGGAATTTTGCTGTGTTTTTATTACAAGCTCAGTCCCAGGCCTCTTCAAGTTATGAAACAGTGCATTTACTTCTTTGATTTAAACATTTCATGTGGACGGTGAATGTGTTGAGTGAAGTGAATAGTTCTTTGTTACAAAATAAATGTCATTTGCCCTCTTCCTCCTCTACCTCCTCCTGTCCCAGACGATGCAGAATGACTTCAGAGTGCATGTACATTACAGTTCTGTTTCAGACTTACAGAACTGTAATATAGCTATACCGACTTTTTTTTATCCACGTTGAAAGAGTTAAAATAATATAACCTCTTCTCTCCCTTTCCTTTTTGAGTTTTACAAGACTACAAATAAAAAACATCAAAGTACCTGTGAAAAGGTTTTGTGGATACTCGAGAATGTCACACTGGGGTGTTATACATTTTTAAGTTTAGGGTTTAGGTTTGGTTTTGGATCTCCACTGCACTTTACATCTCTATAGCACATCTGTAAACAAGATCTTTACTAAGTTTTTCTAATGATAAACCATCCTCACATTGGCATGGATTTAGTTCTTTTTGTTAAAGTGATAGATTGCAAAATATTTCTGCTCATTCCCCTTGCAAACATTTTTGTGGATCAAATCTCACCCATAATAAGTGTGTGTGTGTGTGTGCATGTGAAATTACGTGTTTTCAAACTCACCATGAGACTGAAATTACTTAAGAAATACTGTAAATGCTTGTGTCTCCTGTTATCTTAATCCATTAACCTGGACATTTCACAAAGATGTCAATAAAAAAAAACCTTTAAAAACCCACAAAACTGACACGTACTCTAGTTTTGTCTCATTAACCATTTTCTGAAGCTGCTCCACAAGCACAACCTCTTTGAATCATTTGTAATGTACTGCATTTCCATCACTCAGTCCTTTTTGATTCATATTTCATTTATAACCTTTTTACAGTTAGAATCAATTTTATAACTGGAAAAATGGAAACCCAGTGGGATGTTTTTGTGGAAATCTGGTGCCAAGGAGTGGGTTCTGGTGCCAGGGGAGAGCTCCGTAAGGGTTTTGGGTGGTTTGATGCAATGGTGGCATTACACAAATGTGCGTCTCCCCCCTGCAGCCTAAGAGCAGCCACATCTATCCACCACCATTCCCGGGATCTTGCCGTGGATGATCTGCTGCTTGTCATTGAAGTACAGCATGTTAATGGGGGACATCTTGGTCGGAGTACAGCAGGGCCCTGCAGATCCTCGGGGGTTCGCGTGCTGCACCAGGTGGGTGTGTGGGTATTTCTGCATAAACATGTACTCGCACTGGCCAGAGCAGTAGTTTGCTTTGTAGCGCTTTGGGGCAATGATCCAGTCCCAGCCGAAAGCCTCAAAGTCCACGGTGAGAGGGTAGCGACAGCAGCGGGACTCTGTAGAATGTTCGTCACAGTCTAAGCCGAGGTTTCGCCGAGAACGCTTGGTCGTCTCAAGAACCTTCACTTCCAGGAACGGCTGCTGGAATCAGGGGGAGGAGAGGCAGGAGAGAGAGAAAGAGGTGGTTATAAGAGAACAACAGCACCAGCTGCATGGCTGTATCTGTATCATATCTGATACAGAGGAGGGAATTAGCTTAGCTTAGAGTGGCTACAGAGAAACCCCTTTTTGTTATTGCAATTTGGACATGTCAAAACTCAGATATGTGGTTTCCTGAGTCACACAGTCACTATATTTTTATATCATATTTACATATTTGTGTATCCTCTTACATCTTTCTATGGGATTTAAGAGGCGATGTTACAGTCAGGTGCTGCTAATAATCAGTAATTGATTCATTGATCATCAGCATTTGTACAGGCCTTTAAAACACATGGTCTTTTTTTACGTACTGTCAAGAAAAGCCGAGACCTCAGCCCAGCTGAACTGCTGTGATGGGGCTTATTTTTAATGAATAAGGGCATGGTGATAAAAGTAATATGTTGTTGTGGTTCTGAGGTCATTACCTAACATTCACACATGGTGGTGTAATATAATTCACTCACAACATACTAGCTTTTCCCAAACTGTAACACTGATAGATAAAAAGCTTAAGGAAACAGAAAGAAGCCCTCCACATCGATAGCTGACTCTGTATGCTTGATTTGGTAAATGACCCAGGAGGTCATCTCCAGGCTACCATAACCTTGACCTTTAGGCGAAGCAAGCGGATCAAATATTTCACTCTATCGTGTTTGTTTTAAAAAGCCTTTTTCTCCCCATAGTGATCCCAGCTGGGTTTGAGCACATTTTTTGTGACGCATTCAAAAGAGGAAGTAAGCTGAAAGGCCACTGGGGTGAGACCATGTCAGCTTGGCCTTTAGGGCTTTTGTTGTAGAAAAAAGACCCAGAGGGTCCGACTTTGACTCTTTCTTTGCTTGTTGTGTTTTGTTTTATTTTCGTACACTTGCCCGTGTTTTTGATCTTTTCCTTCTTTCCTGTTCAAGAATAATATTGCGCACTGCTGTGTGCTCAGAGGGCAGCAATTTATTGGCCAGGACACCAGAGCTGATCTCTGATTTGTGTTGTGAAGATCTGACCTAAAGGACCACTGGGTAAATATTTTGTGTTGCTTAACAGGGATGACTGGCCTACATAATTTAGCATAGATGTTGTATGTAACTGTCAGTTGCAAGAATTCTGGGATCACTAACTATATTAATGATTCACAGATGGTTTTGCCTTAAGACAAAAATGTGAACTTATGTGTGCACCCCCATCTATTACACAACACCTAAAGCTGGTTCTTAATGTACAAAAAAGTCTAATATGGAAAACAGAGTAAAAACTATTGTACTGTAACTATTGTGGTGCACATTTTAAATGTAAACATCATTCACAGCTACCCTTTCAGCACAAGCCAAATGATCGACATCCTGAGGTTAAAGGGAAACTATTCAGTTGCTTCAGTGTTTCACAACAGCCCCACTTGCAAGCTTTGAAAAAAATGAAAATTTGAATATGCACAATAACTGTAGTTTCTAAAGAATAAATATGACTCTGGGACATGTGAGTCAGCGTCTGCATTGTGCATATAATTAAATGCTGGTTGCAACTGGGAGACTGAATGGTGAGATTGGTCCAAAGCAGCTGTGTTTTCTCTGCACTGATCTAATTATAGAGCGGTTTGGGGATGAAAAATAGATGCAGTCCTTTATTATTCGATGATTATATTTAATAGGACCGGTTTATACAGTAAATCCTACATTTCAATTGTCATCTTTTTAGTACGTGCATCAAATTTGCCAAACGTATATGATAAAAAAGTATCTGTGTTCCTCAGCATGTGCAAACTACCTTTATAACTAAATACATATTTTGAAGTTATCTATACTCAAGTGAGGTGAAACTGGCAGCAGGGGCTGAAGGAAGACTTGTCCACTGTTGATTTAAGCCTGCAGATTTCAAAACACCACTTTACGTCCATCAGTGAGTAACACCTGGTTCACGGTGAATCAATCACTAAGTGTCGCTTCATGCAGCTTTATAAAAAACATCTTCTCAGCAGCAGGTGTTTGAATACATTACTGCCTTTATAGAAGTGTGGCTGTTAAGGTCACACATCACTTTGGTGATCATAGCGTTTAATGGTGCACATTCAAGTGAATTTAAACTTTTATTTTCTTTTAAGTTTTAAGAGTTGGTGTTAGACATTTATTCTTGTATAACTTTTTTTGTCCACCAATGTGATTTTACTTCTCCTCCTTTGACTGAATTATGAGTTGACAACTGCATAAATATGAATAGAAATCGTTCCCTCCCTGCCCCAGGGACAGGTCTGAGGGTCCTTACCAGCCCCTCTTCTCCGGGTCGTAGCGAGGTAACTGCCAGGTCATTGCCGCTCTCATCAAAGGCGTTAATGTCGATTCCCCAGTTGTTGTGTGGCTGTTTGAACCAATTCTGCAACACATGCTTAAAGTCAATACTTTGCCAGTGGCCGACTCTGGAATTTAGTTCAATCTTCAGGGAGCGGATGCGGATGTGGCGGCTGCCCTGTTCTGTGACGGGCTTCAGTCGGAGGATCTGCAGATAGACGGTGGAGGTCTGCTGCAGCGGTCGCAGATACACCCACAGCTGGGCCTTTAGCACCTTGGTGAACATCAGTTTGGGGCTGAACTTAAAGAAGCAGCAGCTTGGCTTCCCATTCACCTGCACCAGGGGCTCCGCTGTGGGACAGAGAAGAGTTACATTTAAACTTGTGGTGTAGATGTTGTCTTGGCTATTAACCATCATAACTTGATACTTGACACTGCCTCTTTGACAGTGATCGACCCAAAAAGAACCTTTGGTGATAAGTCACAGACGTGTCCACTGCTTTTATCTTTTAAATAAAGCCATAACAAACTCCCAGATTGTTGCCACAAAATTCAAATAGGCCATACTGACATCTTTCTTTTGGCATTATCATTGGTAATAAAATATTTTTGACAGTTTCAGTATGTATGACATTTGTCTCTGCTTCTCTCTGCCTTTAGTCGTGTTTGCCTGCAGCAACATTTGCATCATTCACTCCAAACAAGCCACTGCTTTTGCTTTTGGAAACACTTCCTGTGCACCAGATGGGTTTCTCCTATCAGCAAACCTCAGTACAATGCCAAGCGCTGGAAACAATGCCGAAGGTTTCAATTAAATCGAAACAAGAGAAGAGTGCTCTGAGTGCTCTATGGTGAAATAAGTCCAGGTGTCTGGTGTCTTTTACTTCTCATTAGTTCTCAATTTGTCGTGTCTACATGAAGGCTGCTGGTTATCATCCCTGCACGTTTGGTTAATTCATTCGGGTTACGTTTGTGATTTGATCATAGTTGGAAAAACAGATACATTTGCATATTAAAACAAGGATAAATAATGGTGGCCAGTGGCCAGATGGTAACCTTAGATTCCCCTGGGTCGGTCGTAATGAAATGTCCTAACCCGACATTACACCTAGCAAAATTAAAACATCTCAAAATTTTTAGAGGCTCTCCCTACACACAAATATATTTGAGGTGTGGGTTAAGGGTTATGTCAAAGAACACAAGGAGTCCTCTAAAGCAGGCAGATTTATTCCTGTCATGATCCTCGGCTCTGGCGTTTCTGTGATTTGCACCACATGTCAAATCTGCACATGGTTCATTTACATAAAACTCCATCTGATATAATGACATCCATCCATTGCATTCACACATTCATTTCCATGTAAAATGTTCATTTATTAAGGGAAATTTATTCTGCATCTATCTGGCATAATAATGTGCCAACAGAATACAATAGAATATTTAATCTGCCTGTTTTCTCTAAGCAATTCGGACTTTTTCCTACTCCAGATTTTAGCAAATAAAACTCAGCTTACAGAGGAGTGTTGTTGTTTCTTCATTTATAAAAAAAAAAGCAGAAGAAATGTTCGGACCTGTCAATCATTGCTAAATCTGAGGTTACTCAGGCAAACTGCAAATGCTTCCTGGGTCAAAAGGTTATTTGGCACCTCAGCCTAGTTAAGAAATGGGATCAGGGGTCAAAACCGTCAGCCCCTTTACATCTCGGGGGTGCTGGGGAGGGGCAGCTCTAATAGCCAGATTGAGTTTGAAGGTCAAGGTCGACCTATGGCAATGGTAATATGTTTTTCTTCGAAACACACCTTTTCATCAGAAAATGATTTCAAATTTTGGACACACAACAGCGAAGTGAGTCAACCCCTGCAAAGCAGACTCTCCAGACAACAGTGACTTGTTCATCAAGCCAGTTTAGCAGGACACAACGTTACACCGGGCTCCTTTTTTACACTAAACAAGTCTTGCGATTGAATAATAGGCATGCATTGGGGGATATGAATTCACTGAGGTACAGATGGACTATCCATTAGAGTCCAGGGTGAACACTGAATAAGGGCCAAGCCGAGGACAGACGTGTTCCTTCAGCTTGTATTTCCTGGGACAGTCATTAGTGAGTGTAAATTATACAGTGTCTCACGCTGGACAAACAATATGTCAATGTTCCTTTTGGTGGGTTCCTGAGGTCACAGCAATTAACGTGGGTGTTGTTGTGTTTGCTCATGAGCACAAAACTGGGAATGAATGACTCTGCAGTTTGCTTGGGGTTTACTAGTGATTACTACTTTTAATTGTTTTTAATCGCTGCAGATGGGGACAGACACACACCAGATTCCTTTACAAAAAGCTTTCATTGCTTTTGTTGAGTTCATGGGAAGAAAAAAAAATACAGTCCAGTAAACGAAGCAAAGCTGAAATGGTCCACTTTCTCAAGAAGAGGCTTTTCGTGTGAAGGAGTAATTTGAGAAGTGGGGCCTGCGCACCGTGATCCAGTTAAGACCCAAGTTATTAAACACACATGCGCAACATATGAGCTACGTTAAACAATGCCTGCATTGATAAGTAGAATCAATTTGTGCCTTTATAGATCCTTTAGGAGTTCGAGTAGGAAGCAAACTATGGAGGATGAATGCCTGCAACTTAATTACACCTCACATCTTGGCAAGCGCTCCACTTGTGCAAAGCGAGCATGGCTAGCTTGTAAACATCTGAAAACCAATGGGACATTTAATCCTTCTACCTGAACCGCTGCTATAACACATTCAAAAAGCTCATGATTTTATTGCATCTGCAGGTTTTGTTTTAATAGCTTAATTTCCTGAAAAGTTAATATAGCTACAGCCCGTTGTTTTATTACCCTAGATTTCAATAATGCCTGAATTTTAAGCTCAGCACTAGCTTCTGCAGCAATAATCCCACCACCAGTATGTATAGAGGCTGTGGTTTTTCCAAAGGAAATAGGCATGTTTGATTTTCCTCCTCATTTTTCCAGCTTACTTCAGCACTACAGCAGCATGTTTCCCCGTGGTATAGTTGCAGCGTACGTGGTGCATGAATTTCACTGCCAACACACAGCAGGCCTGCAGGTGAGCCCATCAAACATCTGGTGGACTCCCTGGGAACATGTGTACCATAGTTAGCCCACAGCCTCCATTTTAATACCACAGTAGGCCATTTTAATTGTAAATGCTTCTAACTTCCAAACATAGTATATGAGTACAAGAGAATGAGCTCGTTAAACTGATGAACAGATGGGAAGTTATGCAATTAATAGGTAACATATGCTACCACGAGGCGCCTACATATTACACACACACACACACACACACACACACACACACATACATATATATATATATACATATATATGTATATATACATATATATACATATATATATATCATATTTACTAAACGGTAAATTCTTCTGTCAAAGAAAAAAAGCATAAAAGCTGACACAAAGTTTCTTGATGAAACCTGTGCTGCTGCACTCTGTTAACTTCAGCAACTTCAGGTAATTCTCTGCAATTGAGATCTTTCCTCTCAACTACCACAGCAGGATAACATTTACAACTCAGATTGTTATAAAAAGAGATCGCGGGTATATCTCTTTTATATTCTTGATATAAAATTGATAAATTAGGATGAAATGAGATTTTTGTCAGATATCAGGTAGGAGAACATGGAAGTAAAGGGGTAAACTGAATGATGAATTTGCATTACAGGGAACAATGTCGGATATCCTGACATTGGTCCATGAGCTATCACAGATGTTTCTAGTTTCACAAATGATCTGTGCACTTAGTTCTGTCTGACGTTTAAAGGAAAAAGGCTTCATTAAAGTTCACTTTTGTATCCAAACTCTTGACAAAAATCTCATGTACATATTGTATATGTATGCCAAACAGGAAAAAATGCAGCAAAAATGGGGTGTGGCGGGAAATGGTCAGCTATTGTTTATGTCCAAATGGGTAATGCATAATGGTTTAAACCTAGGTAGGAGTTTAATTTACATATATATATCTATATTTTCTTTTCGTAATGGGAAATGCAAATGTGCCATTTTGTGGTGAGTGTGTGTTTGAGAGCCTTCGTGTTGAATAATTGTGACTCTAGGGTATCCCCACGCACCTCAGCATATTAATCATCGTGACACGTTCACGACCCTTCTAATAAGACAGGGGCCACAGTGCGCCCCCTCAAACATCCCATCCCATCCCAACCCCACTCCCTCTTTGTCTCTTGGCTAGTCCCAAGGGACGGGAGAGGGTGGTGGGGGAGGTCGGGCTCGAGCTGAGCATGGAGAAGGAGGGTGTGTGTGTGTGAAGTTAGACCCCCTCATTCAGAAGCCCTCCCCTGGGACAACGGCAGGCACAAGACTCCTATTAGGACCCAGCACAGTAGCCCCCCAGGAGCAACAAAAGACACCTCCTAATGCTCCCTGTTCTAGCTCAGTGAACACACACACATGGAAACATGCAACCGCACAAAAACACATAACACGCACAAGCTCCAAACTGAATGACATCAGCAAACAGACTCAAAGCTCATTGTTTTTTGTGCTTCGAGTTTTATATGTTTGTGTTATAAGGGGAATGTCTGCAGGACTTCTCTAGTGGGACGAGGACAGAGGATGAAAAGAGCGTGCAGTGAACTGCAATAAGGTGGACAGCTGGACAGCAGGAAGCATGCTGGGGTCTGTATCCACACACTCACGCAAGACATTAATGTCAGAAGACAATGCTCTCCTCTGTTTCCAGACATTGAAATCCTAAAACTTTTTACTTATTTCACGCAGCTGAATGTCCTCTCATGACGACGCAGAACAGTGATTTTAAATGATTTGCTCTGTTCTACATGCTGCTGCTGCTGCTTGACAGACCACAACCACAGTATAATGATTATGCTATTAAGTCATTTTTACTGTAAATAAATACCAGAAATGCTAAGTTTTGTAAGTACTGAACTGTTAAAACAGTATTATGCTTTCATAAAGAAATGACAGTTTAAGAGTAAAACGTCTGCTTAATGTTTTGTGTTTCCCTGTAGTAAATGCAGAAAACCTCTGATGACATAGAGGCATGTCTTTGGTTATTTGTCTGCATGCTGAAAACATCAACTAGATTAAGATTCAGATACTTTGCAGTTGAACATCAGTATACGAGTACATGTTTACGATTCAGTGGCCTAAGGACACCGATTAATGAGCTGCTCTGCTCTGACTTTTGTCCTGAGTGTGTCTTTTTCTACTTATTTAAAAACTCATCCACAGGAGAGAAGTTTCAGTTCACATCGTGAGTCGTCACTTTGTCAGTCGCAGAAGATACATAGAAACATACGTGGTTTGTGCAGAATGACACAGTAAAGGCTACTTTTGTTTAATTTAAGTAGATCATTTCCACAAACTAGAAGATCTGTTGCATGGGATCAGATCTGTCAACAGTCCACGTTATGCTGCTGCTGTTGGGAACTGCAGTGGGAATTTTGCTACCATGCCACTAATATTTTTGACTTTGTACATGACTTAAAATAATAACACCAGTAAATGATTCTTTGGATTCAGCAACCAGTGTATTCAACAACAGAATTATTATATTAGCCTGAACATCCATCACACACAGGAAATACAAACAAAGTTTCACATTTCCAAACAGAACATGGAGTTGATACTAATGATAAGACATGTAACACTGCAAAAGAAATTATGTAAACATTATGGCAAGGGGGGCCATTAGTATTTAGGTATTTGTTTGTACTTGCCACGACTTGCAGAAGATGAGTAAGTACTCTTTTTACCTTCAAATGTATCTTACTTACAGTAACACACACACACTCACTCACACGCACACAATACACTGATACGTTCCAGCCTTAAATTAGAAATATTCCTCCATGGAAATGTTTCTGTTAGAAAACACCCCTAAATCCTTGAAGCTCACATTTGTCAGAGCTCAGCAAAGATTTCTCAATAAAGACAGTGTGACCAGATCTTTCCATCCTCCCTGTAGGAAGCATTTCTTCTGTACTGTGACTACAAGATTTTTAATGCATGGTTTCCTTTTATGAGCTACTTTTATTATATAACTCAAACTTGGCTCTTGTCCCCAAAGAAATCACTTTGGCTGTACATTTTCATAATGAACTTCCTGGGGTGATGTGGGTACAGCAGGCAGAAATACAACCACAGGTGATAAATAAAGCGAGAAGCTGCTCTCCTTTGCCACAGAAAAGAGGCTAATTAAATTTTCATGTAGATAATCATGAGGCAATCCACTGTTAATTGTGCTTCTTTCCGACACAGTTGCTCCCTCATGGGATCCAACATTATGCCCATGCAGCATTTCCTTTGCTTAAATGGCTCTTAGATTTAATGGGCTCTTCCATAAACTGATCCTCAGCAGTTCCTCACAGACGGTCACACGGAGCCTGAGCACATCCATCAACAAATGATCTCCATTTTATCTCTTCACTCCCTCCTCCTCCTCTCAATCATGTTCCTACACAGATCTTAATTACTGGTGTGAAGTAATTATTTCCTTTATTAGTGAAACATAACATCTGTTTCAGGTCTTTTTAATTGTACCTATAAAACCCTTCCATGATTTCTGTCCCTTTAGGATAGGACTGGGCTGCTTGTTGCTCCATATGGACTCACTGCCTTCTTCCCTCCACCCCCTTCTCGCTTGCAGCATGAGCTGAGATGCACCTCACTTGATCACACTCCTTTAAAGAATCAAAGAGGAGCTCGGCAGGGGATAGACACACGAGGAGAAAACCGGGAGACAAAAAATAATGTTGCACAGACCTGCCTCTAAATTTTTATTAACACAATCATCCGATTCATAATAACTTCAGTGTTATATTAATGATGAAGCATGAATTAAATTCCAAAGTACAATATTGCCAAGAGAGTAAGGTCGGCAGCAGGAACGGATACATGGGAGCGTGGGAATAGGGGAAGGAGTGAGATTCCTGAGGTCCTGGGGAAATTTTGTCCCCGTATTAATAGACTTTGGTCCCTTTGAAATTTTATTAGCCATAAAGTTGACAGTATGTTGTGCAATTTCTACAGTCGTATAGATCTTTCTCTTTTAACTTTGCACTCCTTTTTTCAACAAGCCGTTGATGCCCTTGTGCCCAAACAATTCAACATCAGGGTTTATCTTTCCCTCAACTGATGCCAGCAACTACATAGAGAGAACAGGTGTCATCGTCAAACTGAGACCTCCACGGAATAAATAAATCTATAAAAACCTCACATAGTCATCAACTTCCAGCAAACACCAGTTAATGAGTTGAAGACAGTCCGACTTCTGCTGCTCTGTCCTTTTAGCACTCTCCCTCTTAATTTTTATGGTTCCTGCACCTTCAGGAAATGACCCTTTTATAGGGTCAACACTATAAAAGACTTGTTTTTTTTGTGGGCGTGGTTAGTAGATGAGTGTGTGTTAGCGTGTGTGTGTGTTTGTGTGTGTGTGTGTGTGTGTGTGTGTGTGTGGTGGGGGATAAGTGTTCAAGTTACTACTGGTTTATCTTTGCTGCCAAAGAAAAAGACCCGATGAGGTTAATAGTCTCCTCTTCCAATATATCACATAGCTGTGAACTCTGTGACCTTTTTTGTCAATAGGAGAACTTTTCTCTGGAGTGTGTGTGTGAGTGTGTTGGTGTGTGTGTGTGTGTGTGTGTGTGTGTTAGCATCCTCGTGTGCCTACACAAGTGTGCACATGTGGAGATGAGTACATTACTTCCTTTACATGTATGTAGATGCTCATTATATGATATCACATGTTCATTTGAGAGCTGTGTGTGCAGCTTGCAGTGAATGACCCTCATCTTAACATAATTACATAATAATACCAGTAGGACGTATTTTATATTATTCTACACACACTCACAGTGGACAGGAAAATAATATGGGACAAAATAAGCTGAACAAAGTCAAAGAGTTTGAGGAATGGCTCAGTATTAATTAGAAATGTTTAAAATATGATCTTTATCTTTAAGCTGCAGGATATTCTTACTAAAGCTAAAAGATTGTCACTGATTTCCCACAGTTTGGATGCACTGATGTGTCAGTATGCCAGCAATAATTTTAAACATGAAATAAAGGTTAGAAGTAAGCATAAGCCACTGCTGCTCTCTGCTGGATTTTCTGTTCCCAGAGAATCAGAGAAAATTACTGTCATGGTACGCAATAAATGTTTATAGAAAGAGGAAACCGATCAACACAATAATAACTTTTCCAGTCCTTTCAACACATGGTTAGATACAATAACAGTTTCCCTTGCTACTCCTGACACACTCCAGCAACTAACATAAAGTATTTTCAGTGGTTTCCTCTAAGTCAAATAGCGTGTGAATAATCAGCGTCAAAATGTACCGAGAGAAAAAGAAAACAGAGAGGAAAAGAAGGTCATTGATGGAAGAGGAAGGTCTGGTCTAAAGGTCTTGGACAGGTGACAAATGGGAGACTTGTGGGGTCAAAGCCTCACCCCACCTCAGGCAAAATAAAATGAAGGAAGCTCCAATATATACACGTTGTATGCAGGCTCATGACAACCACGCACATGATTCAACATACTTACATTCAGTTCATATCTGAATGCAAATAAGATCTGTAAAAATCAACACTCATCCTCCGTGCTGCGCTAAAAAATGTCCCTGATAATATGCACATAGAGTCATTTTTTATGCATGAACCGCGAGCAAAGCAGTTACCTACACAACACACTACATGAAGGGAGGTGTTTTTGCCGCACTATGATATAAATAGCTGTACATTTCCATGAAATTTCATAGTAATTAGAGACCAGGAAGCATGGACCCTCTCCACCCCTACTGCG
This sequence comes from Microctenopoma stevenorrisi, assembly GCA_032270685.1. Lineage (NCBI taxonomy): Eukaryota > Metazoa > Chordata > Actinopteri > Anabantiformes > Anabantidae > Microctenopoma > Microctenopoma stevenorrisi. The sequence continues at coordinate 9,111,592 of JAUMTR010000022.1, forward strand.
GCACCCACGTACCTTGAGTGAATACTAAGAAGCAACTCTGGCACAGGTCCTGTTCAGTATGTACTGTGTGAACCCACATGGCCAATCAAAGGCAGTGTGCACAACCATGAAAGGGTGACTGGGTTCGAGGTGCGTAGGGAATAGTGTTTGAAGTCCTCCCTCTATCAGAGAGACAGAAAAAAGCACTTTTAATCCTGTGGGATCGCTAAGGCGCCAACGGCAAAAAGAGATGCACTCATTCTCTAAACTCTTCCATACCGGAGGAAAAATAAGAGCAAAGAGAAAAAGGAGGAAAGTGGGCGCAGGGGGAGGGGGCAGTTATGGATAAAAAGACGGAGCAGATGATAAAAACTGCAGCTGACGTAAAGAGATGAGGCGAATAGCAGGGAGGAAGTGCTGTAACATGACAGATTGAGCAGTAATGTCAGTCATTATCTCCCCTAGTTGGCCATTAGAAATACGCCAGTAGCCAGCGTGATGCATAATGTCTGTTTCTGGCCTGAGAAGGTGTATCGAATCACTTTGCATGGTGGCTGTGTGCGTGTGTGTTTGTGTGTGCATGTGCAGAGAATGGGAAGAATTAAAACTAAAGTTTGAGGATTTTGTAATTTACAGCACAGATGAGTGTAGGTTGTCATCTTGTCTTGTCTTTTACAGGTTGGGAAGGAACACTCCATTATAGGACTTGTTTGCACACCGGAGGGAGACAACATCACGTGAGATAATGAATAGATGAACCATTAACTCGCTGATTATTGTTTCCCAAAAATAACTGCCATCAAAAGCAACTACAGCAGCTGACAGATGACACCTCAGATTATTTACAACGCATCTGCGAGTCACCTGTAACATAAGACAGGAGCTTAAGGACGAACAGCATCACTGATGAACAGCAGCAACTGTGAGAGACAGTAGAAGCAAAAGTGCTGAGATCAGAGAAGTAGAGTTAATCTACAGGTTGAACTGATTGTCTGCTAGAAACAGACAGGTGGGCTGTCAGGACAAGTGAATCTATCGATCCTTCTATTACAACTATATTGAGTATTATAAGCTAGATAGATAGATAGATAGATAGATAGATAGATAGATAGATAGATAGATAGATAGATAAGTAGATAGATAGATAGATAGATAGAGAGATAGATAAGTAGATAGATAGATAAATAGATAGATAGATAGATAAATAGATAGATAGATAGATAGATAGATAGACAGATAGATAGATAGATAGAAAGATAGATAGAGAGAGAGAGAGAGAGAGAGAGAGATAGATAGATAGATAGATAGAGAGAGAGATAGATAGATATAGATATAAATATGTATATATCCATTTAAATTATTAAAGTGACCAATTTAATATACTCTGATTACTCCTAGCACGTTTTATGCTATTCATCTTACCTTGACACACACACACACACACACACACACACACACACCAAAGCCACCCGCTGTCTCTCTCTCCTGCAGTGATGTTTGTATCGTCTCTCCTGCGCACCAGGAGTTGTCTTGAATTTCTTCTGCACTATGGCTTCTATCTGACAGCCTGATGATCTCAATCACTTTTCTTTATCTTCCCAGGCATGAGGTGAACCAGAGGAGGACCAAGTGCTTTTAATTGTAATGTGACTGCCTTGGAAACTTATGATACATGTGGGTCTTTAAGACTACTAAAATACAAATCACAATAATGTTCTCATGGTAAAGCATCAAGCCTGTTTCATATTATCATTATCCTTCAGGTAGAGGCCTGTAGGTTATTGTTTTCACTGATTGTCTCGCTATACCTTCTCCAAATAAAATTTAGTTATGAAGGGAATAATTACAGTAACCACTCCCCTATGAACTGGTATCACTGGACACACTTTGATCCTTTTGGTTACATATTGCCATAAATAGGATGGTAAGGCTAATGTAATGTGGATTCTGAAGCCCTGAATTCAAAACGTGGTGCAGATGCTCTGAGATACAAACATGCAAATATGGGTCAAAGCACAAAGACTAAGGAAAAGTCCCTATATGGAAGCTATTACTCTTACCACCAAAATATACCTCAGCTATTCTAAACGTAGTCCACAAAAACCCAGATACATTTATATACTGAAGTACCAAAATTTAAATGTTAACATATTTGCACTTTACCTTTTACCTACTTTACGTGTAGAGTTTATGTGTAGAGTAAGTTAAACTGCTTTAAAAGATACAATAAGAAGAAGAAGAATCCACTTTATTGTCATTGAATACGTGTCACAACAAAATTTGTCTTCTGCATTTGACCCATCCCCCCTTGGGGGAGCTAGCGCTGAGTGTCTTGCTCAGGGACACACCTGGTATGGGGGAGATGGGCTGGGTGCCGCAGCTGGGAATCAATCCTGCTATCTCTGCATCCCAGCCCTCTGTCTTAACCACTGAGCTACCAGGCCGCCAATGAAACTAAATATGCAGTGGAAGGGAAACGTCTCCTGAATGTGGTGCTGGTCTTGTGGTTAGCTTCCCTTTACCATCAACAACAGTATAATGCTGATCACTAATTTTTCCTGAATTTCACTTATGCTTTTGAAATCAGGACTTTAATGATATGATGACATATTTTTCATTATGGTAATAAAGCTCCCACCCCTCTTATATTCTACTTACATAAATGTCAAAGCATATATAAATGTCTTGCAGAACTTCTCTAAAGTTCAAAGCTGACATCAAGAACTAAACTGTCAGAATACAAAACACTACAAGAGACTTGGCTGGATCTGCATTCATTCACCAGCCTGAGGGGATAGGGAGATATTAACAGACTATTTTTAGTCCTCCTAATACTAGAAATAATATTTCACACACACATATAGCAGACACAATATAACTGCAACGTGCATCTTCTTGCTTAAGGCAGAGCTTTTAGCAGGGACTGTGAATAAGCGGATCTAAATATGACATCAAAGCATTTTTAAAGCAATTTATAATTTCCCTTCATAATCTCTAGGTGTGCCTTTCACATGTAATAAGCTGAGTTACAGGACCTATGAGAAGAACAGAAATTACGTCAGAGGTAATGAGGTGGATGATGCCTCTTGGACGGTGAAGCTGAGCAGAGCTTTATAGCATCACCACTGTCTGGCTGTAATAATACAAATGACCTTCCCAGATCTACAATCTATTGATCTGAACTTCCAACCCATTTCAGGTCAGATAGGAGTCTATAACAGTGCCCTTGTAATGCAATATGGGATACATGTCCGTCATTTGTCATGGTAACCAGACTAAGATGAGTTAAATATAGAGGCTTCCGGTTTAGCAGAGGAGGGTTTTAAGGTCTATTCTTAGAATTTAGAGCTGGTTTATGCACAGCAGCATGCAAGCTGCCCTCAGTGTCAAAGCAGATGATGACACTTCATCAAATGTACTACTACTACTTTTACACTTTTAAGTTTAATGAAATACACAAAGAAATAAAATACCACTTTGCATCAATCACGTCAAAAAGGAGGGTTTAAATATATAGTCTCACATGATTGATAAGTAAATAATTATCAGTCTTGCTTATGGAGCTGCTAGAATTACATTTCAATCATTATTATTTAGTATTTAATAATAATACAGTCCAAGATCCATTACAGATGGATCATTGTTTGTATTCACTGCAGTCATTCTATACCTTATTCCAACTTTAACTAAAGCTTTTTGTGAACTAAATTAAAAAGTAATATTGCCCTAGGCATAAAGTTGAGCTTTTCTCAACTCCCCCCATCGCTGGCTCAGGGTTCATGGTTGTGCGTGTGACGTTAGTGATGGAGAGCACAGTCACAGCACATCACTTCTGACATGTGGTGAAATCCCAAGCATGGACTAGAGTGGAACAATCTACCAGTCACTAGTCATGGCCTACTAAACTTAAAACTGTTCCATTCAGATCTCCGGCCAATCAGTGCATCTTTAATGTGTCTAAGCCATTGTGGTCATCTTCTGAATGAAAAGGGCTTAAAAGCAGGAGTAGTAAAATTAATGAAACAATAAGATCCCACAGGGTAACAGCAGAATATCAACAAAAACCAGAGCACGTAAGGCTAGCGATGTAGCAGTACAGCGAGAAAAACCTAAAAAGTTGAATTTCACGTTTGTAGCAACAGAAAGAGAAACACTTCCAGCTCTTCAACACAGCCTCAATAACAGGGCAAAGAAAATCAACTGGCCCGGTTAATAATTTAAACAAACCACAAGTGGAGCCAGCAATTAGGCATTGACCCAAAATAAACAAAAGTACTAAATGGTAGCATGGCAGGGAAATAAAGCTGACTACTTACCTGAAAAATGACTGGTAGCTAATGACCAGCACTCTAGCTGGAGCTGGTATAAAAAAAGCAGGATTGACAATTAACATCCAGTGACAGGTGTTGCAGTGTGGAGATCAGCACAGGAACCCACCAATGCACGCATATGCACACACACAAACACAGGGGCTCAGGTGTTTCTGGGACTTGCTTACACACTTGCCATGTACCGTGTGTCTGGCTGTCTCCCTTGCCAACAGCACACAACATGCACACATACAAACCAAGTACAAAAACACACACTCATGCAGCTTCAGGGCAGGTTTAGAGCTCACACGAGCCCATATGCATGAATGTAAACCTTACACACAGTGACACTATTATCCCCTGGCCTTGAATGCCAAAATGTGTACAGGGAAGTGGTGTGTGTACCTACTGCATTTGTGTTGACAGATAAGATGCTTAAAACTGACACCACCCACACTTTCACAGTGACAGCAGGTTTCATCACAAGGGCCAAACCTTTGTGAACTTATACGGTAAACAGTGGATTGGAAACAAAACAATTTGTCACGGTCACCTTTTCACACATCAAACCACAGTACAGCATCTGTATGGAAAAATGTTTGTTTTCCTATATTGTACAACAACTGTACGATACAATACAAAGAGCAAGGATGTGAAGTGGCTCTGAAGATTTATGGGAAATGAGCAATGCACAATGGTTATTTATGCTTGTTTGTGTGTTGTCACTATGTGTCCCAATAATTCGCCACAGCAGATATCTTGGTTGATATCTGTTGATATCTTGGTTGATATCCACTGTAGTAAATATGGGAAAAAATAATAATCAGACAATGATCTGTTCAAAAAGTGTTTTTGGATTGACAACTTTGGTAAAAAAAAGTCATATTGCAATTATTGAGATCAATATTGCGACTGTGATAAGGGCATTTGCTTCCAAAATGACTGTAAACACAGTTTACTTCAAAATATATAAGAATTTACACATTTTCAGATCTAAATGTTAACTTAACATAAGCTACAGGGTTTCAACTACATCATTAGGTCCTGTGTATTTAAAATTGTTTAGTAAACTGTGAATTTAATATCTCAAAAAAAAGGTTTATCCAATAGCAACTGGACTTAGTAGGCTTCTTGACGACGTTTCGCCCTTCTATCCAGAGGGCTTTC
>JAUMTR010000022.1:9117147-9176143 GCA_032270685.1 Microctenopoma stevenorrisi
AGAGAGAGAGAGAGAGAGATAGATAGATAGATAGATAGATAGAGAGATAGAGAGAGAGAGAGAGAGAGAGAGAGATAGATAGATAGATAGATAGAGAGAGAGAGAGAGAGAGATAGATAGATAGATAGATAGATAGATAGAGATAGATAGATAGATAGACAGATAGATAGATGGATGGATGGATGGATGGACTACTGGAGTGAAATAAAAGGATATTTTCGTGTGCTTCATTCGCCCTGTGCAGAATATATTACGTGTGTAAATGTTGTTGAACCCGCGATTCGCCAGGAAAGGGTCACACACTCCCCTCGACCCTAAGTGATTCTCTGTCTTTGTGTACTCGTGGTGAAAAAAACGAGCTGCGCCTATAAACTTCGCATTTAAAAGGCAAGTGCGGCCGAAGGGGGGCCGCCGCATGAGATGAACAATAGCAGCTTTTTGGACACACTTTTTCTCACTGCGATGAACAGCAGGGAAACCGGTAGAGCCTCCTATAAAAGACCGATAGAGCACAGCTGCCAGGGTTCAACAGTAATTTTATAAAATGTCTCCAAGGGGCCTGCCTGCGGTTTAGCTGTGGATTTATGGGAAACTTTAAGAGGGCGAGCAAATTGTTAGGGGGCAATAATCGGAGGGCCTCACGATGTGATCATAACTCCAGAGTGTAGGGCTTTTATGCAAAACAAGTCCTAAAGGATAAAGTGATGCATGACAAACGCTGCGTTATCATTAATATTACACTTGACATTCAAACGCATCTGTCAAGCACTGAAACCACAAGAAAGAAGATAGAACACGGCAGAGTGTAACCATTACGCACAGTGCTTCAACTTATCCATGACTATCGTCAACAACATCATCATTATCACCAAGGAAACCCAGGTTCAGCAGGCTATCCCAGAGCCGGCTCTTTATGCTGCTGATTATTGATTTATCAGATCCACAAGTAATCCCTATTCTGACAGCCGTGGCCAACAGCTGACCAGCTCCTTTTGTCTAATTTTATCAGTTCGTTTCAGACACATGGGGGGGGACCCCCAATCTCAACCTTAAAAAGTAGGTTAGGTCACTGAAATGACTCCCCCTGTCCGCGCAGCGGGACCGGGTCACTCTGTTCCACGGTTACGCACATTACACCTTCGCAGACAATACTGTGAGATTGTGAACTATTACTCACGCTCAGAGGCCATGGTGATCACGGACTCCGTGGTGGCGTGGTACTCATCCTCCTCCATAAACTCATCCTGCGACGACGCGTCTCCCTGGAAGTCGTGATGGTCCAGAAGCTGCTGGAGCGGAGGCGCCTTGGGCAGCAGCTGATTGACCACCTCTCGGCTGATGTTGGGCGCCTGCTTCAGGCGCAGTTTGCTCAGGATCTGGGACTTGATGGTCTCCAGCCTCAGCACTTTGCTCTGTTCCCTCCAAACACAGGCGGAGCACTCGTGGGCACCAGCGTCCTCATCCAGCAGAGACAGCCCGGCATCCGTGGGCGTCTCGCTGGCCGGTGGAAGCAGCAGATTGGGCTCATCGCTCCCCGACCGTCCCAGGGAGATGAGCACCATCAAACACAGCAAGAAGTTGTACCTCTGCATGACGATGCGAGGACACCGGGCAATGCAACTTTTCTCTTGTCCTTTTACTCCTTTAATCGCGTTATATCCCCTCTTTCGGATGCGCAGCGCTCCTTGTCTTATCCTACAAACGGCAGGGCATCAGTGACCTGCATCTAATCCAGTACGATCCCCTCTAAGTTGCTTTTGTGCAGAAGAAGCTTTTACAATGAGTTAAACAGAAGTGCGTCCCAGTGTGTCTCTGCAGGCTGTTCTGGATGAAAGTTAATGAATTATCTGTCTGATGAACACATAGCCCGCTCACATGTACTTCAGCCTAATGGTTGTTTTGGTGGTCCTCTGTACAGTTTAGTCCAACGTTCAGAAGTGTCACTGAAAAATGTCCAAATGCGGCCAAAAAGGGGCTCTTTATATATCTCTGCTGCCCGGTGTCGTAATCCGTCTCCATTGGCTAAGATTGCAACAAAAGGCTTTTAGGTCTGTCACCAAGTCAAGAGGGACAGAGCGAAGGGAGGGAGCATGCACTGTTATGAGAGGATAAATGTTTTTACAGTGCGCGAACAATGTCTCACATTAGAGATATAGCCCAGTAAAGTTATTAAGATGATGGCGCGGTGTTCCTCGCTGTTTGACATTGTTTAATGGTGTAAATGGAAAAAGTCGCGTGGATTCTCCACAGTGTCTCCAAACCACAGGCACCTCAATATTCATGGTGCATTTTCACATAGCGGTCACTGAAAACGGATGCTCACGTGGGCCTCCCCGACGATCCTAATTACTTAGATAATTAATTTATAATTTCTCTGAACACTGTTTTTTAAACTGAACGTCAAAGTCTCATGCGAACCAGGAAAGTGCTATCTCATTCTTTACAAAGCCATGGCTCCATTTGTCATCTTTAAGAAAATTTACAAATGTTAAATTATTTAGGCAGTATGATAAAGTCAATTAAATTGTCAGTCAGTGGTCACATGAGCCATATTTATACAAAAATATCTGGGTCTAGAAGCAGAAGTTGGTAGAAACCAGTAGTTGTTAAATGTTTACTTAAAGTTGTCAACAAACAAACAAAACAAAAAACGGTTTTATAATTGCAGTTACAAATAAAAGAGTTGCCTTCATTGAACGTGGTATCACTGACCCACTACTGCCACCTGGTGGAGAGAAACTCAGCTGTTATGGTAGATTAGATTCCCTGTGAGATGCAACTATTCCTCATTACTGTGGTGATGATTGGGCATCTATATGATGTAATAAATGTAATTATGATTTATGTTTTATATTCTCTACTAAACATCTACTTACAATTTTTCCAGAAAATACGCCAGCAAATTTACTTGTCACAGTTCCAGTTTAACTCACTTTTCATTCCACACTCTGACCCTATCACCCATCTAGCCCACCTAAGCTTTCTGACACTGCTCTGCCCAGTTTGTCAACGCATGGTCTGGGGTCTACAGTCGTAGTAAAGATGTCCAGTCCATTCACTATCAGTGTTGGAACCATCTGCTCCCATAGCATCAGTCTCAGGTCCTTGGTCATATTAAACAGACATCAGGGGAAAGATGTGGTCACCTCCAAAGAAACCTCTGTCTGGTCAGGGCAGCTCTCCTTGCAACTCGTTCAGCAGATGCCAACACTCACGAAGAGGATGCACTAAACAGCCTCCCTACATATGAACTTGTCTGGTAATTGTCATAAAACCCTAAACTTTTCATATCGTAGACTGACATCACTGTTTCCACTCACAGTAGCCCAACAATGACTGTGTCAAAGCAACCATCCCCACATAGCCTGCAAGAGGAATCCTCAGTTGTAGCCTCCTGTTTCTCAGCCCACCTTTTCCCAGGGATCCATAAACATATGACTGATTGACTTTCTTTCTGGCACCACTCCACCCCAGGTCAATTATACCCTCTGAGAGTCTGGAGGCAGAATACCTTCACGTCTGGCTACAGGTATCATGCATTCTCCCACCTCTGCAGCGGGAGCAGGCTTCTACTATGAAGGAACGACTGGTAAGACACTCTGAACGCTTCCTGACTAGTGTGCCATGACGTTTCCAAGTCCAATCAGGCATGTTTTCCATGTGTTCACTGTGTTTTCCAGAACTGGACAACCAGGCTGAAAATATAGCACCAACATTTCGACATTGTTATGTTCTTTATGCAGGTTTTTCTGGGCTACACGATGCTCTCTGGGACTCCCTCACCTCAACCAACACCCATTTCAGTGGAGTTCACATACTTGACCATAGCCACCTATTTGTGGCTATGTCGTGATGTTTTGAATGTGAGAGTGGGTACCACCTTCCCAGTGCTTCCCAGTGCTCACTCCCTGTTCAGAGCTCCTCCCTTGCACGTCTTCTTACCTTTTCTCTTTTCCACAACAAGGGGACACTTTCCACGTTGCTGACATTGGAGGCACTGATTGGAGTGAAGGAGCAGCCATTCACAGTGTGCACATGGTTCTTCCTGAACAAGGGAAGTAAAGCTGCTGCTATACCTGGATTAAGGCCCAGGTGACGCACCTACATTCATCTGCCATGTACCAGAAGAACAGCATCCGTCATTACTGCCTGCACCTTTCTACGCGCTGGGACAAAGGGTGTGGTTGTCTGTGTTGAAACTTAAAGCTTAGGTGGAGCTAGCTCCCTGTTTTGTGTCTCCTTTCCCATTCTTTATCAAGTCAAAGGAGCATATAAAATATACAAAGCGAAGGTTCTGTATTCAAAACACTGACTTAAGTAAAAGAGTAGATGCCACTGTCAGGTATCTATCTACCCCAGCATATTTCACTGGCTAAAAACACACAGGACTTCTGTGTTCCTTCTTGTAGGCAGACTGTGTCCTATGTTTGTGTATTCCTTCCCTACCTCCACCTCCTCACCCAGAATAAAAATGGTGTCAACAACAGTACTACGTTGGTATGTATAATGTACTTAGTAAATACTTGGTTCCGTAGAGTGCACTGCTCATGTAAACACAGAAAGGTTTATTATAAACTCCCTGCCTCCTCTCCATCTTTGACTTTTATCCGTGAGCGTAGGGGGAGTGAAGGCGGCGTTACCACCAGCTTGGTCCCCGTGGCTTCCCGTAGCACAGGGCCTGGGCGTCGACGGGAGCGGGGTCGCTGTTGCTGCGCCGCGAACAAACGGCTCGTCTCAGAGCTCGGAGGTGTCTCTTACATAAACGGGCAGCACACAGCATAAAACATGCTTTCAGTCACGCTGGACAGCAGCGGCTCGCCGAAGAAGCGGACGTTTTCTCGGGGAATCAGCGAGGACGAGTCTCTCCGCAGCATTATAACGGAGGTGAGCGGAGAGAAATCACGACGCGTTGGGAGCTAACGCTACGACTGTTTCACCGCTTATTGTATTATGTTTGTTGATTATTAACTTCAGTGAGTGTAAATAAGTCAGTTTAGGGCTAACTTTGTGTGAATAACGCGATTCGTTTTCTTTAGGCCTGTGGCTTCGTTAACTTCCCCGTTAATGTTCGTGTCCGGACCAACCCAGCAGTGTCTGCTCAGCTGCTTCAGCTTTGACTGTTTCTCCTGCTTTTCTGTGTCTTTATCAGACCGAGAGTTCATCCAGACGTATGACACGAAGCGACAGCCGAGCAGGTACCCTGAAGAGAAGGAGCGACAGTCAGGTAGGACACAAAGTACAGTTACTAGAGTACTTGTGAAGTACTTGTACTCTACCCTAAGTATTTGCATATGTAGCATTTTATGCTCCTCTATAGGTCTACTCCTAATTAACATTATTTCATATATATTTCGTCACTGTTCAACGTATCTAAAACCTTAAATACCGCATAAGCTTTTAAAATATTATGGTTATGTGTTGAACTAGTTGCTGGTGGATGCTGAGATGTTCCAGTCATGAGTTGGTATCATTTTAACAAAAGAGAAAAGTCACACATCCAAAAACTAGTCCACATTATTATAAACTGCACTGTTTTTACAGCAGAACACATACTTTACATTACATTACTTTACATATATACACATACTTTATTAACTAGTACTTAAAAATGACGTTGAGCAGTCACTTGTATTTTAAGATCATGTGTTAAATTTGTCTTTTTTTCTACCACCACTGCACATAAGAGATACAAACAGGAGTTCTTGATCAACAATGTAGTATCTGCCATAGTGACCTGGTCATTTTTAAATCCATCAAATCCTTACATTCACTTACTTATTTACAAAAATATAAAGCTATTCCTGTCCACATTTTGTTTTGTTAAAATCAGTAAATCTTAATAAATCTTTGTATCTTAGTAATGCACCAAATCCTGTGACCTGAATTTTATCCAAATTTCCACTACAAACATTTTCATCTGACATTTGATCTGAGAGCTGTTGTGAAACATATTTACAAACAGGGGCGGTCACACATTTGTATTCTATGTGCAGGCGTTGCAGTGGGCTGGTTTTTTTAGCAATGAAAAATTCACAAATGTTGAGGGTGTAACTCTGTCAGAAGGAGTGAGTGCAAAAAAACTGGCATAAAATATTAATTGAACAAAAGCAAAAAAATAACTCTTGGGAAAACAACTAAAAACTGAAGCAAAAGAATACAAGCAAAATGGGTTAAACCGGCAGCCTCACACCAAGCTGCCACGTCCATCTATCCAACTCCCCTGTGTTTTACCCTCACAGCTTCCTTCACCTGTGGGACCTACCACCTGTTCAGGGAAGCCTGGGGTGAGAAAGATAAAAACAAGTTAAATGAAAATGAGAAATTGTGGCTAGGACAAGACTTCCCACATCAAAGTATACCTCGGTATTCTCCTACATCGTCATACATTTTATAGACTGATCTGCTGCAGCTCTACGTCACCACTTGTCCCAGGTTGGCAGCACCCAGACACTCACTGCTAAGAAAACCTAATCATGTAAACATGTTGTTACTCTCCCTGACCGAGCAGCTGAATACTCATCAGAGGGATTACCTCGAAATCACTCATCACCTTATCCTAACCCCAGAAACAACAACCAAACTAACACACATATCTGCCCAATATAATACACAGTTCATCAGACAAACAGAGAAAATACAGCACAGTAACAAGGATAAACAAAGCATCATAAATGTTGGGAAATAGTGCTCAGGGAAAAGAGTGAAGTCCCATACTGTGCAGTATCTATCACTACACTTCTTAAAATATGTGACCGTCTCTGTCGGTTTGGTCTAAAAACTGCTATGTTTTTTAATATAGATGTCACAATTTGTGACACTGACTAAATACTGCATCTTCATCTTTAAAAAAAGTATGTATCAATATTTATTTACTGTGTTTTTTTTAGCATGATGTATCACATGTCCGAAATGAAAAAACAATTATTGATATATATCCATATTTTTATTGCTTTCTCCAGTTTGAGCAAGATCTCGTCATGGGACTCCCTGAAATGGTGAATATTTCTTTCTGTGGTTTCTGTTGTCTGTGTTATGGTCATTATGAGTATAATAATAGGCATTACTATCTAAAGGGAGGCAAATTGTTAGCTCACTGCAGTAATAAATACTATTTTACATATGGAGGGCCTACCACTGACGAGTGTCTCTGAGCGCTCTCTAAACTCTTACCCACCCACTGCATGCATACATTCCTCTAAAGTTGCCCACACTGATTTGTAACTGTGTTTGTGGCTTAGTTAGAGCTGCAGGCCAGCTATGACGAGGTGGTGCAGGAGCTGCGTGGGGTGGAGGTCGAGCGAGAGGTTTTGTTTTTCCAGGTGGATGTCCTACAGGACACGCTGGAGGGTGTAGAGGAGCTGCTGGCTGAGGCCCAGAGGGAAGCTGGACAGGCTAATTCGGTATGTTGTGTGCTCACCAATATTCAACAGCACTTCACCCCACAAACGGTAACAAAGTTGGAAACTAACAATTTGCTTGTTCTCGCGTGATGCAATTGTGTCTCTGTGTCGGCAGGAGCTGGAACGAGAGAGAGAGGCCAAGAGGAAGCTGGAGAGCATGGTCTGCTCTCTGATGCAGGAGTTGGAGAGGTTAAAAGAGGTAATGTGACAACAGAAACGACATAAATGCCAATAAACACACAATGCTTTTCAGTTTGTGGTGATATATGGGCTTATAGAACCAATTGTGTAATATTTTACACAGGTAGTTATGGTCTGTTGCTAATCTGTTCACTGAAAAATGTCATGCAGTGTAATAGAATCATCAAAGGTTCTTACAGAAGAACATTATTATTTATGCCAGAGAAACATTGAACAAATGAACAAGTTCATTCTAATCCACTACTTTAAATACGTGTTGTATAAAAGCGAACTTTTATTCACTAATGAACTACTTAATTTGTCCTCGTAGGAAGCGAATAACAAACCATCTGCAACACATGGAAATGAAGCAGAGCCAACAAGACAAATAAAAAACGAACAGATTGAAGCTGCGCTGAGACACGACGTAAGCTCTTCTGCACCTGAACCACTCAGCAGCAAAAGCAGCGCTAAAGTGCCTGATGAGGTGGCAGAGGATGAGGGGAGCCTCATGATGAAGCTGAGGAAGATGGTCAGCAAGCCCCTGGGCCACTTGCCTTCTCTTGCGCTGGATAAGCCAGTTTCTGAAGACGGGGTCCTCCAGAGGCCTTACGAGAGCGATGGACGAGATCCTTCACCTGACAGGAACGACTCAGACAGCATAAGTGCCTATGAAGACGCCTCTGCTGAGACTCCAGAGCAGGACAAGATATTTCCTGGTAAAGAGGACACTTCAGAGCTGCCTTATGATTCTGAGAATAATGAGAAAAGTCAAAGCATCAACTGCCAGGATAACGAAAGCAAGACTGAAGACCCCAAAAACCCAGACGCCTGCATTGTGTCTTAATTTTATCTTGCGCACATCCGCAAGATCGATCTTGGATCGATCTTGGATCTTGGATTCTTCATCTTGGACTTGGATCCAAGATGAAGAAAGATTAACCTGCAATTTTTCTGGTTATCGCCAAATGAACTGAATTTTTAAGCAAAAATGCCAAATGTTTTCTGCTTTTTCTGTTTTTACATGCAAAGATTTGCTGTTTTTTGTCAGTTATGATATCTATATCATATCTATATCATATCTATATCATATCTATATCTGCTGATGTGACAACCATTTTTTTTTTACAGTTTTATAGACTAATGGAGTAGTGCTTAGTTTTTTGGATTAACAGAACATATTTGTCAGATGAATGAGTAATGGAAACGTCAGTAAATTTTGTTAGTTGCAGTTCTAGTTGTCTTAGACTGTCGCAGAAATGTAAGTAAACATTTTAGATTCACTACAAAGGGAACTCAGGATCCAGGTGATTTTAGTGGGAATTCCACTAATTAATACTTTCTATTATTTGCCAGTAATCTCATTTTTATATCTGTCTAAACCTTAGACATGGAAAATTCTCCATGTTGCTTTGACTGTTTGCCTCTGTGGTGACCTTTTATGTTTGTTTGTCAAGACACAAATCAGGATTTATCTGTGTACAAAACACAGTGAGCTCTGCAAGAACTTGGTTGGTTGTTGTTTTGGCTCCAGTTATACTGTATCTGCTCATTTAGGACAACAGATGTAGAGAAGAACATTTCAGGCTTGTTGTGCTACACGGTACAATGTCTTTGATGGTGGGGGAAATAAATATTCAGCATGTGGTAGCTTAGTAACAAATGATGCACTCACTAATGACGGCAGTGGAAGTAGTGTTTGCCACCTGCATTAAACCAGCAAACAGTTACCAGAACCTGGTTTAGTGCTTTTTCTTACCGTGTACATTTCTTTGTCGTTACAGTTCAGCATAACTTGATTATATTGTATTTTTAGCTATGTTGTTTAGTGTCTTAGATTCTTGTGAATAGCTGCACTAGAAAATGTTTATTGAGTTTAATGAATATGTATTTTCCCCACTTTCCTGGTAAATTATATTTAAATATATTTGGTCAATTGTAAAGCTCACTGTAAAGGTCTTGTTTAGAAATGGTGATTGACAGCTTAAATCAGATATTGATAATCAAATGCAGTTGTTATTGAGGTTGGAAGTATAGGTCGCTGAACATTTATTTTTCTACCTTTCATACAGCCCCCTTTTCCTGTTTTGTAAAGAAATCAGGGGGAATTGGATGTGGCCACATTTGCACTAATTTAAAATGTAAAAATATGTGTCCTTGTCAGATGACTTTAGGAACCGCATTCCCTCAGACAGACCACTGAGAAATCAGCAGCTGATCTGCTGCAACCCGGGTTCCCTTATCTGCATGGCGATACTTTTGATAGATTGATTGCTGTATACATTTTGTAATGAATTGCAGTCACAAATGTTCATTTATTGCAAAGTTACATTTCTAATTTCAATGCATGAGATAAGAGTAGACAAGAGTTATTTAACCAATTTGTGAGAAATTATTTGCATGAGCACTTAAGAATGTAAAGTACAGTCAAAACTGCACATTAATTGAATTTTGTCATTTTGTATTGCCTTTGCATGAGGTATTTTCACAAATATTATTTAGATATATGCTATTTACTGCATAATTTAGTGTTTTAAAGGGATTATAATGTAGTTTGCAAAACATGCATTACTCTTGCATCATTATTCTCCAGTTTTTAGGTAGCGCTTATATGTGAGGGAGTCTATATCACTTGATACTGTTTTAAAAAGAAAATAAAGTTCACAATTAATTATGCAGCTATAAAAAAGATAACAGTACAATTTTGGGAATTTGAAGACCCTTCATTTCATGTTGTGGCAGCAAATTATTTTTTTAATCATCTTTCCTTGTTTCCATCTGTACTGTTCTGATCATACAGTCCTGTTTCACAGTAATGCTGGTTCATGTAGTACTTGATTCTCTGTTGGCTGCCATGGTGCACAGATTATTGCAGGAAGAAACGGCTCATATGACTTGCTGAGGTTACTGTTACTGTAATTCACATGTACTGTGGTGGTAATTTGTAAATATTCACGCTAAACCTTTCAAAGCAGATAAACCACAGTTACTGGCTGTTAAATGTAACGTTGTCCATGTGTTTAGTGTAATTTGAACTTCACTTTGCAGTGCTACAGTAAGGTGAATTCAGTCTTACTGCTGCCTAAATATCATACTACAGGCGAACCTGCCTCTCTTCTTGTCTGATTTTGAGCACACAGCAGTGATGTTTTCATGCAAAAATGTGTTCCTACTGTAATTTGATGTTTTAAGGGTGTAGGCATTTTGACCTGAGCTTTGAATTTGATGTAACAGTTAGTGACAGAAATTTATACTTAAAGCTGATACTACATTCCAGACACACCAAAATAAAAGGTGTCAATAATGCAGATTTTGATTTGTCGTTTGTATTTCAAATATTCATGATTGACATGACAAAAAATTGCCTGTTTTTGCTTTAAGGAAACTTTAAGCAAAATTCAAAACTATTTCGGGTTTTAACCGGACATGTTGTAACATTATTTAGCCAACAGATGGCAAACTAGATCTTTACTGAACAGGGAATTCAGAGCACACTTTCCTGGGTCAATGTTGACCAATTGTAGCTTGATATGAATTTAATGCAAATATATATATACACACACACACACACATTATATATATATATATATAATATAACTTTGGTTGTTATACAGCATATGCAATGACCTTTTTATTTTTGGAATTTAGAAATTTTACATCATTTTAAAGCATCTAATAATTCGTACAACAGTCCAGTTAATTATTATAAGATTTCAAGGTTTACAGTAAATGTGAAACCAATTAATTAACATATCAATCAACATATCCAGGACGTGATTTAAACTCAAGAATGTGAGTACTGTCCTCTTAACAGTTCAGCAAGGAGAATAAGCCGAAACGCACAAGCAATAAGAAAGAGAAACTCCCAGCTGACTTTTAACAGAATAGCTTATTTCAAATACAGAACACAATATTATCAAAACATCCCTTTTTCTTTCTTCAAGTTCAGCTGTTTCCACTGTGGCAGTGTCACGAAGTTGTCTTTGGTGATCCCAAATACTTTGATGAAATCAGAGTCAGAGAGGTATTTCTGAAAAAGCAGTTTACAAAACTTAGTACAAGTGAAAAACATCCATCACCAATTTAAACTTGTATATTTTAAGTTATTAATTCCCATCCATATTTAAAGTTGTATTTGAGTGTCATGTTCCCAGTCTTGTCACGTGGCTTCTCCCCACCAGTCTCTTCTTATGCACACATCACTCGACTCCGCCCCTGCTTTCATTCACACACAAACCCCCACACCACCACGCCCATGTCCAGCCGCAGCTAATCTGTAATCAGTGTCCTTTATTCACTCAGATTGTCTTTTGAGCTTCTGTGCAAACTCACTAACTGAGGGTCATTGCATGTTCGCTAGTAAAACATTTTGATAAGAGTATGTCTTAGATAATGTCCTGTTACACATGGTGTCAGAGGCCAATGGCAAGCATTTGCATGTTAACACACATGAACACACCTACCTCCTTCTGGGTCGGGTTAGTACCTTCAGGAAGCTCGTTAGCAGTCTTCTTAACCAGAGCTTCTGGTGGAAAAGTCTGGAAGGTTTTCTCACTTTCACAGACGGGCTTCTCCTGTAAAATCCCATTTAATTAACTAAGAAGAGCACTTGACATAAATAATCATTTCTATTGGCTAGAAATGTGAGAAATAAATATAACTTTACATACAGCTGTAACATCAACAGTTGATGCTACATCTCCAAACTCCTTCTTCAACTCCTCATAGCTCAGGCCTTCCTATAACAAAGAAACATTCGTCAGTGTGTGTGTTTTTCACTGAACAATGTACAGGTTAAGATTGCATTTCTTTCAAACCACTCACACTCCATTTAGACGGATCCCAGGCTGTGAACCACCCAGTGAAGGTGGGCGGCTCAAACCCTTGCTTGACCAAGACAATCGGGATGTCTGGATCTCTGGCGCCTGGATGAGTGCGCAGGTACTCCTGGCTTGTGACCACTGCTTCAGTGCGCTCCACTTCATTGGCCTCTTTGCCAATCCAGAGAAACACCTGGGACCAGCAGCAGGAGACAATTATTGACCCACAGAGATTAACTAGTGACATTAAGTTGACGTCACATTCACCGTTGACATTTACAGTACGAATGCACGTTGTTTTTTTTTACCACTTGCAACATACGGCATCATCTAATACCTGGTCCCATGTGTCCAAAAGCATGACGTCATCCTCATTGAGGTCCTCCTGTGTGAACTGAGTCACCTCTGTCACAATGAAACGTCCCGTCTTATTGGAGCATTCAAACAGGCGTGGCTGGTGGTCTAATGCGGTCTGCTGTAACCTGTTTGAGTAAAACCAGTGGTAAACTATCTACTAGGGGTCCAGTACCTCTTGAAGCTTTCCCTCCCAAATGTATATAATTACCTCTTCTCATTTGCGTAAGGGGCCTTTCCTCCAAGCAACTCCCAGAATTCAATGGACTCCTGACCCTCTGCCACAAGCTCCTCTGAGCGTGAGTTCTGGCCAATCACAGAGCTGACCTCCTTTGCCATGGCTCTCTCATCTCCACTTGACCCCTGGTCACAAAAACTCAGTGAAACCTTTCTAATATTTTGAGAATTGTATCTTAAAGTTGCACATTTGAATCCAAACAAGAGAGTTTGTGTGTTATTTGGTGTGACTGTCCACAACCCTTCACTTTCATGTACCTGTTAATTGTATTGTTGTTAATTGTTAATTTTAATCTCATCTCTATTACCTTTCCACACCACAGATAAATTCCGGATGGACTCTTGAGTAAAAACACGTCGCTGGAGTTTAGAGAGGCAGCCATAGCTGGAACCTCAATGGCTTTTGTGTTGAAAGAGTCAGAGCCGTGGACCTGGAAGAGTCTTTTTTGAGGTTCTGGGTTAGAAGAACCTTTTCTAGAAGTGCCACCCTAAAAAAGAGAGAAATAAGTTGTTCTGCACTGCTAGACACCACCAGAACAACATCTAAGCATGTTGTTGCATTAATAGAAATGATTATGAATGTTGTCAGCAGTCTTACCTCAAAGATGACCATTTTACCCTTGAAAATCGCCATGAAGTGTCTTGGTTCTTTGCCCATTGTTACTCTTACTTGAACTGGCTCGCCGCCATACTTCTGATCCAGATCCACAGCCTGAAATGCTGAGGCTGCCAGTTCATCCTGCGTGGAATGGCGGCCCTGACAAGAGAAGTGTTAAAACTGTTTATCATCCGATTTTATTCTAGCATAATATCCTAAATTATTATTATCAGTTATAAGTAAGACACTGTTAAGAACAGCACGTATGCACCTGCCATATGTAGAGCAGGTAACACTTCCTGTTGTTAACCAAATAAGTGTAGAGGATCAGGTAGCAGTCGCCGCCGTAGAAGTAGCCGTACCATTGAGGGTCCACAGCTGCAAGCTCCAGATTCTCAATTCGCCACACCTGGAAACATCAAAGGGAGGATTAACACCAAATTACATGTGTGGGTGCAAGCCAGACACATTTGTGCTGCTATGCACCAGAAAACTCTTATTCAAGCAGGTATGCTAGTGGCCTAATAAGGTTGTAATGCTCACTGTGTATTACAAAACAATAGTTGAACAGATGATAAATTTAGCACTTTATCGATAGTCAAAGCACTCATTCGCACTCACACACACACTCACACACCTATAGCAGAGCTGCTGTGCATCTGACCTGATACACTGGGGGCAACTTAGGGTTCAGTGCTTTTCCAAAGGACACTTCAACATATAACAGGAGGAACCAGGAATCTACTGTCACAGCGGCCATTCTGTACTACTTATGAGAGACACACACACACTGTCAAGCTGAAGTCTATATTGTCAAGTGTTGTAAGATCCAGTTCACTCACTAGGGGGCTTCAGTTTGAAACTAAAACCTGTTCTGTTGAAGATGTTTGGACTTTGCATGTATAAAAGATGGTGAAATATGTACAAAATCTTAGTGTTGTGCATGTAAATCATGTGATATTCATCGGTGTTATCAGTTTTTCCAGTTTGTACCTGGAGTTGACCTGTACCATTGTCCACCATTCGCTCCTGTGCAGCAATATCTGGCATCGTGTGCAGCAGAGAGGCATCAAATTTCTCTTGTGTGATGTGAGCTAAAGCAAATTGAATTATTAAATAAAATCAAAGGTTCAGTCAACCAAGTTTTAATTAAATTACTTCCTTTATGTGATAATTGTTTTTAAACACACGCATACATACCAACTTTCCCTCTTGTATTTGCTTTGCCCAGGCCTTGAGTCTGGTCCTTTACTTTCCAACTCTGGAACAGCTGCTTGAAAAGACCTGTCTCTGCCCCATCACAGACTGTCTCCACATTTGTAGTCATGGGGTAATTTTTAGTTTTGATGAACTCCTAAAACATGCAGAGAAATAAACCAGAGGAAATACTGTATATCTCTAGATCCATCAAACACAACCTTATGTACTGTCACTCACCAAAGCTCTGGTCATAGCAGCCTGTCTTTCTGCTTTATTTGCTTTCTTCCCCTTCCATACATAGATTTTTGCCCCTCCCTGATCCAGGATGTAGCAGTCCTAAAATGATAAATAAATCAAGTAACATATTTTTGATTTTTCATAGCTCAGTAAATAAAATGTATTAGCTTCACTGTATGTATTTTAAGACACAGGCCTCTAGTATGTGTCCATGATTTAATCAGCGTTTTACCAACTCACTTCATGGTTGAGGAGATCCTGAACCAGTGGTCGAGTAGCAACTTCAGTGACCTTCATCTGACCATCAGCATCTGACACGCTGTAATGAAGGTTCAAGCAAATTAAATCCAACCTTCAGCTGAATATGGAGGAATTATCACAGATTGATGGCTTTGGTGGTCACTGGTAAGGGAGCAGCTTACTGGTAAAGTGTGAGGTTTGCCTTCTGTTCCTGGTCTATGGTTTCATCGGGAGGTCCATCTGTCAGCGCCATTGTTCTTTCTCCAAGAACATCATTCAGGAGTTGCACACTTTGAGTAGATTTGTCCTCTTCTTCACCCTCTATCACTCTAATCTCGGCCCGACCTCCCCTCTCTCTGTCTCGGATGTCTTTGGCCAACATCATGCCCTGAGAAGAAGATGTATGATGCTCTTAATCCAGAAATGTCAGACCTTACACTGTAATCTTTTATAATGATGACTGATCTAGCATTTTATACTAAAATATAAAATAAGTTACAATAAGCTAATTTTGACTTTGTTGTTTTGCCTTCTTCAGTAAAAAACATTTATTTATGAATCTAAAGGATCTTGAAGTTCCTGTCCTCACGAAACTGCTAGTTGTTTGTTGTGATTTGATATAAGAATAATACATTAAAATAAGAACTAAATTACAATTTTATTTGTGTTGAAAACCAAAGCAGATAATACTTGAGTCAGGTAAGGTCACTTTTAAATTCGTACATCACACATTGTACATTCATTAATTGTTGATTTCTGAAGTAGATCTTCAAAGTATATTATTATTATTATTATTAGTGGCATACTTTGTTATTTTGGAAAAGTTGAGTAACTGTTAAATAAACTATGACCACTGCCACACAGTCACACAAATCTTACTTTAAGCCTTTCCTGTCTGTTACTCTTCGGTCCATTCCACTGAACGATGGTCTTGCCAGTGTCCAACAAAAACACGTCCCCAAGATTGAAGCTGTTCCAGCTCATTTCCACCTGAGACACATTAAATTAAAAGGCTGTGCAACTTTCTGTTTCCTAAAATGCTGTAGTCACACTGCAAAGAGCGACTCACCTCCTTGGCAATCACTCTTTTGTTCCCTTTGACATGAAGCAGTCTCTTAACATCATAGGTGTTGGTTTCAGTGTGTCTCATACCTGATGCAACTCCACCTTTCATATAGCTACAAACAGGATGAGTCTTTACAGTTTGTCACGCTATATAAATGATGATGTGTTGTACCAATATTTCACTCACATTATTCCCTGTTTGAAGTATCCCCTGAAGGTATCCGACTCGTGGTCCTGAACCTCGCGATGCTGAACCGGAGTGGAGCCCAAAAATTCATCGAGTTGTATGGTGTAAATAGCAGCTGCACCCTGTTCATCCTGAGAGGACTCTGAGCCGATCCAGTAGTGTATATTGTAACACAGAGAGTTTTTCATTTTCTGGGTCTGGAGGAACAACAGTGGTGGGAAATGAGTGAACATGGCAGTATGTGCATAGTCAAGACAAGATATTTTGTCTGACACTGCATATGTCCTAATATTTGTTATAGTTTCTAACTGAACAAACAAGCACAGCGATTCACATTCTCAGACTTACAGACATTACTATGTAGCAATCACCCTCAAAAAAACTTCCACAAGTTTTCTCTGGGACTAGTACCAGCTCCATTTTCTGTTGCACATAGAGAAAAAGGTTTCATTTTACCAGAAAGCTCAACCTTTCAGATTTCAGTCATAGCTCAGCTTGTGCTGTGCTGTTTAACTGTTTACCTCAATTCTCCATATTATGATCCCAGGACTGCGAGTCACTGCTCTGAATGTGAACTCCATGTTACTCAGACGCACTAAGTTTCAGTGTCCCTGTTGTTGCCCAGGTTTCTCTTTCTTGAGAGAAGATCATTGTTAAATCGCATCTGCAAACTCTTCATTCATGCACAAAACATAAAATATAATTTGCTTCTTTACAGCCCTCATTATCTCACAATGTTTTCGTTTTTCAGTATCTTTTGATTTGACAGGCTGCAAAAAGTTAAATATTAAACAGAACATACCTTGTATATTTATTCGAAGAGGATCTTGTGTGAGTACCTTCCTATACCTGATTTACTGTTTGATAACAAAAGGCCCTCAATCCTCTTCTCTTCAGTGCCCTAAAAGATTTGCGTGTGTTTGCATGTTTCAGGTACCTTCACAATGTTCGGCCCTATCAGTGAGGAAGGCACACAATCCTGTAGGCAAATTAACTGGAAAAAAAAGGATTGACTCATATTCAAATGCACGCACAACCACACCGATCATCATCGCCACGTCCATTCATTTCCCAGCCCACTCTGCCCCATACCACCACATTCGCACCATATAAGGACAAATGCACAGCTACAGGTAGAAAGGCTGTAGTTATAAACATATGATCATGAAAATATATTCGGCATTATAGCTGATGGCAACCATAATGATTATTATTTATTATTAATAGTATTAATAGTACATAGAATAGTATTAACCTTAGTGGAAGCATTGGTATTATTATTATTGTTATCATATAATCTTTATAATTATACAGATTTTAAAGCCTTGGATCAAACTGAAGACTACAGGGTGTAGAGTTCAGAGAGAAGTGGGTTTAACAGATGTCCGCATGGTTCTCATCTCTGTTTGAGGCCAGATGGCTGAGGCATCATTTTCCTAACACAACACGACTGACTTTCTGACTGAACTATTGTAGCATGGTTGATAATACATATAGGTCATGTCATATCTGTGGTTGTGCAGCACTGATTTTTTTAAACTGCTGTTTTTCACACTAATCTCATCTCAATAAAGTGTAAACTAAAGACTTTAGAAATCCCTCTGGATAGAAGGGCGAAACGTTGTCAAGAAACCTACTAAGTCCAGTTGCTATTGGATAAACCTTTTTTGAGATAACCATGACCTGGATGACTGAGAACCTTCACAGATATGTAAAGTAAAGATACACAAAGACTGACTTAAATACAAGGAAGCAACGCTCACACAATCATCGTGCCAAGGGGGATGTAGTTAAAATAATAATACTGCAAGTAATCTAAAGCATGATAAATCTCCGGTAAATTAATGTTAAATAGCACCAGAATCATTGGCAGTGTCCCCTGTGTGTAAGGACGTGGAGTTTGTCTGAGAGCCCACTGGCAAAATATTAACTCTGTACAACAGTGTTACTGTTTAAAGGAGGAAATTTAATCATCAGCTAAATACAGACAGTTTTTCATTGAGTGTGCACTTGAGTGAATTGAATTTTTTGTATATATAATTCTGTATACGATGTAAAATGAAAATGCTAATGTTTGTATCGTGTTATTGCCATACATTCAGTGACCACTTTATTAGGAACAGATCTACGGTCTAATGCAGTGAAACAAAGCAGACCTGGCATCTGTCTTTACAAGGCCATTTAGTCAGCTATGTGATAAACTGAAAACTGATGTCAGAGCTAAAATTTTATAAATTATATTATACAATTAGCAACATGACAGTGCTGACATAACAGTGTGAATATTCTTTCACAACACAGTGTATGAGAGCATATCACCTTCCAGAGATTCTGGTTTGGCTGATTATGTGAAGACAAAAGCCACTGTGCTGTCAGTGGTGGCAATGCTAATGGACTGTGTGTAGGCAGACGCACGGCAGTGGTGCTGAAAATATGAAAATGCAAAACAATTCCACTGTACTTAATACAGAACGAAAATACCATTTTGATTTGCAAAAGCCATTTACCACTTCAGATGCACAGGTTGAAATTTTCATAAAAACATATGAGAAAATGGATAAGAGACAGACTGGAAAACATCTGCTCAGCTTTGGCAAAATATTTTTTAATTATATGGATGACTTGTTCAACTCAAATAACAGGAGGATTGTTTGGCGGTTTACTAGAGAAGTAAGTGCACACATACCCTGTATTATTCTGTTTGATTTGAAACCCGGTTTTTGTATCGCAAGGTGATTTTATAGATGACAAGGGACGACAGAGACTGTGCAACTTTTCCCCTAGTAATTTACCAAACTAACTACTGTTTTGGTTATACCATGGGCATAAACAGCCCCTGTGCACAGGAACGTCTGAAAAACCAGACAGACAAGTATAAATTTTACCCTCACATGAGTGCTCAGAACTTGTAACATCAAGCGGGTACCAAAAAATAAATAAATGTTGTTAAACATGTGACTCCATCTGAAAATGTTTTTAGTAAAACTGTGTACTTTAGATAACCTAAAGTTACAGTGGTTTTATTGTGAAATTCCATTGAGAAAACATGAATTTTATACTGAAAAACTGTTAAGGTCCATGTCTCATCCTTTAAATCATTTGACGCCTTATATGATTATACTGATTAATGACTCTTATCATGTACGTGCGCACATTTTTCGGTCTCTACTTGTAATCCAATGACCCAATAATGTTGAGGTCAGGGGAAATATTTTCATCTGTAGCATTTTTCTTTCCGCTCATGGATAAGTGTGCTCTATTCGTCCCACAGCAGAACAGTGGTTTACTGACTCCAGATTCCCACTAACATTACACTTCCTGTAAATTGAGGTCCTGTTTTAAAGAAAAGGTTCAGCTACCTCAAAGTCAGCCCTCTGAACTAGGTAAAATACGTGACACATCACAGACACGCAAATCACTGTCCTGTCTCTCTTAGACTCTGCCTATGTCCATCTACACCAGATGTTTTAGGCTCCTCCCAAAGAGCTTAGTAAAACATTCCAGCCCACCTCTGGGAATCTGCTGGCTCCTCCACACACTCCCATCCAGTCAAGATTTTACAGGAGCTAAAGAGAGTCAGTTAAAACAAGATGAGAGGACTTGCTGTCTTGGTCACATTGCTGTGCCTGGCCACTGCTCAGCACCAAGCCCTGATTGACTATTTGGAGCGAAGGCTGCTTGCTATTGAGGTAAGACTCCATTAACTTTCCTCCTGAGCCCTGAGCTCCAGAGTACCTCCTACCTCTGAAAGGAAATTTCCAGGGCAAGGGCAATGGAATGCAGATGTGTGCAAATCCTGGGTAAAATGCTGAAAAATATAGCTCCCTTATGTGTATGTGATTAATTTCTCTAAGTTTAAAATATTGTTTCAAACTCCTGTATGCATAGATGGTGTCAGCAACATAATCAGTTAAAATTGACATACTTAGGAAAATCTGAAGTTAATAAAGACTGTGGCTGGATTATGAGACTTACTATTTTGACATCACATAACATTTTTTTCGTAATGATTAAAAAAAATAATTATTTCAACAGAAGGATATGGAAAGATTAGGTCATTTCCAGTCTGTGCAGATATAAATACTACTCAAAGTCATACAACACAGAGGAAGCCTTCTGGATGGAAGGTGAAACGTCCTCAAGAACTTAAACCAAGTCCAGTTGCCAATGAACTGCATTTTTTGGGATAAATAACATTTCATCTTACAAATATTCTGCATCTAAATAACCATTAAATTACCAAATTATTTTAACATTTGTGTTTACCTATTTAATAGTATATAACAACAAATATGTATTGTACTTAATTAATTAAAATAAAAAGTATCACATGTATTATTATTATTTATACTATTTCTGATGTAATAAATAGTGTGATTAAAATAAATAGACCCTACAGCCCTCAGTCCCTTTATCCAACTGTAATGTGCTGTCAGGTAATGAAAAACATTTCATCCCTGTTCTCCACAGCCAGGTCATAGGTCAGGGTCTGCTGTAGATCGCCACCCACACACCTGGAAGCACTAAGTGTTTTGCTGAAAGATAGTTTTGCAGGGTGTCTACGTGCCACATGTGGGTTGTACCTGGTTATTTAAAGAATGACTTTACTACTCATTTTACATGTCTGCCCCAGGCTATTTACAGAACATAGAGCTGAGCATTCACAACATTCATGTATTCCTAACACTGCTGAACAAACAAACAGTTGAGGTGGAGCCTGACCACTTCTGTTTCTGGTAAACCATATCATATGACTTCAGTTTTATTTATATAGCCCAATATGACAAATCACACGTTTTCTGCAAGAGGCATCAGAAAGGACCTGAGCTACATGACCTGACCTGAAAAGAGAACAAACTAAACAGACACACTATGCAAACACATAGCATGGGGAAAAGTAAAATAAGTGAAATTAGAAAGCATGAGACAAGTAGTAGGCCGGGCCTAAGCCAACCCATCTGGAATAATTCTACAAGAGTAAGATAAGGGAGAGAGGTCACGGGACAGTCAATGACCTGAGTGAAAAGACACAGAGATGCAGTGGTTTTCAGAAAATTGGTTGGACAATTAGGATTAAGTTTTACGTCTGGATTTAAAGGCCTGGTCAAATTCATATCTATATATATAACTACTGACTTTTGTCAAAAACAGGAACGGATCTCTCTATGGCACGAACAGACCACTCGCTATGCCTCAGAGCTGCGAGAGCTGAAGCAGCAGATGGTTTCACAGCTGGAGAACCTGGACAAAGAGAAAGAGGCGCTGCGAATGAATCTGGACGGTGTAGGGACGAGGGTGGACCGGGTCGAGCGCGAGCTGGACTACCTGGAGACGCAGAATGGGGCTCAGCCATGTGTGGACGTGGACGACAAGCTGATAGAGCAGCAGGTGTCTCTGGTGAAGGAGAAGCAGAAGACCAAATACTCAAAGCTCTCAGGTGAGATGTGACATTCATAAAACTGCATTCAGAGTAACACCTGAACGTGATAAGGATGAATTAAATAAAATCAGCAACAATTAAAATACTAAATATACATTCATAATTACGTCATTATTTTTTTATCATTGTAAAATATTTCATTCTATCAACTTGCTAAATAAGAAGCTGTCTTGGCTCTGTAGAAATCAAGGAGTTCATTTGGAAAAATCACAAAAACCACCTACATGCACCTCTGAATCTCAACATACTAACTTACATTTTTCAATCTGTACTAAATCGCTCTGATAGAATGGTCAGGATGTGGTTTTAAATAAGGACAGAATGTAAACACAGTAAACATCTCACTCTCTCACACACTTTCAGACTGCAGCGACATGATCTCCACAATAAAAGCCATGAAGATCTTGAAGCGAGTCGGAGGGCCGAAGGGCATGTGGAGCAAAGACACCAGCAGGGGCTCAGGGAGAGTTTACATTTTTAACGGGACAAATGATGACACCATCCATGAGTTTGCCTCTGTGCAGGACTTCACCCGCTCGGTGGGCTTGTCTCTGTCTAAAGACCTGAAGCTGCCGTCTGCCTGGAGGGGAACAGGGCATGTGGTCTATAATAACCATGCGTATTACATAAACCAAGCTGAAGAGATAATAGTGGTAAAATATGACATGAAGAACAGCTCTGTGACGGACAGTGCAGTGTTTCCAGTGCAGGACCCTCTCCCAGTGTACGGTCTGACCCCTGAGACACTGATGGACCTGGCAGTAGACGAAGAAGGGCTGTGGGCCATTTATGCCACACAGGAGAATGAGAGACACATCTCTTTGGCTAAAATGGACTCTACCTCATTGGACATTGAGCAGATGTGGGACACAAACTGTCCAAGAGAGAACGCAGAAGCGGCTTTTGTCATCTGTGGTACTCTGTATGTGGTGTACAACACCAAGCAGCCCGGTCGCTCACGTGTGCAGTGCGTGTTTGATGTCAATGACATGGTGGTGAACGAAGAAGCGCCTCTGGTTTACTTTCCAAAACGCTATGGAGCTCATTCCAGTCTGAAGTACAACCCACAGGAGCAGCTGCTGTATGCCTGGGATGATGGCTACCAGATTCTGTACAAGCTTATCATGAAAAAGAAACTAGAGATTTGAGTGAATTAATAGAGCCAGCAACCATTTCCCGAACCACTTACCAAATCTTAAAGGACCATACCAATGTTTTTCCAAGTTTTAGCACTTTACAGTACACAGTACATGTACTTACATCCACTTCCTACTATTTCAGCAACATAGTTTACACATTTGCCTGCAAGAGCAATCAGATAAAAATAGTTTCAATACGAGTCAGATCCTTCTTTTCCCACTGTCCATGTACATCTATGACGACCACGGCTTTATGTTGAGTCAGAGACAGAAGTAACAATTGGTCAGCAGCAGGCACTGTTACATACTTCTCTTTACATACATTTTCAGCAATATTAAATTATACTAGAAAGTTCCTGGGGGAAACTTTGAAGGTGCCTGCCGCCTTGCGCCGCTGAACCTTAGACCCATCTGTCTGTGTTTCTGTGTGTGTGCGTGTATGTCTTCGTAAATGTGTAGCCTCCCATTCATTAAAATGAAGGAGGCATGGCTTCGCCATGCACTGCCTCCCATTTTGCCTCCCTCCTTTCTTAACCAGTAACCAGTCTGTGGTCACTGGTTAAAATGAATGGGAGTCAATGCATGGCTTCGCCATGCATATACCTTATAATCAAATTGAAGCCACTGTACAGAATTTGAACAGTTTAGACTTTGGTGCCCCCAGTGGTAGCTTTAAGAACAGCCCTGTTGCAAATAAAAGATGGTACTAAATGTGATTCAGTTTTCCTGTTGTACGGTGCAGAAAATGTCTCTTTTGATTCACATTGTTGTGACTAATAAAGGCTCAACCATCGTCTGTGGTCACTGGTTGTTTTTCTGCACATCCATTCAACATTTACTTCTGGCCGAGAATGACTTGTGCTCTCTCTTCAAATATACCCGGTACAATACAAGAAATCCAGATCATATAGTATGTTAAATAAACACAGCTGCTGCTTTAATTGCATCTACTTATAATACACACTACGACAGCTTTGTTGAGCCATCACTTCTGCCTTCTTACATCCACTTTTTTATTCACATAATTCGCTTCCTACACCTAAAACGCCAACACTGGACATGTTTACCACTTGGATCCAAAGGAAACTTGATTCACTCCCGCTGTACCAATGTTCAGTAAATCTGCTGTGTAAACATAAAATCATCAGTAACAGTTATTTAATAAGTTTATTTTTTTACATGCTGTAAATATACATTACCAATAAAAACGGCTCATTACGTGTAGATAAAATTTAAGTAAGAAAGGTTGAACACATTAAATTCTGTAAAATTTGAATTACAACAGACAACATCTGAATATTACAACTGTACAAAACTGAGAACTTCACAATGCTGCCAGTTCACCTGAACCCTCAATAAACATTTGTTTGTTGCTGCAGTTTCCTAAAATCACTTCAACATACTCTTGGTCTAAATTCTGAATAAACCTAGAACACATTTGTAATCACCTATCTAACATAGGTTGATGGCGTTTGTTGTGCTGAGTTGCCACCATTTCATTCTGTATTACAAGACATGGCATTTGTTATTTGCACTATCCCAAAAAAAACTTCTGCATTCATATTCAACTTTCAGCACCATTTGAATTTGATAGACCAATGAAACTGGGAAATTTAATAGCATGTAACAAGAATGCATCTATCTTACCTAGAATCTGTCACATGGCCATCTCAGTTACAAATAACATTTACATCCAAGGTGGCAGCTGCACATAAATATGCAAAATAATGATATATGAAAAATTACAGTTAAACATATATAACTATTAGAACCTCAGAGCTGAAAAACAGTGAAACCTTTAGCATATCCGTCTTCTAGAAAGCAGATGTTGTAGAATCATTATCCATTAAATGTCCAACATATTCTGTAGGGTCCTCTGGTTTTGTCCATTTCATTCATGGATCTGAACAGAAGCTGAGAAGCTTCTTATTGCTTTAATATTGCTGGCATTAAAAGGCTTGATCATTTGCGTGACTCAGAGTCTAAGATGAGGAATTGGCATGGTGACATCACGGAAGAATCGGTGTACAAGGGCATTTTTGGCAGATAACCTCTTGTTTGGATCATAATTCAACATTTCCTGCAAAGAGAAAAAAAAAGTGTGGTCAATTGATTATGTCCATAAATACTTACTAACAGATGTGATAATTAAAAGAATGAAGTAGTGAATTAATTGCAATTGTTCTCACTCCAAGCAGTTCTCTTCCATCCTCGTCAAGAAGGGGCACCACTTTGGCTAAATCCTGTTTGGCCCACTTTGGGAAAGATGGTTTGTAGTCGGGCATTGATGTGACTCCGGGCCAGACATTCTCGTCAGGGGTGCCCAAAGTGCGAAAGATTCTGAATAACTGATCAATCTCAGAGTCACCAGGAAATAAGGCCCTCCTAGTGATCTGTAAAAAAACAGACAGTACAAGTTAGACTGTGGCTGAAATGTGCAGTGTGTGTGTAAGGTCCATCTGTTCACTGCGGAGAAAAAAAAAAAAAAACACATTACCATCTCAGCAAAGATGCACCCCAGACTCCAGATGTCAACAGCTGTGGAGTAGTACTTGCAGCCCAGGAGGATTTCTGGTGCCCTGTACCAAAGTGTTACGACCTGAAAAAAAATGTATTAAAAGGTTGGAAAACCTGAAATGAACTACAAAAGCTGGTACAAGAAAAACCAGTGACGTCAAAGTGCATCAGCATAAGAAATATTATTTAATTTATATAATATTATTATAGAAAAATAGCACATTAAAGCAAAATCATTGCTTCTGCCTGCCTGCGAGTGCCATTGTTTGATACTACTTTAGCCTCACACCCATGTTGCTTCTGAAAAAACAGAGCATGAGGAACCAACCATTCAAGAGACCTGTGTATTTATGTAGCTAAAGTGCATTTGAAACATTTCTAAAAAATGTGTTTTTGCTGTGTCATATATAACGCAAATAAATGTAACATCGCCGACATTTTCTTGGTCGTACAAATCTAACTGCCTATAATACCTTTTACCTTCTTCCTATAATACCCCAAGGACTCGGGATACACAGTGTTTCACCTGCCTACTGGACACTTTAAACCCATATCTACTTACCTCATGTGTGTAAGTACGGACAGGCACGCCGAAGGCTCTTGCCAGGCCAAAATCAGCAAGCTTGATCTCACCCTGGGCATTGATGAGGAGGTTTTGTGGCTTCAGGTCTCTATGAAGGACTCTGTGAGAGTGGCAGAAGGCCAGGCCTTGCAACAACTGGAACAGGTAACTCTGCAAACACAAGATACGATGAATGAGAAAACAGGTGAGTCTAGCTATAGATAAGAGGTGCAGGACCAAAACAAATCTGTTTAAGGATGACATTTACCTTAACCAGAGGCAGCGGGACACCAGTGACTGAGGAGGAGTCCATAAACTTCTTTAGATCCTGATGAAGGAACTCAAAAACAAGGTAGAGCTTGTTCTCAGTGTGGATGACATCCCGCAATCTAAAACACATTAATGCACTGGTTTACAAAATCACAGAACACACACTATATTTCAAGCACAACGTGGCTTAGGTTATGACACTTACTTGACAATATTTGGATGACTGAGTTCTTTAAGAAGTGAAATCTCTCGAATGGCAGTACTTGGTACACCCTCTGTTTCTCTAAATAAAATAAAAGGAAAACAAACGGGTTATGTTATTAAACTAGCAGCTATACAGCCCCCAAGTCAGACCCTGAAAAGAAAACCAGTTATTTTACTTCCTGTGGACTGATGGAAGAGTCAGAAATCACTGTATACAATGACTCGCTGGTGACACGTACTGAATTATTGATTCAATAATAAATCCTTCTAAGTCGCTTTGAATAAAGGTTTCTGCCACGTAAAGTGAATAAATTCTACATTACACCAAGTGTGCACACTTTTTGCACACCCACGTTTAAGTCTACCCACATGTCACAAGGCTTCATATTTTTGCTTGAAAACAAAGAATTGATCTTGGCATGCCATTTTGTAAACTGTATATGTTTTTTTCTGTGGCGCGTAGTGAAGATTAGACTAGAACAAAGCATATAAACATAATTTGTGTCTGATTTTCCTTTTACTTCTTATTTCCTGATCCAGCCTATGTTGGTATTGGGATCGTCTGCAAAACACCAGGCGGAGATTGTAGGATCATTACTACCATGGTTATATTTTTGACCTAACAGTCAGCATGCGTTCTCCAAAGATGTTTTGGGGTATATTCTTTTTGTAATGTGTTTAAATGAGCACACAATGCCGTCTGTCTGCGAAAACCCGGAGGGAGTTGAGTTTAGTGAATCGTTTTACATAAAACCTGAAACAAAGTTAGCTCAGTTAGCTTAACTCGGGGTTAGCACGGCCTCCCGTTGTGTCCCGGTGATGATCGACAACACTCTTAAGATAACTTACGTGTCGAGTCTGATCTTCTTCAGAGCCACAGTTTCTCCGGTGACTTTGTTCTTTGCTTTGTAAACCACTCCGTACGTCCCTTCTCCTATCTTTTCCACCTTCTGAAACGTATCCATGTCTAAAAAGGCACAATGGGTTGTGTTTTGGTTGTTTAGCTAGTTAGCAAGAGCCCTCTTTGTGCTGATGCTAACAACTTCTAGGTGGCTACGGAGACAAACCTTAACGAGCACCGCGGAGACTGACATATAACCAACTGTTCCTCCAGGCCAGTTCACACGGTCTGGACACAGCACAGCCTCGAAACAGTGGCTCTGCTGAGGATAAACTGTATCAGGTGAAAGTCAAGCGATTAAAACAGTGAAGAGTCATTTGTCAGTATTCGTAAATATGCGGCTTAGCGCGGCAGCGGCTCCTATGAGGAAAACACTGAAGCAACGGTCCAGCGTTTCCCGCGTTACAACGAGGGCGTTCGTTTTTGTGTTCCGCACACACCGTCTTTTAAACCCGGGTGGTATGTCAGAGTTTCTGCAATCGCCTCTCCACCAGCGCATTCGCTGAGAATAGTTTTGCATTCAACTACGGTTACAGAGTAAGTAACATGGTTTGTAATTAAACCATAAATGTGATAAATTATTTGTTTTGGTGTTAGTGGGTGGAAGTGGGGACACTGACCCGTGTTCATCGGTACGAAACAGAGACAATCGACAAGCGACTCACAAAGGTCACGTGGTAAATTCACGATGACGTTTTACGTAGCTGACGTTCTCGTTGGAGTTTTATTTTATTTTCTAGCAGCTGTTCGTCCCTCATTGAAGGAAACATTAACCATAAAAAAAAGCACAATACAAACATAAAGACCTTACACATTTTAGATGAGTAGTAAACAACTGACAACCAATAACTCAGGACAAGATCTCAAGGGTCTATAACAGGCACAGTTTATTTTTATTATGGCACACAATAAAAAGGTTTCCTTCTAAAATTTGTATACAGGGCAGTTTAACAAATAACAATAAATTACAAATGAAAAAACCCTATAGTCTACATTCAATACAAAAATGTATGATTCTGCTTTATACAGTATTTGTTCATAGAGTTATTAGATTCATTTTAGTTAACTAATTTGTTGTTTGTAGCCGGAAACAATTTACATTACCTGTGGTAATTTTTGTGACATCAGTAAACTTTTAGCATACTGTACTCTAAATTGTTTCGTCTGGTGCAGAGGTATGATCGACTAGAATGAATTAATGAATAGAATTAATTAAAATAGAATTAATGAATGGTCCAGTTATTGATCTAAATAATTGTCATGAGGCATTTGATGTCCTCTAAAACAGGCTCTGTTAGTCTGTCTAGACAGGAAAACATTCAATACTGCATGTGATCATGTCTCAATCCAGCATATTGATACTGCATGTGAAATTATGCCTCTGAGCAAAATACATTTTAATAAAGGAGGAAGTAGGAACGGACAAATTGTACATCATTGTATAGTTGGTTAATTTTTAAGACATTTTTTAAATTTACAGAAACTGTTTCTGAAAGTGACACATATATCCTTTATACAAATGACCAACACTATAAATTAAACTTGAGGCATAGCTTAAAGTAGATGTGTAAGTGTGTAGACTGTTATGTGACTCATTTCTGAGTCCTGTATTTGTCAACAAACACACAGATGGCCCGATCCTGAACTGGCATTTCACAAACCAGATGGCCTTATTCATCTGTGTTTGGTCAATTACAAAATACAGTTGTCATTTTTGTGTGAGCTGTTTAAAGCTTTTAACGGTGGAGATGTTAAATTAGACAGTCCTTATTCTCCTCACTTGCTATTGGTATTGTTTCACAAGTGGTTTTTGATTATTTCTTCTTTGATTATTAGTATTGTATTTTTAGCCAAACAGTATTGTGTAATTTCAATTCATATTTTTCATCCTGTGCAAAACACAATTAAATCAATCCCAAAATATTCATAGAAAACACAAATCTTAAATGTTCCCTGCCTGAAAAACATTTTTTCTAAATTTAACATTAATTCCAATAAGTCCCTGAACACCACAGTATTATTAGTAATATACAGTGGAGACTAATGAGGGGAGAATTTATTTGTGGTATGTAAGTCAGGTGCTATGTGGGGAGGATTTCTTTTCTCCCGAACTCTACTGTTAGCACATGAGGGGTCACATGTAGTACAGCTCAAAAGACCTCACAGGCATGAGACAACATCACACACATCTTTAAAGGAAAGCTCTTTGTTGTGTCTTTTATTGTTTCTCAGTAAAACACCACTACTTACACATCTCTATTCTATGTGTAATGTCATGCTGAACTCACACTGACATTGGTATGTATTTTGCCTAAGGTGCTCCTAAATGTTTGAAAAAATACATAAATGTACAGCAGTTCCAGGAACACGACAAAACCGATAAAAAGAAATATTATAAAACAACAAATATACTCAAAAATAAGAAGAGACGTGTAGTGTGATGTTCAGTGTTGGCATAAACGTTCAAAAATAATCTGTTTTAACATATAATAATTGATTTGTGGACTGACTACAATGTTTAACATTTCTTTACATTATATGTTGTTTAAACGTCGTGTTTCTGTTTTCCTGTTTTATATGATTTAGATCAGAATAACACGACTTATTAGTATATCAGTGATTATTGATGGTATTTACATTCTTGTGGTACTGGAGATGCTGTGTACTGTAGATGTGACTCTGTTGAGAAAACAAGTAAAACATTTAGTTACACTAACACAAAGTAAAATTTCTTTTTGTTTTTTAATCACTTCCAGCATAAATGAGCTCATTCTTCTGAATGTATTCTCATTTCACATCTATATGAAACTGTATTTTCTTACAGAGGATAAGTGTCGTAAACTGACCACGGGTGTGTCTGTGATGCTGTGAGCAAAAATTCTCAGAGCCCCAGCAGCCTGAGGTTCACCACAGGATGCGGAGGAATGACTGAGGAAATAAAAAGATGCCATTGATTTGCTATGCACACAGCCATCTTGTGATGCCCATGCGCACACAGCTGTAAGGTCATACATCAAACACAGGCAGATCCTGAGCTCTGACGACATGATTCTCCATCATAAAGAGTCATGTCTTATCATAGTTATGTCAATATCTTCCTATTTGCAGCATATCTGTTAGTTTGAGTTGATTTGAATTGAATCCAAGCTTATTAACCAACTGTAACCGTAAATCATGTCCACAGTCAAAAAACAGCTCTACCAGTTATTATATACTGTCGTCTTGTCCCTTGCTCAGAGTTTATAACAACACTTTGCGGCATTATAACTGATTGAGTTCTTAGAACGGATAAAATAATTATAGTAAGTGACTTCACCATTCAAAGATGTTGAGAATAACTGCATTCACTGTTAGAGTCCATTGGTCCGTGCTTTTTCCTTTACATTTGCGCCTGGTGCTTGATGAAATGGGATTGTTGGGTTTTTTATATAAATCTTTGTGTAGTTATCTTCTGTAGGTTTAAACCTTACACCGTAAAGGCGTGCGATGACTTTTGTTTTGTGATTTAGTGTTGAGTAAATAAAACAAGTTAAATTCTTTACATGCACTTTGTCTATTTCTCTACATTAAATGATTGTACAACTTACCTAGAACCTTTTGGAAATATTGCATTTACCACACTGTAGACATGTAGCCCCGAATCAGTGAAAACAAAAGCCACAATGTGGCTTACAGGTAAAAACATAAACGGTGTCCATGAAGTAAAACATTCTCAGCACAGAAAGGAACATACAACGAAAAAACATATTCAGGAGCTTTAACACAACAATTCACATAGCATTAATTAATAAAACAATACTTTGTCTGTGAAAGGGGTGGTGTAGTTTTTCAGACTCCCAGTGATGTCAGAGGTGACATCAAATGTTATGTTAATTCAGGTCTGAGGCCTCCTTTAAAAAGAGCGTGATGTTTCTGTGAGAGCAGAGTTGGGCTTCAGCACTGTTGAGGATCAAGGCTCAGAAGAGACAAACTACAGGATGAAGACTTTGACAGTGGTGCTGCTGGTTTTGGCCTTTACAGCTGAAAAAGCAACAGGTGTGTATATTGGAAATTACAGACAGAACATTTAGTTTGACAGGCGGCTTTGCCTCTTGTAAATTTGTATAATCTTTGCTGCAGATAAGTGTCTGCGTGAAACTCAATCTGAACTAGAAAGGTTATCACAGTATATTATCTGTAACAACTTTTTGCCACCACAAGTCTGCTTGTTTCAAATCTTTTAAAAGAAAATGTAATGTAAGAGTTACTAAATGATAAAGCCTAATCCCTTTTTTGTTTCTTGAACAAACAGTAAGTTTAAAAACTTATCATGAGTCTAAATTGATTTTTTTTTGGGTGTGTGATTATGAGTAATAATCACTTAATCTATGAGTTTGTATTGCTTTGCTTGAGCCACAAATTGAATAGATAATAGACTGATGTGTGATTTTATGCTTGTTTCATGCTAACACACTCCACACTCTGTTAAACAGGGGGAAGATATACTAACAATTATATGCCAATTTTACGGCAATACATTATTTCTTAAGCTAGTTTGCATTCACACAAATCACAAGATGAGATAAAAGCCAGTGAGTCAGTGTCTACGATCCTTCATTCTTCTCACTGGGATTACAGATGTTGCTGCTCAGCTGATAGTCACATGAAACGGATTGAGGGGGATTGCAGGTCGTGTGACTCCTGCCGCCAAAACCCCCCCACTCTCTGCTCACCACCAAAAATTTGGACTCTAACTCTCAATTAAATACATCTCTTACATTTATGTTTTAAACCTACTTGATTGTAATTTACAAGTTGTGTTTAAAATACAATTAATAGATTAATATTGTGCATTATGTATGTTATTAACTAAGCTAACTATACAAAAAGGCAAATAAGATAAAGTTAGTTGTTTTTTTATTTATTATTGTTGTTTTATGTATTATGTATTATTATAGCTACTTTCCCTGAAGAATTTTTAATATTTTTTCTAGGGTCAAAAAGCCAATTCACGCGTTACCGCTCATGGAACTCACGGATGTATCCTGTGTGGAAAGATGGAGATGCAAGATTTAAAGACTGTTGGTTTGGTAAGGTCCTTCTTTTTTAAAGATATAAAATGGTACATATTGTATTTGAATGCTTATGTATTTCAAGATGTTAAACGGTGTGTGCTCTTCTTTCTAGGTGGGGAAGTAACATTTGATCTAACAAACGATGCGCCCACTCTGACCGGAGCAAAATCAACCTTCACTATTAAACTTAATTTCCCATCAAACCAGACAGTGCGCTCTGACGGAGAGGTGGTCTGGTCGCGTAACTGCACCATCAATGGTAAGATGACCTCAGTGAATCTGTGGAGGGATGGGCACATAAGTTACTACATCATTATAGACCTCTTGCCTTATATATGGGGGAAATGGACAAAATATAGTTGTGATTATTATTATTACTATATAAATTGTATTGGAAGAACATGTAGTTACAAAAAAAAATATCTGACCACCTATTCTAACTAATTAAGAAACACAGCTAAGTTTCATCCTGTCACAAGAATCCATACTTAGTTTACCACAGCATGTGTGGTGCTTCTTTCAACATGTAGTTCCAAGTATCATCTATACTATTGCTATTGTTCATTTGTGATGTTTCACTATTTCAGGACAACGGTATGAGGAGGGTCAGGCTGTGTATCCAGAACAGAGCACTGAATCAGGAAGAGTTTTCCCTGATGGCACACCATTTAGAACCAAGGACAGGAAACCCCACTATGTGTTTGTGTGGAAGACATGGGGTAAATATTGTGAAATATAAATGTTATATTTCTTGTCGCTTGACAAGTGTAATGTTATGAAGCACACTTTAGTAAGTTGCTTGTGTTTAATAAAGCATTTAGACATCATCACCTTTGGATTTAAATTGAGCTGTAATTTTCTTTTATGGTGAAGTAGATGGCCGTATGTTTATTGTTTGCAGTCAGTAAATTAAATACGTGTGCATGCGTTGGGCCTTTAGGTGGGTCATGCCTTATTTGATTAATACATATAATTATTATTCTATATGTTTAAAAAACAATTTATTTATGTATTATATTTAGATGGTTCATGCTTTAAAATAAAATTGTGAAGTCAACACAAGTTTAACATTTTGCTAATGCTGCTTAACAACAATTAAGTACAAGCCATTTGTTGTTCAACAGATTAAGGTATCTCACGTACTGTTGCCATAACTGTCTAGAGAGTCTTTAAAATAATTTAATTGTGCTTTGGCACTTCACCCAATAAACTAATTTGTGCTATGTTCAAGGACGCTACTGGCAGGTGGCAGATGGACCTTCCTCATCTCTCGCCATTGGTACAGACAACATCCCCCTTGGCTCCTACAACATGGAGGTTGTCATCTATCACTGTCGTGGCAACGACAAGTTCATCCCTCTTGGCTATGCCTCCACAGTCTTCACCATCACAGGTGACCTATCAAACTATTTATAACCCAGCGCAGGGTATATAATTATATATTTGTGGTTTGTAACTATTTGTGTCATAAAATTTTTCCAGACAAGATTCCTTTCACCATATCACTCGCCCAAATCAATGATGTAAACGAGGATGACCAGAACTTCATTCAGAACCGAGCCATCGCTTTCAGTGTCAGGCTCCATGATCCCAGCCAGTATCTCAACAACGCCGACATCAGCTACACCTGGGACTTTGGAGACAACAGTGGAACTCTGATCTCCAGAGACCTGACTGTCACACACACGTACCTAGCTGCTGGGTCTTTCCAACCTCAGGTGATCCTCACAGCAGGCATCCCCAACGCCTGCGAGAACCCCACTGCAGGTGAGATTTAAAACTTTTTCTGAATTTTTCTTTTACAAAATCTATCCTGTATGATGTCTGAATTTCCTTTTAATTATTTCTTTTAGCTGTTCCTAGTGATGCATCTGCTGCACCAGGAGTAGTTGTGATAGCCTCCACCCCAGCAGCTCTCCCAGCAGAAGGAGAAGGTGCAATTGCTCTGGATGTTCCTGCTTCTGACGTCACTCCAGTTGTTGTTTCTGTGGATCCAGCTGACACAGCTGCAAATACAGAAGGGGGTGAAGCAGA
Source organism: Microctenopoma stevenorrisi (assembly GCA_032270685.1). Classification (NCBI taxonomy): domain Eukaryota; kingdom Metazoa; phylum Chordata; class Actinopteri; order Anabantiformes; family Anabantidae; genus Microctenopoma; species Microctenopoma stevenorrisi. The sequence continues at coordinate 9,151,787 of JAUMTR010000022.1, forward strand.
TGTTAATACTGACACAGATGCAGTACAGGTTGCCTCAGTTGCCCCTGCAGTAGTGGATGCAGCTGTTGTTCCAGAAGAACAAGTGCCTGCCAACACTGCTGCTCCAGCTGCAGAGGGTGATGTCGCTGTAGAGGAAACAGACGCTGCAGCAGAAGAAGAGGCCCCTGTTGCATCTGTTGCTCCTGTTCCAGAGGGAGGAGAAGCTGGAGTTGAGGTTGCTGACATAGTCACAGTTGCTCCCGTTGCAGACAATGAGGTTGCTGACATTGTCACAGTTGCTCCCGTTGCAGAAGTTGAGGTTGCTGACATTGTCACAGTTGCTCCCGTTGCAGACAATGAGGTTGCTGACATTGTCACAGTTGCTCCTGTTGCAGAAGTTGAGCAAGAAGCTAACGTAGTGATTGCTGATGCTGATGCTGTTGTTGTGGATGCTGCTGCTGCTGAAACTGCCGCTGTTACCGCTGACGCTGCTGATGTGGAAGCTGCTGTTGCTACTGTAGAAGCTGCCGCTACTGCTGCTGCTGCTACTGTTGATACAGCTGTTGCTGATGTGGAGGCTGATGTTGCCGCTGCTACTGCTGCTGCAGAGGTTGTGCAAGCTGAAACAGAAGCACCTGCTGATAATGCTGTCGTTCCTGCTGCCACTCAGGCCGCAGCTGTAGAAGAGGAAGCACCAGCTGATGCAGCAGCTGAAGTGCTGGACACTGAGAATGAAATTGCAGCTGCTGCTGGTGAGTATTTGATATAAATTAAGTATACACAAAATAAAAAGACAGCTCTAAAAAAGCTTTATGATAATTGTTTTTTTCCAGCGCAACCAGCAGTTGAGGAAGAGGTTGTTCCAGCTGAAGGTGGGGTTCAAGCAGAGGTGGAAGCAGATCCAGCACAGGTTGCCCTCGTTGTGGCTAAAAGACAAGCACCAGAGCTGGGAGCTGACTGCACAGTCTATCGCTATGGCTCTCTTGCCACCACTGTAGATGTCATCCGTAAGTTGACGTGGTTATTTGTATTATGGTAGATGATATGTTAATATATAATTTCATGTTGTATTTGAAACAGTTTGATTTAATTGTGTTTTTTTTACCCCCTGCAGAGGGTATTGAAAGTGTAGAGATTGTAGAGGTGGCCAATGTTGTAGAAATGACAACAGAGTTGGATCAAAATGCCGTGGACATCACCATCACCTGTCAGGGAAGGTGAGTGTTAATGTGCACTGAGTACACACACTACTACAGTAATACAGAAAATCCACAGCGTTATGCTATAACTATCTGACAAATATTACAATTTTATAAACCTTAAAACAGCTGGTCTGGAATTATCATACAGCACCCAAACAGGGTCAGAAGGTTCACCTACAGTTCAGCTCTTCCCCAATAGAGGCGTAGTGATTCATTTTTGCTCTTTTCTAATGCTGCTCTTCTTGTATTACACACACACAAATAAGTTTAATGATATGACCTCGTCTGAATCATCTAACACTTCTCATTTCCATTTATCCCTCCTAAAGCCTGCCAAGTGAGGTCTGCACAGTTGTTTCTGATGCTGACTGTATCACACCAGTAGAAACCATCTGTAATGCAGTCGCACCCGCACCAGACTGTCAGTTGGTCCTTCGTCAGTTCTTCAATGACTCCGGAGTATTTTGCCTCAATGTCTCTTTGACCAACGACGTTAGTCTTGCTGTGGCAAGTGCTAGAGTCAGTGTAGCAGTTGGTGAGTAAAAGTAGACATATAAATTGCTTGTAAAAAAGAATTTATCTATATTATTTTCTGACAATGTGTTTGAATTACAGCATCCAGTGGTTCCCCGGGTGGAACTGCAGCTATAGTCCTCGGTGTGATGGTGCTCGCCTGTGTGGTGTGTGCTGTTGGTTTGATGTACAGGTGAGTATCTGGAGCCAAAATGGCTCAACATACATTTTATTGTGGCAGTGTAAGCAATAATAAAGTTGGCTCAAATCTAGTTAGGAGTGTCAGAAGCTCTGCCAGTAGGCTGACATCTGTAATGTAAAAACTTAACCTGAACTAAACCACAAAACTGAATTTTCTAAACTATATCATCTTGTTTTTATTTACATTTTAGCCTTTAGCTAAAGCTAGAAATACAGGCAATCGCATAATCTTGAAACATGTCTTACTGATTTGTATCTAAACAGGCGATCCAAGCAGTACCAGCCACTGAGGGATGATGATGATGTCAGTAGTGAAGGAAGATCAGCTGTAACGTCGGTGCCTTTGTTGTTGTGGAACTTGCTGAGCAGACAGTCACCAGGAGAAAGTCGCCCACTGCTTCAGGGGAGGATTGTGTGAATATCACAACATCTGCTGACATATTTACATTATACTCCAAGCAACAACATCCAGTCAGTGTATTAAACCAGAAACAATTAAGTGAGACAGTCACATATGCAAGAGGATAGAAAAGAGTCAAGTTTGTAATAAAAGAGTTAAGACATTTCAAGAGGAAAGTCATATTTATTTTGACCTACAGTACTTTTTATTAATTGGTACTGATAGTTTACACAAGCCGTTACCTACTTTTACTAAACCAATTTCAACATTAATGTTAACTAGTTGAATTTCTGTATGTAGAGTAATTTAAACGACCTGCATCACAGAACATTATTATGTTTGCCACCCTGAACTGAATAAAAAGAAACTCTATCTGCTATATGTGTTCCCTTTGTGCCATTTATTATTACTGTATGTGCTATTCACGTATGATTTCATATCCTCAACATTTATTAACAGCTTAAACTTGGGAGCATATGTTGTTGGGGTTGGTAAAGCTGCTCTAATTAGAAAGTTTTTAACAATGATAACTTATCCATGAGAAGTTTTCTCTCATTGTTATGATATCAAATCGTTATGGCCTAGCCTGCACATCAGAAACATAGCTATGGATTTCTGGAAAATGGAAAGACTAGAGATAAAATAAGATCAACATGCCAGCTGGCTGTGGCCTTTTTGTTTGGACTGTTTATTTACATACAAATAAATTACCCTTTACAGTAATTATCGGCTGTTAATCATTCTGGGCTGTGTTGTACACATGTACCAGCTAGTGTTCAGACATCTCTGGTCAATCTGGGCATGCTCAGCAGCCCAACCAGAACGCAGTAGCTCCACTTGCAGGCCATAATTTTCCACAGATGATGTCGATCTTAATCCTGACAGTGCTTCCGCATATTACCAGCCCTGAAGCTTTTTAAAGGTCATAGCCTTCTAACCACTTCTTCATACCAAACACCCACTACTGGTTGCAGTGAAACACTGGAGAGGTTTTAGTTTTTCTTTATCAACATTATGTTTCTGACTATCAGGACATTGAAACCTGCGATGAATCAGTTTGGTGACAGCACCCGAGCATGTACAGCTACAAGCACGTCTAATTAATTTGATCAAGTTTTTATTGCCAGCCTTTCCCTAGTAACGAATCTGGATCTGGATGCAACCTTCTTCATCTGTCCTCTACCATGCAGAAACCGACCAGGGTTACAGATGTAGCCAAGAGTCTTACTGCAGCCATTTCTTCCCAGAGACTACACCCAACAGGAACAAGCCCTGCTGAAAACTCAATTATTCCACAGCATAACTGAGATATTAAAATGCCTGTTTAGACCTGAAACATGACACACGGAACCACTATGTCTTCAGTTTGTGAGCCGATCCATATTGTAGTCTAACACTGTGGAAGAAGCTGGACTGGATGTATGGCCCTTAAGGGAAGTCTTCAAGAAACAGTGGGATCAATATGCTAATGGTAACATCTGGCTGATGGTTAGTGTTACTGATACAGCCCAGGCCATAATCACTAAGTAACATTTTATGTGTGTCCCTGACATACATGCTGTTAATTACAGTGCAGAAATGCAGATATAGAGCGGACACTGAAATGAAACCAAGCCCCTGGCTATACGCAGAGCGTGGTTGAACAATAGAAAGTGAGATGTGGTCAAAGCAGAGAGAAACAGAGGGGGGAGGAGTTACTGATCATAAAGCAGGTTGATTAGATTACAGATAAAAGACTAACATGGACCATTTATTACCCAGAAAGCCAGAGCTCTGTAGGAGCTTCCTCATAAAATGTGCGTTTGTGAATGAAGTTACTATATTTTTACTACAGTATGTAACAGATGGTCAGCTGTGAAGAAGAAACCTAATTCTACATTTTATTAGAAATGATGTTCAGTACAAGTAAGAATGAAAGCTGCTGTAACACTTTGTATTTGTGTTTGATTATATTTTTGGTATATATTGTAGGTATTAGATATAAGAGAGCACGAATGCAGGCAGGACAAGATTAAAGGTATCAAGCGTCAGTGAGGAACAAAGAAAAAGGCCGCGCCACACCCAGGCAATACAGAGCATGCTCAAAATGAAATCAACTTTATGCTGGAATGGCGGCCTGTCTACAGACACAAGTTTAAAAAATGACTATAGGCAAACAGACACACACAATTGTCTTCTGTATCCTCCGAGGACTTTCACTTTTCACTAATGCTTCCATTAGCAACTAATCCAAAACTTAACACTATAAGACCTTAAGCTTAAAATCAAGCACCTTCACGTGGTGCTTTAATGTAGTGAGGATTAGACAAAATGTCATAGCTACAATGATAGCGGGACATAAAACTTTAAGTTTCTCCCTCTTCAGTCTTGGTTGGCACTTACACTTAACACTAAATGAACCTCTATTTTTATTCAGTTACATTGTCTCCCTTCCTAAAGCATTTTTAACAATCCTTTCTTTATGCCCTTTAAGACTCTTGAATCTTTTAAATACATTTCTGCCCTGTAAAATGATAACTGATGTTTAAAAAGAAAAATACAATCTGTGAGACATGACACTACACAGTATTAACATACATGGTGTCAGTGCTGTAAATGTTGATGGACATCCCTGTTGCGGAGAAACTGTGCTTCTATGTTGGCTCTATGTTGCACCAGCCATTTCATAACAGCTTTTAAACTCACAGTGAACAATAAAAAATGTTGATAAAGACTGGCGCTGGATATGTCACTGAGTTCATGGAGCTGCTATAACTATCCAGTGACCTCTTCTCTCTGTTCTACATAACTTTTCTGCACCACATACCCTCTGTTCATGAAAAATAGTTATTTGACAAATCATCCCATACAGATATTACTGCATTCGAAAAGGATAAAATTACTGCGGAGTCATAGCTATGCCCCAGACGCCCAGAATATCAATAGAGTATTCCATTACTGTAAAAGCGAAGAGAGACAGAGTGGAGAGAGGGAGGGAGACAAAGGGAGGTGGGGGTGTGTGTGAATCAAATCAATGTATCCATGTGATTGAATTTAGAATACAATTTCACATTTTCTTATTGGAAAAAGGTAACAGAATCCTTGACACATTTTCTAGTAATCAAATAATCAAGTGCATGGAAGAGAGAAAATATACGTGTACGTGTTTGACTCGTCCTGTGTGAAACAGGAATCATTTGGAGAAACAATCTAAACTGACTGACTGACTGGACGAGTATGCATCAATTGCAGTGTCAACCAGGAAATAAATCAGAGGAGGCATGCAGGTGGGGGAGACATGTTTAACTATGAAAGCAGTAATGTGGAAGCCAGTCTGGCCTCCTGCCAAGTGCTACTGTTAAAAAGGTGGAGGAGTGAGACAGAGTACCGGCGAAAGCACACAGAGAGGCAGGTCGTTTCTCTAGAGGATAGGGAGTGGCCAGAGCTTGTATACTGATGAGTTATTGAGAAAGGAAGAGTTTATGTGGGTGGGGAGAGGAGAAATGAGGGAGGCGGAGGCTTCCTGGTGAGGGGTTAGTCAGCTGGACAGCATAAAAACCCCCAGCTCATTTCAGTCTGATGTCCTGTTGCTTCACGAGCTCCTCCAAGTCTCCAGATCTCGACCTCTTCACTGCGACAGAGAACAAGAACAAGACCAATCATGAGCCACTCTTCGATGCATACCTCCACCTCCTACAGGCGCACTTTTGGAAGCCCACACCCCATCTCCATGCCCTCTTACTCCAGTGTGTCTTCCCGTGTGCCCCTTTCTGCAGGGCGCTATGTGCGTTCAGCGTCACCTGTGGTGTCCTCTCGCTCCACCAGCTACCAGCAACAGCGTTCTCGCCCCAGCCCCCAGCCACCTCGCCTCAGCTATGACAAGGTGGACTTCACCCTGGCTGAAGCCATCAACCAAGAGTTCCTAACCACCCGCAGCAACGAGAAGGCTGAGCTGCAGGAGCTCAATGACCGCTTTGCCAGCTTCATAGAGAAGGTGCGCTACCTGGAGCAGCAGAATGGTGCGCTGCAGCAGGAGCTCAATCAGTTTAAGGGCCAGCAGCAGCATGGCCAGCCAAACCGTGCGTCTGAGCTTTTCCAGGACGAGCTGAGGGAGCTGCGGCGCCAGATGGACACCATCAGCAAGGAGAGGGACCAGTTCCAGCTGGACAGGGACAACCTGGCTGAGGACCTGGCCCTGCTCAAGCAGAGGTTGGTACCAACATGATGAGATACGAAACAGAGTTAGAGAAATAAAGATCAGTTTCATGAGTGGAACATAGATTGAGACAGATTAATAGTAAGTTATAAAGTACAATATTTTGGCTTAGAGAATGTTGCATCTTTTTCAGAACCATAACACCCAAATAATAATTTCTCTCCTCCTGATTCCAGTGTTGGTTGCTGTGTGTTTGTCAGTCACATATGTTACGTCATAGGTTGAGGATACTGAACTAACTATCCCTGCATTTTATTACAACTTTTTATTCCCACTGTAATATTTTCTTTATGGACCACTTTAATCACAGAGGAGGCAGCGGTGGTCCTTGGGCATCTTGATTAGTAGTGATGGAGATGTAGGGTGTGGCACATCAGCAGGCTGGACACCTCTCATGTGCTCTGTATCACACGAGTCAGACTGTGTCCAAGTATGAGTGAATACATTTCATTTTCAAGATGTCATATTTTAGCAAGAATTAGGTGTTAAAAATGACATGACAGGAAAGAGACTGACAAAGAAATCCTAACACCAGTCATGCTACCAAATTAGAGAGGGAAGGTGATAAATGACTTCTTTAATAACTGGAATGTAGACTTTGAAAGCGTGACCATTATGTATGCACAAAGAGAGATGAGATGGGAAAGGAGGAGGGCGGATGGACCAGACAGAGGGTGGGGCTGGCTGAGGAGAGGGGAGGGGAACGAGAGATGAAATGGAAATGGATGACCAGAGGAAGAGAGGTTGGATGTCAGGCTTGGTGTGCACAGCGTCAGGAAAAATCAATGTGACTCACTGACTCCATTAGGTGAGTTTTAAGTGTTCCTCTGTCCTGATGGGATGGTGCCAGAGACCCCATTAGAACAAAAAGGTCCCATGAAACAAAACATGAATTAAAGATGAGGACGCAGGGCCCACTATGTCCACACTGGGCATAACTTTTGTCTGGATTTAACCAAACAGGGGGACCAGGGAATGAGCAAACTGAGTCACCACCACGACTTAAGACTTGTAACTGAATTTGCTAAAGTAGAGATTTCATATCATACTTCATTTTTATTTCTTTGCTGTATTTTGCAGGGGCATACAAGAGGATTTATGTAAATGCCCAAACAGCCATTACAATCTTTGAAAAGGGAGGAGGTGTGTGTACACAACCTTATTGAGTGTGTATAGATGACCTTATTGAACTGTGGGGAAACCACATTAGCTGAAAGGAGCATCTGCTGATCCCACTGGGTGCACCTCCCAAACCCTTTTTACAGGGCAGTGAATTACCAAATTGACTCAGAAAGATTTTTGCCAGCTGATGCCCTGGTTCAACCTTCAGAGGCTGTTCTTGGAAAACAATCGACATCAGTCTTTTAGCATTTTGAAAAAAAGAGTTTTGGAACCTGAGGGGACTTATATTTTGTCTTTTTACCTCAAGGTTGGATGAAGAAGCCCAGAAGAGGTCAGATGCTGAGAGTAACCTGGCTGCGTTCCGCAAGGTAAACACTCAACTCACTGGATCATGATTATCATATTGATCACAGTGTCCTCAGGTAAAAAAACAACAGCTTTGTTGCTTTTAGAATAGTTTCACAGTAAAATGACAAAGCAGATTTTAAAAAGCTGCGGGACTTCTCCCCCTAATGATAGAAAATAAAATATACAAGTAGCAATTATATAATTAAATGTACTTTAATTGTAAAGAAATGGCATGACGTTTTTATCCCATAAAGTCTAGCAATAAAACCTCATCATGAACTTTAAGCATGGAAGCTTTTTGTGCCACATCATAACTCATAATTATTAGAATCACTGAAGAGGCAATTGCTGCAGAAGCAGCATATTTTAATGAAATGTCTGCTATCTCAAAAAATAAGCATTCAGTATTTTATTTGTTTCATGTAATGCAGGATGTGGATGATGCCACACTGTCCCGTCTGGAGCTGGAAAGAAAGATTGAGTCCCTGATGGATGAGATTGAATTCCTTAAGAAGCTCCATGATGAAGTAAGAGATGCTAACTCTGCATGTTTACTCTGTCTGTTCTTGTATGAATGGAAAAGTTCTTTCTTTCAGTATTAATCTATCACAATATGTTATTAAGATAAATATAAATATATATAAAACTTAACTTTAGCTTGTATATATATATATATTTCAATTACTTGACTCCCAAGTGCTTATGATAAAACAGGAGATTTGCTGTGCTTAGCTAACAAGCACCAACTGATTTCAATTGAACTTTCTATTCTACAGATTCGTAGAAAAAAGGATTTACAATAGGATATTATGATAATATAATGTAATGCTTTTACTGATTTATAGATTTTGAGTTAAAAAAGCTAGCGAATAGCAAAGTGTTATATTTAGTGATTAAACGCTAAATTTTAAAGTCTCATCTTAGTCTGAATTACAAGTTGATGAAATAGAGCTATACTGGGAGCGTGTCTGCAAGGAGAAGCAGTTGGATGAGCATGTTATGCGATTACAATAACATTATACATAATAATAACATAATAGGATTTAGCTTTGTTTTGCATATTTGACAATACCTTGCTGGTTTTCGTTCTTCTATGTCCACATTCTTGTTATTATCAGGAAATCCAGGATGTACAGGTGAGTGTCCAGACGCAGCAGCTGAGGATGGAGGTGGATAGCAGCTCCAGGCCTGATCTAACTGGTGCTCTGAGGGACATCAGGGCTCAATATGAAACCATCGCGTTAAAGAACATGCAGGAATCTGAGGACTGGTACAAGTCCAAGGTAGGCAAACAGACTGTGGTCCAACATGACGATAGTCACACATGGACACATAAACACACCTTAATGCTGGTGTGCTTCATCTTTCCTACCTGCAGTTTGTTGATCTGACTGAGTCTGCAAAGCGCAACACTGATGCTCTGAGGCAGGCCAAGCAGGACGCCAATGAGTCCCGGAGGCAGATTCAGTCTCTCAACTGTGAAATTGATGCAATGAAGAACACTGTGAGACCAAACCCCACCTGGGACTTTCTATATCAACATATTATATACTTAAATCAGTTTTCAAGCTAGGAAAATGTCCTGGACATATTATTCAGCTCTAAATCATCCTGTGCTTATTTCAGAATGAAGCTCTGCTGAGGCAGATGCGTGAAATGGAGGACCAGTTTGGTAATGAGATAGCTAACTACCAGGACAACGTAGGCAGACTGGAGGATGAGATCCGCCACCTGAAGGAGGAGATGGCTCGCCACCTTCGAGAGTACCAGGACCTTCTCAACGTCAAAATGGCTCTTGACATTGAGATAGCCACTTATCGTAAACTGCTGGAGGGGGAGGAGAACAGGTGAGGGACAACAGGCCATACGCTGTGGTTAACTGTGGTTAAATGGCCTGAGCTCAATTAAAAAGAACCCTAACTGCTCATAGATAGATAGATTTCTGTGTCTCTGTGGTATGTGCAAATTAAGTTTATAAACAATTCTTGGGCTTTCAACTTTTGACTTTAAACCCATAAAGTGTTATTGCTATGTTTACCCTGTGGTCAGATTCTTAATCTGCATGTCAGTGAAAAACCAAGAGGTTAGTAAATGACATATTTATAAAATGTAATATTCCTATTTAGGATTTCTGTGCCCATTTTAAATATTGGCATGACCAATCACCTGGGAGACCGAGGTAAGATTGACTTTTTCCCAACAAGATGTGAGACTTTTTTTTGCACAGATATTCATTAATTTAACCTGTTTTAATATAGACTATGAACAAACACCAGACAGCATGGGCAAAAGGACTGTGGTGATAAAGACAGTTGAGACTAGAGATGGAGAGGTAGAATGATTTTTACAATGAAATAATACAAAAACATTTTTTTAAATTGTAAAGAAACCAATGTGTTAATTTTACTTAAAAAGAAAAATGAATATGACCTAATCATTCTCTTTTCCATCAGGTGGTAAAGGAATCCAGGAGGGAGAAGGAGAGAGACTCCGGCCGTGTTGATAAAACTGACAACGATGACCAGGAGGAGTAGATGGAAATAAATTTGAAAGGCCAGAACCACGACAGACAAAAACAGAAAAAAAGCAGAAAAAACTTTGATCTATATAGTCCTCATTCCCATTAGTTATGTGTTTATATGTATTGCAAAGAGTCTTTAAGTATTTCAGTACACAGTAGGTGCGATGAATCCCTTTAGACAGTGACACTTTGGTGCTAATAAAGCCACCCAACACTTGTTCTCCAGTTGTGTGGACTGTAGGGATAAGACACCCCTCTAACATACCACCTGAGGCCTTGATTTACAGTGCAATTCTGTGGCATCCTTAGACAACCACATGTTTGTAGCTTACTATTAAACTACAGACTTTATAAATGCAGGATTTTAGAAGTTTGTGTTGTATAGATAAATTACTAACAGACTTGGAGACACTGCCTCTTGGTCAAAACCCCTTAAAAGACAGACCAAGAATAAATTAACCTATTTGTGTTTTATTATATGTGTTGCTGTCTTTTGATTGTGAAAACAATCAAACCACATGGATCATTAGTAAACATGTAACACACAAGAAACATTGACAGTGATAATTTAACAGTCACCAAATAAAGACTTTTGCTAAATGTGCTTTGCAATGCTGTGTGTATCTGGCACGACTGATCAATGAATATGTGTAAGTGCAAATAAATGCAAATGGCGCAAATCTGTGTTATATTGTCTGTCCATATGTTGTCATTGTTACCTCAAGTTAAATGTTTTTGCTCAATTTAAGGGCTCCTGCTTATATATATAACTCCTTGGAAAAAATATATAGTACACTACCTTCAAGTTGTATCTCTTCTATCTGGTCTTGGGTACGTCTGAATTTTATTAGATGAATACAGTTGTCTTTTTTTGTCACTAAGAGCATAACCATGACCATGCACAATCTTTTGCTAATGCCAGAAGAAGGAAGGTCAGTGTGTATAAAAACAAGGCTGAATCTAAAGGAAAGTTTATGTCCCTCCTCGTTGCCCCACATTCCTGTTGCCCCGTGTACATCCTCTCAGGCGACATTTTACAACAAAAAAACAGAAAATGTAGATAGAATCCATCGAATTCCCATACTCTGGTTAAACCCTCTGTCTCAAGTGTATTCTGAATATGACCATACCCCAATCCTGTCATGTCAACTTTCGGTGAGTCGTGTACATACTCGGGAAGGCGCTGCCTGGAAAGCTACACCGCGGGCAAAAATGTGTGTTAATGACGATATTCTACTTCCGTTTCCTGCATTTTCGCTCGCTGTGTTGGCGCGAGACTTTAGACAGCAGATAGAAACCAACATTACATTGATGGAAAACGTATACAACTATACAGCTGCAGTGTAAACTAATTTGAACGATCCGGTAAGTTTGTCTGTGTTGTGGACTTTGTGTCAGGACCTTTACTGAGTGAAGTCATAGCGCGGTCAGGCTGCTGTAAGCTGTGTCGGCTGCACAACATTAGCAAAGTAGCTACGCCGCTAGCTAAACAGTCTTTAAAATAACTGTGTAAGTTGAAATAACAATGTTACAACAGTCTACAGCTGCACAAATTGTTACAGATTTATCTAAAATCACAGGGAATAGAAATATGCAGTTTTGTTTGAGTTTTACATAAAAAGTTATAATTACTGATGCACTTGAATCAAGTTTAAATTCACTTATTTCAATTACTTTTTTGCTTTAAAACTGATTTACTTGCTTATCTTAGACGTTCTTGGTTTTCTTCGTACATGACTTATTTGGTATATTGATAAGGGTATTTACTTATTTATTGTTTTATGATAATAATGCGTCAGTGATCTGAGAGGGTGGGGTGTTGACTATTTTTAATTTCACATTAAAATGTTTATTATATTGTTTGTTGTTAAATATTCCACAGAATCCCACGCATTTATTCGCTGTTAAGAGGTTATATAAATAAAGTGAATGTCTTGACATATAAATAATAACGCACTTGGCAATACTATGATATTTGTGTGTTTTACTTATGAATTTACAAAGTAACCGGTAATTAAAGTTATGAATTAAATGTAGTGAAGTACTTACAAGTATTTGTCAAAGTATTATAAAAATACAAGTTGAAAATATATAGAAATTTTAGTCGATGGAAATACCGCCGTAAAGTACAATGCCTTATGATAGGTGTAGATTGATGGTGTAGATTTCATTAACAGGTGGTGTTCATAACAAACACAACTTTTTAGTTGAGTTTGTGTTTACTGTTGTACATACTTAATATTGCAAAAGAGGATGAATTTATCCCTCTCCCCATTGTACCCTTTCTGTTTCCTGCCATAAGGCTGAAAAGACTCAACCTTCAACTTTAGGCTCACTCAGAATGAACTGTGAAATTTTGGCAACGTGCAGTGCTCTTGGCTATCTTGAAGGAGATACCTATCACAAGGAGGCTGATTGCTTGGGTGAGTCGTTTTGAAAATGGTAAACGTATATTTAGATGCAATAATTAATTTAGTTTTTTAAATTAATAATTGTAATTTTTTAAAGCATTTGATGGTCTTTGTGCTTCAGACAGTGTAAAAGACTTGATCAGGTATTTACGTCATGAAGATGATTCCCGTGATGTCCGCCAGCAGCTGGGTGCAGGCCAGATTTTACAGAATGATCTTCTACCTATTATCATTCAGCATGGACAAGACAAAGCCTTATTTGATGCCTGCATCAGGTAAACATCCCTCACTTGTAACTTCACATAATCCATGATTATTCATCACATAATCCATACATATTTTTTGGTACTAAATTGTTATTTTTGTTAAGTAAGGTGGTTTGCTCTACCACCTCTTTGTTTTGGTACATACCAAATGTGCATATATGACTTCTTTGTTTTTTTTCTCAGGCTCATGGTGAATCTTACTCAGCCTGCCATGCTTTGCTTTGGTAAAGTCCCTGACGACCCAGTGTTTCGACATCACTTTTTGGAAGTCACATCTCAGTTACAAGCCTACAAAGAGGTATTGTCGCCTTTAATTCTGATCATTTTAAATATACTGGTACATAAAAGCTGCTGTAGCAAGTATTTTGCATATCATTTTTGTACCCTGTGCTTTCAGGCCTTTGCCAGTGAACAGATTTTTGGTATTTTGAGTGAGACATTGTATAACTTTCTGCAACTGGTGAGTATATATCTTTGCATTTTCTAAATTACATTGGTTCTGTGTATTCATATTTCTTCATGTATCTCCCTATTCTCCTTCTCATTCAGGACTGGGAGCAGAGGCAGGAGGAGGACAATCTATTGATCGAGAGGATTCTGCTGCTGGTCAGGAATGTGCTTCATGTACCTGCAGACCCTTGTGAAGAGAAGGTCTGACTTTAATATAAATGCCAATGTAATCTGTCATAAGCACGTAAGTCCTTCATCTTACCTTTAGTTGCTCCTTCCCCAATCTCTGTTCTTCCTGTTTGTAGAAAGTAGATGATGATGCCAGTGTCCACGATAGGCTGCTATGGGCAATTCACATGAGCGGGTTTGATGACTTGGTCAAATTCTTGGCATCATCTCACAGCGAGCAGCAGTGGAGAATGCATGTGTTGGAAATAATCTCCCTCATGTTCAGAGACCAGGTTTGTTATTTTAGAGGTAGACCAAGAAATTTGTCTTGTGTTTTCTCTGTTTGAGCTCTTCTTCTCCTCCTCACAGACACCAGAAACTTTGGTGAGTGCTGGTCATGCTCGTTCAACAGAGGAGAAGCAGAGAGACGCTCACGAGCTGGAGGCACTGAGGCAGAAAGAACATGCAGAGAAACGTTCTCGCACATTCCAGAGAGGGACCAGGTGACTAACCAGTCCAGTTCTTTAGTGTCAGGGATACAGGAAGAGACACGTTTGTCCGTGAGAATGAAAAATATGAATATATTTTGTATCTATATGTTCTATTATGTTCCTTAGTTTGTGTGTTGATTTTCGTCCAGACACTCTCGCTTTGGGGGATCCTATGTAGTTCAAGGCCTAAAGTCAATTGGAGAGAAAGACGTGATCTACCACAGAACTCTTCATAATGTGAGTGGTGTACCTCTTATAATATCCGATATGAAGAGTTGAGATGGTAAAACTTGATTTGAATGTGTCTGTTTTCTTATTTCCTTTTTTCTTCAGTTCAAAAATTATACTCATGATGTTGGTAAAACAGTGAGGCGTGTTCCGAAGAGAAATCGCCGGGCCCTCGAATGTAAGGGCAAACGCCGCTCAGCCTTAAATGTTCGACTTTTCCTGCGAGAGTTCTGTGTGGATTTCTTAGAGAACTGCTACAATCACCTGATGTACCTTGTCAAGGTATGCGGCTGTCACAATGGGAAACATTTGACTATTGCACCACATAATCAGATACATTCAATTTGAAATTCAAAAACAATTTGAAATGAACCAAAAGAGCTCTGCTTGCTGATAAAAGTACATTATTTTTTCCAATATTTTCAATTTTGTTCTTCCTTTTTTCCTCTGTAGGAAAATCTGATTCGAGAGCAGGCCCAGCAACATGATGAGACCTATTACCTCTGGGCACTGAGCTTTTTCATGGCTTTCAATCGTGGCAACGGGTTCCGTGCTGACTTAGTTTCTGAGACTATGTCCATCCGCACTTTCCATTTCATTGAGCGCAACATCACAAGCTACTACGAAATAATGATTCTTGACCGCAAAGATACCACATCCTGGTCCCGCAGGTAACAAGGTTTCTAATAGCAGGTCAATGCAAACAAATCTGTGAGTTGGACCCAGACTGGTATCATTTGTTGTTTCTAGGATGCACCTGTCTCTAAAAGCGTATCAAGAGCTGCTGCTAACTGTGAATGAAATGGACCACTCACAGGATGAAGGCATCCGACAGAGTTCCAACGTTATTAAAAGTAAGATGCTAATAGCGCTAGCATACACCTTTACTTATCACAAGTGCCAAACATGGGGAAAGGTTTTCAACGATTCGTTTCTTTTCTTTCACCCTCTAGGTAACATTTTCTACCTGATGGAATACAGGGAGATTTTTCTAACCTTGCTGAGGAAGTATGATGAAACCAGACAGCCTCTTTCCTATCTCAAAGACTTGGTGGAGTCTACTCATCTCTTCTTGCGCATGTTAGAGCGTTTTTGCAAAGGTCGCAAAAACTTGATGGTGCAGGTATGTATTTAGACTGATGAGTGTTTTGTTTGCATTATTGCTCATCCTCACTTAAAATGTAATATCTGACTCTGTTAACTTGGCAGAAGAAGAAGGTGAAACGGAAAAGATCTCAAGGTGAAAAAAAGACTTCAGCTTCTGATCCAACCCCAGAAGTGCTGGCAGAGACATGGAATGTTGTGGAGGAAGAGCTGAAGGCTGCAGGGTTTCAGGTCAGTATGAGAATAAACCTTAAGGGCGAGCAGAGAACACACTGTTTGTCCTTCTGCCCGAATGTCTTGTGTTTTAGAGACTGATTGTCAAAGGGCAAATCTGCATGGTTTTGAATGTTGCGTACATCTATAGCAAGAGTAGCCAACAACTTGGTAGCTCAATGGGTTAAGCGTCAGACTGGAATGCAGAAGGTTGTGGGTTCGAACCCCGTCTGACTCCTAATCCATTCCCTACCAGGTGTGTCTCTGAGCCAGACACCCAGCGCTAGCTCCCTGTAAGTCGCTTTGGATAAAAGCGTCTGCCAAGCATAGTAAAGTAAAGTAAAGATTTGGGACCCCTGCAAGTTTACTTCAAACCAGTTGTTACTGACCTTGATTTTAAGTTGGACAGTGAGTTTAAATTGGACAGCCAAGTTAGAGCAGTGGGGATAAATGATCCATATTTTATCATTTAACCAGCATGAGTGAAATATTTTCTATCTTGCCAGCACTTTAAAACGATGAGCCATGCTTTTATTTCTTCCCGCCTGGACTACTGTAACATGCAGTATTTGGGGGGTTAGTCAGTTGATGCTCTCACGTCTGCAGCTGGTTCAAAATGCCGCTGCTCGACTGTTACAGGAATCCATAGACAAGAGCACACAACCCCTGTGCTTGCTTCTCTGCAATGGCTGCCCGTGTATTTTAGAGATCATTTTAAAATTCTCATGTTTGTTTTTAAATGCTCTCACAATCTAGTTATTTAGTCATCTAGTTTACCACTTCTTACACCATGCTCTCTATTCATTGTTTGCTGTTAACATATTTTTTCTTAAGTTACTGAAGTGAGACAAGTTTCTTTTGTTTAATTAATTATTTTTAAACTATTTTTTTCTTTCATTTGGCTTTTGTTTATGTCTTATGTATTTTTATAATGTAGTTCCAATGTACAGCACTTTGTGTCAGCTGTGGTTGTTTTAAAGTGCTTTATAAATAAAGATGATGAGGATGATGATGATGAGAGTTGGCTACCCCTGATCTATAGCATGCTTTGCATATATACCTTTTAAATAGTCAACATGTCAGTCAAACATTAGGGTACAGAAAAGATCAAATTTACCAGCACACACTATACAACATTTCTGTGATCTGTGTGCAGTTGTCAGAGACTTTAACTGAAAGCATTGTGCCATTCGATGCCACATCTGAGATTCCTCTTGAGGAGCAGCGGACGGATGCTATGGTGAGAGTACAGGATGCTCTGCTGGCTCGCCTAGGACCGGAAGCCTTAGGGCTGCTGCGCGCTGCCAGGTGAGTCAGACTTACCATGATTTTTACGATTATCAAATACACTGCTATCATTTTTTTGAGATTACTTAGTTCATTTTAATTTTTGCAAACGTATTTAACACATTTTCTGAGGGCTGCTGGTGACATTTAAAAAATTGTGAAAACGTTTAAAGTAGCCTCCCAGACCGATCTCATTATTTAGGTGTAGATATTTTACAGATGTTCTTTTTGTCACACTCAGGGAGGTGTGGCCAGATGGAGATGTGTTTGGTTCAGCTGATGTTGAGCCTGAAGAGGAACTGGAGCTCCTCAAGCAGATCCTACATGCCAACCTGCCAAGTATGTTTTTAAAAGTTATATTTTAATATTGTGTTCGTGCTTCATGGTATTTTTATTATATTATGAGTAATATAATATAATGAAATTATATAAATTATATTATCAGTTAACAAAAGTTGGGGTTGTAAAACCCAACTACTTACAGAACATTGCCTTCTTCTAGTGGTTCACTAATTGTTGCACTTTTACTTTGCATCATTTAAACCATGTTTAAATTTCAGGGTCCACTCCTCCTGAGCCTGTGGCAGAGGAAGATGATGATGGAGCAGAGTTTGAGGAAGAAGAGTTAGAGTCTGTCCAGGTTTCTGAAAGAGAGTTTAAATTTCTAGACTTCATCAAGAGGTGAGCAAACAGTTCTCGTTACTTACTTTCGGGTTATTGGCAGTAACCTCTTCTCACTTTATTTGAAATAATACTTTTGAATCTGTTCTTGTGACCATAGGTTTGCCAGCTCTAATATTGTGCATCCATACGTCATCCTGTTAAGATCATACTCAAAAAACACACCTCACACAAACCACTGCGTCACTCGAATGCTGCACCGCCTGGCCGTCGATCTCAAAATGGACGCTCTGCTCTTCCAGCTGTCAGTCTTCAGCCTTTTTAATAAAATCCTGAATGACCCTGCTGCAGCTGCTTACAAGGTACAATAATCTGTGTCAGGCAAACCTCTGTTGATATAAACTACACTGCCGATTAGACACAAGACTTTACTTTATGTCCTTTCCTTCACAGGAACTAGTGACCTTTGCCAAGTATGTGCTGAACAAATTCTTTTCAGTGGCAGCACAAAACAACAAGGCATATGTTGAACTGCTCTTCTGGAAAAATTTGAGGACTGTCAATGAGATGACTGAGGGCTACAGCAAGGAGGGGTAGGTTGGCTTTGTTTTGTATTTAGTTAACGTTGGTGTGTATTTGTAGTGTGGTATGGTAAACTGATTATTCTAACATACTTTCTTAAATACGTCAGAGAAAAAGAAGCAACGTGGACTGAAGAGGAGGAAGAGGAGCTACGAAAACTCTACGAGGAGCACCGCCACTCTGACGGTTAATTTTAATGTGCTCTCTGCACATCTTTTCTCTCTGTCGTTTGAAATGTTACACGGTGTCATTTAGCCTATATTCTGTCGTCTGATTTTTGTTCTTAGTGCCAGATATAGTGGAGACTCTGCTGCCGTTACTCAGCAGCACCCACACTCGGCGCCAGGTTGTAACACAGCTGGTGCATATGGGTCTGGTGGACAATGCTAAGGAGCTGAAGAAACAGAAGTAAGTACTCTTTACTAGAGGTGGGAATCACCAGAGGCAATAGACCCATGATATTTGGTGTCCCTGTATCAATACAGTATCACCACACACAATTTTTTTACAGAATAACGGGTAATAAGAGGACTTAACAATCTATTCTGCAAATCATAAGAGTTGTTGTTTTTTTTTTTTAAAGAAAAGGTACCCGGATTGTACTTTGGACTGAGGAGCAGGAACACGAGCTACAGATGCTCTTTGAGGAATACAAAGATTCTGATGGTACTGGACTCGTTATGTAGTACAGGAGAAAGCTTTATACAACAGTAGTTTCAGGAATATATCAAGGATTCATGTTTTTTATGGTGACTGTCTACGGTGAACTAATCATATCGTCACAGATGTGCTGGGAAATATTCTGAAGAAGATCACCGCCAAGAGGTCACGTGCACGTGTGGTGGACAAGCTGCTTAGTATGGGCCTGGTGTCTGAGAGACGGGAACTTTATAAGAAGAGAAGTCGCAGTGCTAAAGGGAAAGACCCAGGAAAAGGAATGGTAATGTTATTTTAGATGTATATAGAATAATGATAAAAATAACTGTATTATATTATGTTATTTAATTATGGTGTTTTTAGAATAATAATATAACTAACTCTAATGTCTGCTACAGACAGAAGAAGAGTTCCTGGCAGAACTTACACAAGGCTTCCCAGATGAGTCTGTGGACAGAGATGATGAGGAGGATGAAGAGGATGAATCAGGAAAGAGTGAAGCAGAGGGAGATGAAGAGCAGGATAGGGAACAATCCCAACACGGCACAAGAAGAAGCAAAAGCTTCTCTCCAGAGGAGAGGAGACCTGACATAGGCACCATGGTGACTGCTCTACAACAGGAAGGTGAGACGCACTGTGCCTCCTCCTGCACTTTACTGTCATTTACATGGGAATTCACTTTCAATAAATGTTTTTGTGAGATAAAAAAACACTTTTTAGACACAATTTCTTAGACAACAGGAATGACATGCGTCATATTGTTGTTTTTCAGACATGACTGGACCCCTGCTGTGGCTGCAGAATTGTCTAAACAAAACTGCAGATGACCGTGAAGAAGATGGTAAGTATATGTACAACTGAAGCGTTCGCTTTTAGGGGAGTGAGTGAATTAATTAATTTACCATTGTTTCCCCAGGTTTTTCCCAGCCTGTGCCTCTGGTTCCTCTGACAGAGGCCAATGAAGACGCCATGGACAGCAAACAGTTCAAGAAGCTGCTACGCAAACTGGGGCTACGTGCGCCTGCAAATGAACAGGTTTGGGTTTCTTTTCTATGTAATGTCCCAACTGCAATTTCATTTCATTGCATCAGTTAATTTGAGTTATTTTTCTCAGGAAACCTTCTGGAGAATCCCAGCACAGATCAGCGTATCCCAGCTCCGGAGTGCAGCTTCAGCTCTTAGCCCAAGGGAGGATGAAGCAAATGGTGGTGAGGAGCAAAAGAGGCCAACCACAGACCCCCAGGAGGAAGATGAAGCCTCAGGAGAACAGAGAGCTCAGGCTCTGAGGGCTCTGCTGCTCGCACGCAAGAGGAAGCACTATACTGACAAGGACACGGGTACAGTATGAGAGGGAATATAATCACAAGCTGTTTCTGCTATCTAAGTGCAGTTAATATTTTAAATGTAAATATGTGTTTAAGTATTTATAAATAAATAAATGTTCTGCTTTTAATGGTGGGTCATGGCTTAAGATGTTTACCTGCTTTTTAGCCCATGTGTCAGGTTTCACGCCCACTGAGGACACAGACAGTACAACTGAGAGGTGAGATATTGCCTGATGTTTTTGTTAAACAAAAGCACAGCAGAGAAGTGTTTATGTTAAATTCTAAAGCTTCTTAATACTTAATTTGTTGACATCAGTTCCCAAGAGAAGACCACAACCAAAAGAAGCAGAAGCAGACTGTTGGACGACGATGATGATGATGATGATGATAAAGGTATTTTTCTCTCACTGTTGTAAAATCTTAATTAGTGTTTTAATGTGTTACTTTAATTACTTTTAAAGGGGCATCTGATAAATCTAGGTTAAATCATGTCTTTACAGAGGATGACTCCACTACTGCCATGAATGTGAACACCAACAGTGACGCAGATTCAGACGGGGAGGATATCTCTGCTCCTGTGAAGCGCAGACGGAAGATGCTCGTGATTGATGAAGACGAAGATTAATGACTTTCCTTAATGGACTATAAAAACTGCACACAGGGGAGAAATAAAAGTCTTTCACGTTGCTCAGAGGTGGTGGCATACCTCTGGAGGGTGTGCTCTATTAATGAATTTCAAACAACACAAAAGAAATAGGCACTTAGACGTACCCATGTGGATAAGTAGATCCAGTTAAGCTGTTTCGTTTTGTATTGAACCGTGGCTGGTGATGGACTGTCCATGGTTTTGCTGCCCCTCGTGGAATATCACTGAGATGCATCATGTCGTTGGTTCTTTTGTATTGTTCTTTTTCTCTTAGCATTCCCAGCATGGATATCATACTCAAGGTTCTGACATCCGGTACCTTTGTTTGTAGCTCTATACATTCATCTTTGAAGCTGTTGCATGTGTACCATTCAACAGGTTAGCCATTTTGAATGTTGACTTTGGCTCTCAGAATAAATTCTTGTTCTCTAGTTAATAAAAAGCACTGTTGTCAAAGTGGTGTCTCACCGGCAGGGTTTGTTGCAGTGCATCATTTGAAACACTAGATGGCTCTCTGAGCGGGGTCTGTATGTGTGAGGCTCCTCACATGGTCCTAGCACATGTAGGTTAGGTTAACTGGCAACAGTGTGTGTGAAAGTTCATCAGCCTTTATAGATTAATGACCTGCGTAAGATGCAAAGTTTCACCTGGGATTAGCTTCAGTACCTCTGTGAGGGATAATTATTATAAGCAGGTACGCCTAATGCATGGACCATGGAGAGCGGCGTGCTTTGTTACATTTAGAATCGGTTATATACGACCCTAAAATGTTTTTTAACTAAACATTTGTGTTATTCCTCTGCAGCGAGTTGGGACAGACTCAAAAACAACACGAAGACGCCTTTCTTCTCCATTGGGATCCTGTATCATGTGTGTAGCATAGTGTCGGGGGAGGTCTCTTGTCCTCACATCTGGACCATATTAGTAACTTCCTGTCATAGCATCTGCTCTGTCCCCCATCCTACAGAACCAGAGGCAGACTTGGAAATCCACAGATTGTGCTGTGAGTTAAGCATGTGAGCACACTGGTGGGTGGGTGCAGCTCATGGAGCTAAGACGTTAAAGGAGCTATATATCGGTTCCCCTACACAGAGAAAGTCCATGAACTAACTCTAACCAGTCTTGGACATGATGTGGTAAACATAGATGGATGATTCATTGTTTTGCAGCTAGAAGATAAAAACCAACTGTTCAACATATGAGTAACAGATGCACTATGCAGTCATTACATTGTTTAAGTAATTGGAAAACATGCTTTTCTTACTAAAAATGAAAACTTCCATTTAAAAATCACACAACGTGACAGAGGTCACCCGTCAGCGTTTGAGTTGACGCGTTTTTGTTGTTGACGTGGAATCTTTTCCTGGAGGCTTTTTTTAATCACATCACATGATCTATATCGGGACAAAGTGACAATACAGATGCTGGAGTTTCTATTTTTCTGAACATTTCAAGGGCTTCATGTCTGGGTTGGTTTAAAAAACCGATGCTCAGAAACCATTCTGTACTTTGAAAACAGCAGTCTGGACAAAAGGTTTTATGTTGTGAAGAATAGATAAGAAGAGAAACACAACCCTCCTAGAGTCTCAGTAATTGCTTTGTCCTGGTGCTATTTCTTCCTCTTACGGCTCCACAGTGACACAGTGTAATGCCTAGAAAAGATTATAGGATACTTGTCTATCCAGTTGTGAGAGGTAGAATATATAATTTGTTTGTCATATCTTTTCCTTCTCGAAAGCCATTTGCACTGGACCTAAGTGTCATGTTGAGGCATGTTGTCGACTTGAGTTTCCTGCTATCTGAGCTACGTGTTTGTTAACGTGGGAATTCAAGATTGTCTTTACACTTTCTTACGCTTTATTTGTGTATTAATGGATTACCCAGTCAAATAGTGATTCTTCAGAGAGCGACCTCTTTATTTGTTCTTAATGCTTTGGCAACAAACGAATAAGAAAAATCATTATGGAGCTTGTTTTCACATCAGTTCTTGACTAGAAATTGAAAATGGCTCCACTGCTCATTTATTTAATGAGCTGTTTATTTTATCTGCAGCACAGCCAAATATTTGTCTTTTCAAAATTATTCTGTGAATTCAGTTGAAGGGAATCGTTAGAATAATGTGCCAATAAGATGTGACACTAGTGTGATGCTTCAAGGCACAGAACTGTTAAAGGTACACATCGTGCCAAAGGAATAATCTAAAATATTTACAGTTTGCTCAGGCAAGTCTCAAGCTGACTAAACAGATCATAAAATTATGTCGATATGTAAATGTAAACATCCTGATAGAGGTAAACAATGAGCCCATTTGGGTGTAGCTGTTGTGGTCCAGGTTATAAATAAATAAGTCCTTGTCCCTGACACACCACACACAGCCACCTCCCTCCCCGGGACACCCTGCGGAGAGAAATGAAGTGCTCCCACATTTTCAGCACTCACAGCTGTAACTCATTCCCTTTGAAGGAACCAACACAATCCGCGGGGTCCTGTGTCACTGTGCTCTCTGAAAGCAGTAAATTCCGTCACCTTCAGTATGTACCTGTGAACAGAACAATCCAAATATATCAGCTCATAATTCACCGTCTTCACACATGAAGCTGTAGTTCGATTTACAGTAATTATACATGTCAATTGGTAATTTCTAATATTTTCTTTGTTTACTTTCATAATAGCCAGCAACACTTCAAATGCTGCAGAGTCATAGAAATGTTAATAGCTGTAATTTACTTTTGTCTGTGTTTACCCAAGACACCCCTGACAGGTGTTGATTGGGTTATCCTGTAAACTAATGAAATTAAATTAAGTCACACTGTAGTTAATCAATGGATTGGAGGTGTGTGGGGGGGTGTATTAGAAAAGGGTCCTGTTAAAGTCAACACTTGTGAGTTAATCATCCAGAGAATAACTTAATTAACTTTAGCATATACTGTGTTTTCATTTTGCATATTGTTGCTGTAGAGCTGTAAAACTGGAGAAAAGTAAATACAAACTACAAATGAATGAAGTAAAACCTGCAGCTTCCAAATAAAGTCCTGCACAATCCGAAATCCTGTGCAATTTCCTCAATGGAATCAACAAAAGTATGTTATTATATATACACATCACATCACATCACATCAGCACTGGTGCCCCCAAAGGCTGTGTCCTCTCTCCTCTCCTCTTCTCCCTCTACACCAATGACTTCATCTCCAGCAACCCAGGTGTGAAGCTCCTGAAGTACACGACCGTCATCGGCCTCATTCGAGTCGGTGATGAATCTGCGTATCGACAGGAGGTTGAACGACTGACACTCTGGTGCAGTCACAACAACCTGGAGCTGAACACGCTGAAAACTGTGGACCTGTTCCACCCCCCCTCACCATACTCCTCTGTCAGTGGCTGAAACCTTTAAGTTCTTGGGTTCCACCATCTCCCAAGACTTAAGGTG